>QRFJ01000970.1:282241-489741 GCA_006176705.1 Cocos nucifera | reverse complement strand
TGATTTATTTGAACACTCAAAGACATTGAAGATTTCTCAAGTTTTAAAGGTTAAGGACTCAAGAGTTAACAACACATTAAAATCTCATATTAAAATTCTCATCTGACGTTAAGTTATAATTTTCTGGTTGAATAAGTGTAGAACCTGTCCGCCATGAGATCAAGTGATCAACATCAAAGCACTCAAAACCCCTCATCTTAATCTATTGCTAGCCAATGTTTCAAAAGTTTCAGAAATCCTAGGCTAAACTTCCAATGATCTAATCCTATGTTCCCCAAAAAATTCAATTTGGAGAAGAGAATTACCTTATTAGTCTATGAGTTTCAATTGCTTGGCCTCCACTTCTTATTCTTCAAAATGCTGCCCTATATCACAACTGAGAGAGGCAGCAGGTTAGTAGTGGAATGAGATGGAGGGAGGGAGGGAGGGAGATGGTGCTTTTTCTTTTGTGTGTTGAGGGTGTTGGGGGGGAGGGGGGTGTGGAAAGTTTGCAAGGGTCGCAGCAGCCCTCACTTGCTCACGAAGAGAAGGGTTGAAGAGAGGACATGATGGTCCTGGTGTTACATTGTCACTAAAATATGTTATCTTTCTTTATTTTTGGATTGGGTGCTACACATGTCATTTGATACTCGAATATGACAGTTCTCCTTAATATTGCCATATGTAGGGGTGTAAATGAGACAAGTTCGACCAAGCTATGCCTTTTGTAATTGTGCCAAGGATTTAATTCTAAGCAGCCGTTTGCAGCTTCTTTTAAAGATGGTTAAAGTTAGAAATTCCTCGAGTCTTTCATATGCATGTGCTGAACTAATTCTTATTGTTATATCTTAATCCAATGGTTGAGAGACATACATTCTTAAGTTTTATTAATGTTTAACAAATACTAATTGAAATAGTATTGATACATGCTAACTATTTTTTATTTTGACCTTAATCAAGCCAAGCTCAGGTTGTTTACTAACTAAGCAAGCCAAACTGGAGAGCGTTACAGAAGCTGCTCATGAACAGCTTGCTCAGTTGACAGCCCCAGCCATATCTAGTCTTAATGGGTGGGTGTTGGCTGCTGGATGAAGATTTCTTGTACTGGTGATGTATATCATCTTTACAAACAGAGTTTGTACGCTAAGTACAACCTCAATACAGATACTGGATTAACTCTCTGCATCAATGTTTTCTTTTTCTTTTTTCTCTTTATCGGATAATCACGTATGACAGAAGTTCAATCCAGTTTCTTTGCTTTTCATGATTAAATTTGTTTGTTCTGTATCTTCGATTGACTCTTAATTTCATTCACCAAAAGGAAAAGTTCTCCATGTTTTTGTTGAGATATGCATCGTTTCAAACAGCTTTCTTCTTATGCTTCTGATGATTTTTAACTAGCATCAATAAATTTATTTTTAACATAGCTTTTTTGCCGTGAACTTCATTTGTAAACTGTTGCATGTGTCTTTCTTCTGAGATATTGAATCTTATGTTATTCTATGTTACAGTCAAATTTACGGTCAGGAAATCTTCTCCGGTTTGCTATTAGAGATGAAAGTGTGAGACTTCATGATGGGAGGCTAGAGATACTTGATTTGCAATTTATAGCGAAGGCTAATCCTCGGTCACGAGTGTTTGCAGATAGCTCCTCTAAGGTAAGCAAAGCATGCCCTAAGTTCAGCAAAGTTGCTGTTTGAAATGCTGATGGTAATCTGACTAAACACGAGAACACTTCTTAATCAGAGATGCACCTAGATGTTGAGAAGGTGTTTGGATGCTCCAATATGTCATGCAAGGATTTCAAATCACAGCATCTAATGAATATTTAAACCAGCTTGCTTGGACAGGCATATTAGGGCTCAGAAATCTGAGCCATATTCTTCCAACCGCTTATGCATGAATTCATTTTAAGACATGATTTATCCAAATCCTATTACTTTTAGGATGAGAGATCCCAGGTTTCAGTCCATATCCCTTGATTTTACTGTTTCTGTTTCTATTTTCCCTTGATCTTTGCTGCCTCAACATTATTCTGCTGTAAGAATTATCAGATATGCTATCCCGGCATTGCATTTTATGGTAGCTTTGCATTCTTGAAAGAGACCTAGGAGCATGCCATTTCCAAAAATCTCTTGAGGTATTCAATGCAGGTTCCTCTTTGTTTTCCTTTTATTTTTTTTCAGTACTAGTAAAAAGATTTGGTTAATATGTAGAATAATATAAGAGTTCCAGAGTAGGACCCTTCAACAAGGTGACCTCAATGAGAAATTGAGACACTTTTGGATAAATAATAACTGTGAGGGAAGCAGAGGTGACTTCTGTGGATCAGGATCTAGAAGTTTCAAGTCCCCTAGAAATTTAAAATACTATATCTCTCATGAAAGACCATCCTATTTCTCTCCATCTATATGTTTCATGTATCACTGTTATAGTCTGTCTCAACCTTTCATGTTTATCACTTGTAGGATTTTTTGTTACCTCAATTAGAATCTGAAAAATATATGCATATTGATAGTGTGGTGGATTTGCGACTCGCTTGTTTCCTACATGGAATGTATGCTCTTTCCCCTGAATCCTTATGTGTGTGTGTGTCGTACAATATTTGTTCTGCAGACTATTTTAAAAATTAATAGACAGCTGCAGTGAGCATACAAGCTTCAAGTACTCTTCTGGCTTTGGTAAATTAGAGCTCAGTACTTAGAGCTTCTAGAAGAAACTGCCCCAACAAATGAAAGCAACTTAATTTCCTTTTGGTGGAGAGAAAAGTCAGAGAGATTGGTTTCAAGGCAATGTTGTATTGTTTACTCTTGATGCTTCATCGTCATCTTTATGATTATGCAGGTTTTCTTCCAGTATGCAGCCCGGCACTCGCCTCTTCGAATTGAGGATCTGATTGCATCCATCCAGCCAAATCTTGGCGACAACAGCAAAACTACAGATGTTGACATGGATGACTAAGAAGCTCAACAACCAATGAATTTTATGATAACAGCTTCTTGAAGACCGGTGGTAGCTTCGTATATTCTTTTTCAGTGTCTCCAGACTCTGGCAGTTCCATTAAATGACAAGTTTAACAGGCATTCAGGGAAACTATTTTCATAGTCATGTGATTACCAATCATATGATGGTAGACATATTTATATAGATACATCATTCAACTACTGTGAGATCTACTTGTTCCAGATGTTTCTCCTTGGAATTGGTTGACCGCATCTCGTATTGATGACGTTGAAAGAGTTTTTGTGATGCCCATGAATGTTCTATCTCAATTATGGCAATCCAGAAGATTATTAGGCATTATCATCTTCTTTTGTATATAATTTTGTTGCTATATAGATGGACAAAAGGAGACTAGTTGAAGATGTAGTGCACATAGGATTGTTATTTCTTGAAATTTTCAACTCTTGGGGAGTTGCTGATCTCTGCGGTTGATGTTCAAGACTTCGAATCTTGGGAATTATTGGTGGCTGATTTATTTCATTGCTTCTTTCTATTTGGATGCCGAATGTGTTATATATGTTACATTTTCCCGGGTACTCTGCTTAATAGAAATTTGAGCTTGTTACTACTTGTATAAATTTGGACTGCTCTTGCTGGCTAGCGTGCAATGTGAGAGGCCTAAC
The DNA here is from genome assembly GCA_006176705.1 of Cocos nucifera. Classification (NCBI taxonomy): domain Eukaryota; kingdom Viridiplantae; phylum Streptophyta; class Magnoliopsida; order Arecales; family Arecaceae; genus Cocos; species Cocos nucifera. The sequence continues at coordinate 486,136 of QRFJ01000970.1, read as the reverse complement.
TTATTAGACAAGTATTATCTTTACAACTTACTAAAAGTTAGGCTAGGTCGGTGGTTCTTGAGATTGTGACTATGCTTGTATGTTTTCAGGTTAATTAATTAATTTATTTATTTTTGATAAATTAGGCTGGCTTGCAGAAGTTCGTCTCCTAATTTATTTTCTTGAGATGGAACCGGTATGATGTGAGTGCTTATAATTCTACCATGTCATGGGCAAAGCCAATAAAAAATCTACACGTCGATCATTCCAGTTGGTTCCCATTAAGTACTGTGGTGGTAGTGGTGGAGGAGACGGTGGTTTGGAGGTGTGGTAGAGACCGTGATGGTGGTGGTAGGAACAACGGCAATGCGACGGAGGTGGTGTGGTGGTAGTCGGTGGTGTTAGGAACGACGGCAATGTGATGGAGGCGGTATGGTGGTAGTCGCGGCAGTTTATAGTCACAACAATGGTAGTGTTAGGAACCAAGCGACCTACATGAAGCAAGCTGTTTGGGTTGCTAGGTTGTGGTTCAGCGGTTTGATCGCAAATCGGATCCTATGAGCTGCATCACCATCTTCTGCTTTTAAACTGTTAGGAAATTGGAGTTATTTCTCTTTTAACATCACATGAATTCATCTGTTGACTCACAATGGATGGTTCATCATGTCTCTTTGGTGAACCAAGTAAGTCATCTTTTATCACCCTTTTTTTGTCCGAGACGATATTTTTATTTTTATTATTTCAAATGAAACCACTAAGTTGGGGGGATGGGGGTGTGAAGGGTTTGACGTAGATTACCACTCGTTGCACTTCAACCCAAGGAGGAGGACGTTCATCCAACATACGTACCTAAAATATAAATCTGAGGCCTACCCAACAAGAGAGCACAATATGGTTGTGATCAGTATTTCTCTGATATATAAATTTATTCTCCATAAAGGAAAGTATGACATTTTTGTTAGAGGTGACCTGAAGTTGGATGGATTGGGTCCGTACCATGTTGAGACGCTGGTAGGCAGAGAGAAGTGCCAAAAAGTGAAGCTGCATGTCAAAATCTCCGATTAAAATCCGACCCATTGACTTAAAAGACGACATGCATAACCTAGGAAGGAGTGGACAAAAGGCCTCCACCATCCCATGGAGCTCGGAACGCTAAAGTACTTATGGCAGGATGGGGCCATGCGAAACTCCCATCGCATATGGGTTTAGCCGAATTGCCATTCACTTCCGACAAATATGCGTCCCAAGCACCAACGTAACTATTCCATCTATATAATAATAATTCATGAGGGGAGCATCTTACTACCTTCGTCTCTCTCTCTCTCTCTCTCAAAAAAAATAAAAAAAAATAAAAAAAATAAAATAAAAATGATGCAGTTGTAACAAGGTCGATCTATAAAATCGACATAATTAGGGTCAATTCAATCCACTAACCCAAGAATACATACCCATGTCGAGGTCGGTCAAACTCATTGTGGTTACGATGATCGTTGTGCCCGACCCAATCCAACTAACCATGTGTTGGTGTTGGCTCTGGTTTACGATGCGTCCTGCTAGAAACCTACCAGCTTTTGCTGCGGATGCCCGTAACATCTTTAATATAAGTGACGTGATACGGCACATGAAAGGTTGACCATGGTTTTTGGGTGCAACAAAAGTGGCTAACCAGCTCATAATTTCACCATCTTTGAACCTAGCATGGTGGATTTGCTTTCTGGATTGGCAATTCAAATGAAATTTGGGAAACACTGCAAGTTGCTTCATGCATGAAGATTTAGTACTTCATCTCGAACCACCTACCATAGCCCTTTGCTCGGTTTCATAGTACGGTAGGAACTGCAGGCATGCAAAATAGGAGAACAAATTTAACAACATACAACTCCACCAAGACCTTCAGAGGGTAGCGGTGTTAAACTTCGAGTTCAAGAGTTTTGTAGGGTACCTTTCTTTTAACACCATCTATGGTGAAGTTTCTTTCTAATGATGGACTAGCTAGCTGCACCTATGCATTCTAGGGCACTTCCATTGTTTTGCTAGTTCCTTGCATTCTAGGGCACCATATGCTAATTGAGGAGGATGTACCAGCGAAATTATTTGTTGCTTCTCTGTTAACTGGAGTTTAATGTTGCAATCGATGGTAAGTTTTAAAATAAAAAATTGCATGTTTGTTGTAAAATAAATGGTCCTTGCTGGGTCTAATCACGTTGTAACCGAATAAGGTACGGATTGACCTTGGCCCATTTGCTACCCTACAAGCGACCATACTCACCATTAAATTTCATGTCGAATTCTTTCATTTTGGTTTTGTTGGACAAAAATAAATCAATCCAATCCTCGTCTATTTTACCCTTATTCCACCATGCAGAACTATCAGCCTCATTGCACATTTTTTTTCCCTTCTTGCTTGTTACTGTTGTTGCGTTTCTCTAGATTCTTTTCATTGCCTATATGTATTCTAGTTTTTTCTTTTTGAATTATCTTTAGATTTCCATTAGATCGAGTAGTTCGGTGTCTTTTGGGCTAAGCAAGTCCAAAACCATTACCTAAACTGGACTTGTTAATTTGCATAATCATAGTAAACCTACTGATGACAAAGGCATGGTTAGGGTTGCGACTGGGTTGGTCGGATTGGGATTGGTATAATATTCATTAGATCCAAATCTGATCCATTTCTCTGAGTTGGGTCAAATTAGGTACAGTAGTAATCTTATCATTCCATCAGATTTTTTAGGTCAAATTAGGTCCATCGTTACTCCAAACACAAACCATAATAAACATATATAAATTGATTGTCTAATTAAGTAATAAATACATTATACAATAGCCTAATAGTATGCAACATGTAAACACACCAAAACTAGATCTAATATAAGATTTGATTGATAGCCACATATAATTATATTTATAAAGACATCATTAACTAACTAGTTACAAAATAAAAATTAGTTTCTTATATTTGATGGGGGGATGTTGTAGCAAGGCTTTAAATTGTTGAAAATGACTCACGTTGGAGAGTTGATCGGGATTAGATCAATATAGATCATGAACCAATCTGCAAGACAGTTTTAATAATAGGTGGGGTACCCTCCAGTTTAGGATCCTCCGATGTCTAAGTCAGCTGAGGCTTTAAGAACAAATTATGAAAATGAAAGGTTAGAAAGCAAGAAAAGAGGGTTTGAGTGAAAAAGAAGGTTCGATCTTTCTTTAATGGAAAGTCGAGAGCATATTTTAATAAAATATTGACTCTATGAATCTTGTGCTTACTTTTAGAAAGGTACCTCATCCCTCTATTTATAGAAGAAATCCACTCAGGACGTTTAGGCCATTTGAAGTTTGTTAAACTATTAGTTCATTGTAACGGACTTGCCAGCTTGGTAGCAGTTGTGGGCCGTTAGCCCATATGGAGTCTAACTATAGAGTAGCTGGAGGACAGCTATAGCTTAGCTGGAAGATAGCTGTATCATGGTTGAAAAATTCTATATTCTTTTTAATGCTGAGTTGAATACCGCATTGACAGGTTGGCTTTTAGCCGATCTCATCTTAGGATAATATTGTTGCTGGTCACTGGCGAGATCGATGATAAACCAATCTCGGCATAAAAGTACTTTCAGGCATTGCTTGAAAGAATGAAGATAGCCAGGATGGTGAGTCACCGTTCTCTAGGATGGTGAATTACCAATCTCCATCTATGTTACTGTTTACAGGATGGTTGAAGACCGACCTCATTTTGTAATAGAGTTCAAGCAAGTTTTTATGCCCACTGACAGTTATAAGGATGGTAATTTATCGATCTGGCTTGTCTATATGATATATTACTGATTTAAATTGTCAGTAAACTTGTGACTTTGTTTACTATGCTTGATGTCCCACTGATGTGGATCAGTTAGAGTTCTAGATCGGTAATTTATTGATCTGAGTTTAATAACCATCAATTGCCATATTATCAACATGTTATTAGATCCAATAATCTCTCTGATGTTGCCATATGACTGATGGTAATTAGCTATACCAACACTTGCCCCCTACTTTCCAAACTCGAAGTGAAATTCTCTGCGACGGATGTGAAAAGCCATTCTAAAAGACATCTCTTAATTTTTTTTGCCGATAACTATGTCGTATGGCTATAGCCTGAATTAATTTTTTAATAATTTAAAATGACATGCCACCTCATTTAGAGAAACTCTACCATAGCCATCGTATTTGATAATTACGAAAGTATGAAGAGGCAGAAAATTATCATTGCCCGCTCTACTATTATCCAGACGATGTGGGACATGTATTGCCTTTCTATTAATCACCCTAGCCATTACGTGGATTGCACTTACGTGGCTTAATTAGAATGGGGTGTGTTGAAATGGCTTCTCTGTAGCCATTCTAGATTGCTAACAAGTAGCTTGAATCTAATGGTGGATGGATTGATCTGGACCGTCATCACCTTCTATAAATAGGGCAGCAACCGTTTGAAGATTACTTTACTATTTCTTTCTGTACGAAGGTTCTATAAGAGAGATTCTGAAAGCTTTTTGATGTTCGAGCGATCAGAGAAGAAAAGAATTTTGGCCACCATCAGAGCTAAGGAGAGCCATCGGCACTGGAAGAAAAGGTTTCTTTTTTCTAGGTAGATCTCCCATTGCTTTTAGGGCAAGGGCTTTCTTTACTTAGGTTTTCTTTTTGTTGCCTTTTTCTGGTCCCTCCTTCTTTTTGTTTCTTTTTTTCTTTTAAGAATGTTTTTCTAAGAAAGTACTTCCCATAGTAGTGATAAGAGGAGGGGAAATAGTCCCGGGTGATCGAGAGATTTGGTCTATCCAACCCTGACTTGAGCTTGAGGTAGATGATCCATTTTGGGTGACCGTCGGAGCCAGTACCTTCGATAAAGATGGTTTAGAGTCTACAATAAGAGAATTTTTAGATTATTTTGGTTCGGATACTAAACCCTCAATCTTGGCCGATGCTGACCTGGAGAAACTTAGGGATAAGTATCTTATCCCTGAGAACTTCTAATTGAGAGTCCTTAGTTTGAATGATTGAGTTACATAGCCTCCTGGAGGCTGTGTTGCTTTTTATGATGACGTCCTTCAGTCTAGATTGTGGTTTTTCATACATCCTTTCATCTGCAATATTTTGCATTTCTATAGATTGCATCCAATCTAGGTCACTTCTAATGCCATTAGAATTATCTTAGTTTTTATCATCTACTGTAGTTTTGCTATCATAGAGTTTAGGATTTTTAGATGCTATTCGTCCTGAAGAAGCACCCAATAGAGAAGAGTTGGTGGTATTTTTTATCCCAACCTGATTATAAGTTTGGTCCTTCTCTCCTTTTCTCCATCCATGACTGAAAAAGTCATTTTTTCTGATATCCTTTAGGATTTTCATTGTAGCTGGGGTAAACCTCAGCTCAAATGAAACATCAATAATCAAATTTTACCTGAAGATAAAGAGATCTTTGAAGAGTTACTAGGTATGAAGGTTTCCAAACTTAGTCATCTGGTGATGGAGCAGTCATTATTCGACTCCGACATTAGTGAGATCCCTCTCCAGGATGAGTCTGTCATTAGATTTTTTTCATGCTTTTATGTATATGAACATTTTTCTGACCAGTATATTTTCTTATTGCAATAGCACTCATAAGGTTCGATCTCAAGAGGTTGGCAGAGCAGAAGAAGAGGAAGCAGAAACCCACCAACCTTCCTCCCACAAAGAAAGGGAAGGAGAAGAAAGTCGCTGTCCCTACATCAACATCCCCCTGATTTGCCTTAGTTTCTGCTTCAGGATTGCTAATGATTAATACAGCCCCTACTCTAACATCTTCGCCTGTGTCTAGAAAACATTGGCAATCTTCTGAGATGGCCCATCTGCCTTCTAGAGAACAAGCAGCTCGCTCGAGATCGGGCCCATCCACTGCACCGTCGAGGTCTAGTCCATCGATTGCACCAACCCTAGCATCTGCTCGATAGTCTCGATCCTCTGAAGGGCCGAGAATTCTCTTGGTCAATCCACCATCAACCTCCACTGAAAGGCTTGACCTTGCTCTAGCTTTCCTACTCGACACACTAAGGCTCGGCAGGGACCTGTTGTGCACCATGATGCCGCAGCGGGACTTGAACTCCCAAAGGAAAGACCTCGAGCTGGAGAAGCTAATCAACTACAACTTCAACAACATTTTGGATGTAAGTTCTCTCTTTTCTTCTTCTTCTTTTTTGACATTGGTTTAAGATCGACTTGATTTTTGTTCTTTTTTCAGTCCGCCATGATCTTCAGGCTTCTTACTGAGCACATGGTGTGGTTTTTTGATAATAAGAAAGCTATGGATGAGGCGTTGCAGTCTATGAAGGACTATAAAAAAGTGGCAGAGGAGAAAGCTGTGAAAGAAGCCAAGATCACCAAGGAGTTGAAGAAGCAACTTCATGAGAAATTGGCCATAATAAGAAAAAAAAATAAGATCTTGATGGATCATCAAAGGAAGGCCAACTAGGAAGAGAAGAAGCTGCTAAGGCTGCAGCAGGAGGTCTCCAAGATTTTCGAGCTAGAGGCCAAGGATAAAGAGCTGGAGGAGAGCATGTTTTCTCAGAATGACACAATGGTATCTTGGGACAAGGCTCTCCTTGTCTACCAGAGATATGTTGAGAGGTTGAAAGCTGCTACTACTAGGGCAATGGAGGATTACAAATCTTCTAAGACCTTTTAGGAAGAGGTTGCAAAGGCTTCGAAGGAGGCCTTCGACTGTGGGTTCAGCAACTACAAGAATCTGATCAAGAAGCTTTTTCTTGATTTGGACTTAAGCGGTGTTACCCAAGAGGCTGCCCTATCACTGATGTCGGAGATAGTCGCCTAGTTGACATCGGATGCGGCTCCTTCTATAGTTGTACCTTAGCCTGCTCTTGAGGTGGCCCTTCAACAGCTCACCCTTGTCCCTGCTAACATTTTAGCCATTGAGGTCATCTCGATAGGATCTCCAACTGGTGACTAGGCGGCTGCCCTTGCACGAGCTCCTCATATGGATGCCTGATTTTTGTAATCTTCTCTTCTTTTTTGTTTTGTTAGCTAGCCTACTTTTGTATCAGCCTAGTTTGGGCTTTGTACAGACTTTTCAAAGTAATGAAAGCTTCTTTTTGTTCATGATTGCCTTTGTCATTATCTATAATGTCGAATATTTCCAATCTTGTATTATCCAATGTGGGCTAAGATGGTTTTTCATCCCAAAACTTTTTTAAGTTATACATAATAGATAACATCTGACTTCTATATATCAAGCTTTGTTGATTGACCTCAGTTAGGTCATGATGTAGATTAATTTAGCAAGAAAATGCATGAAATCAACTGATTAACAAGGGATCAAACTTTTAATTCGAACATGATAGAAGTTTAAGAATATCTCTACCTGAATTCGGGATCGGCAGGTCAATTTTTTTTTTTGATAGGACTTTAATTGACTGCTTCTCGCTCTCCTTTCTTTTTTCAAAGGGTTTTGGAGAGTGTCTGTGGTCAAGCAGCTAATCTTTTTAGCTCTAACTCGAATATCTCCAAGCATGAGCCTAAAATTAAAGAAAGTTATGGTAAACTTCGGAGATCCAGTCAGGAGATTGGGTTTCCAATGACTTTATCTTGTAAGGTCTAATTCAGAGATCGAATGTCTCACGATCTGAAATTATGAGGTCCAGTCTAGAGATTGGGCATCTCATGATCTGAAATTATAAGATCCAATCTACAGATCGGATGTCTCACAATCTGGTCTGTCCTTGTCTGCCTAGACAGCATAGCTTCTTTTCGACAAACTTATTTTCATCTTATCCTCATTTGGCCAAATATGTTAGCCTCATTTGAATAGATTTACGAATTTATATCTTGTCCTTATTTGGTCGAACAACATAGCGTCATTCAAATAGGTTTTTGAATTTATACCATATTCTCATTTGGTCGGATAGCATAGCCTCGTTTGGATAGGTTTTTTGAATTTGCTCGATTTTCTACCAAGGTGGTCGAGAGGCGACTTAATATTTTGTAATAAAAATCTGCATTTATTAGAATAAAATTTTAGAGCTTTTATTCAGAATTCATTAATGGTACATTCTGAGATTCTTAGCATTTCATGTTCTTAGAATATTTATACCATCTAAATTTTCGATCCTATATGCTTCCGGGCTTACCACTTCAGTGACTCGATGAGGCCCTTCCTAGTTTGAGGCAAGTTTTTCCTACTCCAAGGGTTTTGATACTTTAGCTCGATGAAAAACCAAATCTCCTTTAAGAAAAAATTTTGGCTTTACTCAAGTATTATAGTATTTGGTCATTTTTTATTTATAGGTTGCCATGTGAATTTGAGCTCTCTCTGATCTCTTCTAGGAGATGCAGGCCAGTTCTCAACCGATCTGAGTTGCTTTCTTCATAAAAATTTTCTATCCTTGATATTGGAAGATTAATTTCTACGGGTATCATAGCTTTTGCCCCAAAGGTAAGCTTAAAGGATATTTTTTCAATCAATCATCAGAGAGTAGTTCTGTACACCCAGAGAATATTATGCAGCTCATCCATCTAGAGACTTTTAGCTTTAGTGAGCCTGGTTTTTAAACCTTGAAGCATCGTTCGATTTGTGATCTTGGCCTCTCCATTTAACTATGGGTGTGCTATTGAAGTAAGACTGTGGTCAATATACAGTTCAAAATAGAATTTCTTAAACTTTGAATTATCAAACTTCCTTCCCTTATCAGTGTTAATAACCTAAGATAGGTCAAAATGGTAGATAATTGACTTTCAGATGAAGTTTTGCATCTTCTTTTCTATGATTTATGCCAGCAGTTTAGCCTCCATCCATTTGGTGAAGTAATCGATGGCCACTACTAAAATTTTTTTTTATCCTATTATAGTGGAGAAAGATTCGAGGATGTCCATTCCTCATATGAAAAAAGGCCAAGAAGTTATGATCGATATAAGCTCGGCAGTGGGTTGATGCTGAATATTTACATACATCTGGTATTGATCATATTTATTGATAAGATCGATAGTGTCTTTTTGAATGATTGATCTGTAATAATCTTGTCAGATTATTTTATATGCCAATGACCTATCTCCCAAGTGATTGTAACAAATTTCTTCATGGACCTCCTGAAGAGCATAATCAGCTTTTGAGGGTCGTAAGCATCAAAGTAATGGAAAGGAATATGATCTCTTATATAACCTTCCATCCAAAGTGACTTACCATGGGGCTTGTCTTTTAATTTTCTCTATCTTAGTGGAATCATTTGGCAGGACTTTCTTGTCAATATAATTAATTAGAAGATCTATCTAGCTTGGTTTATGAACTACTTGAGCAATCATTAGAACTTCTGTGTTGGATTTTTCAAGAACTTCAATGAATACTTTCTAGTTAAGATCGAAAAAACTTGATGTAGCCAAATGTGAGAGGACATTAGCATCGGCATTCTTCGATCTCAGTATTTGGATGATCTTAAGGTCATCAAAATTTTTTGATAATTCTCTTACGTTATGCAAATATTGAGATATAACAGAATCTTTGGCTTCAAATTGATCTCATACCTATCCGACGATAAGCTGCGATTCTAGAAAGATCTTAAGTGTTCTAATATTAAGCTTCTTTGCTATTTTGAGTCTTGCAATGAAGACTTCATATTTGGCACTATTATTGAAAGTTATGAGGTCGAACCTTAGGACATGCTTAGTGATAGCCCTTTCGAGCTAGCTAAGATTAAACTAGCTTCACTTTCTTAGGCTTTCGAAGCTCCGTTGACATGTAGAAGCCAATAAGAATTTCCTATAATTTCTCCTAAAATTTTTGGAGCTAGTCTTTCTTTAGGTATAGAGCATTATGCCATGAAGTCAGTCAATACTTGAGCTTTCATAGAAGGCCTAAGCCGATAATGGATATCAAACTCACTGAGTTCAATGGTCCATTTAGCTAATCAATCGAATGTATCAGATCGCTGAAGGATTGATCTCAGTGGTTGGTTTGTTAAGACTATAATAGAGTGAGCTTGAAAATATGGTCAAAATCATTTAGCTGATGCGACCAGAGAATATATTATCTTTTCGATCGTAGAATACTGAGTTTCAGCATCCTGCAATAACTTGCTGGTATAATAGATTGGTCTTTGTATCCCTGCATCATCTCAAACTAAAACTAAACTAATAGTGTTAGGTGAAATGGATGAATATATAAATAAATCCTCACCTTCAATTGGTTTTAATAGTAATGGCACTGAATCAAGATATGTTTTGAGGTTGTCAAAGGTAGACTAACATTTTTTTGATCATTTAAAGTCTTTGATCTACTTTAAAGTTTTAAGAAAAGAAGATATTTTTTAGCTAACCTAGATATGAATTTGCTGAGTGACGCCACCCATCCAATAAGCCACTACATTTCTTCATAGTACTTAGGGGCTTCATCTCAAGTAATGCTTTAATCTTCTTAGGGTTGGCCTCTATTCCTCTCTGGATCACTAGAAAACTAAAAAACTTTCTAGTCGTCACTCCAAAAATGTACTTGTTGGGGTTGAGATTCATTCAATATTTACGAAGCTCTCCAAATGCTTCTTCTAGATCGATGATATGCCAATCTTCTTCTGTGCTCTTTACCAATATAACATTAATATAACTTCCATGTTGTGGCTAATTTGGTGCTTGAATACTTTATTGACCAAGTGCTAGTAAGTGGTACTTATTGACATAGAATTTGATTGTCATCGAAATCAGCTGGAGCGGAGGTGGACGAGGTCGCCGTCGGGACCTGCAAAATAAAGTTCCATCCAGAGTCGGTGGGGGGTAGCTTCGGAAGGACCCTCCGACGATCAAGTCAACTCTGGTCAATAGGAATGGAGTGCTCGAAAGTGAGTTCCACAGAGCTTAGAGAAGAAGAGGAGAGCTTAGAGCTTAGAGATCAGAGGTTAGAGTTAGCGTATCAGGAGGATCCTTTTTATAGGCGGAGCTTGATGGTGACAGCTGTAGCCATGTGCTGGCGGGCCGCTCGAGGTTCGGTGGAGTCAATCCCAGAAGAAGGCACCATCTGCAGCGGATTGATGGTGACAGCCATCATCGCCTGGTAGCGGATCGCTGTCACTTACGATGGACTAATGGTGATGGCTGCAGCTATCTTGATACTGAGCCGCTCGAGGTCGAACAAAGGGTTGAAGGATTTTGATATGTACCCATTTTGGAGGAGTTCGAACTCCTGAAGAGGAAGCTTGGAAGGAGTTCGGCTCCCGTAGGTGTCTGGTTGGAGGCACGCGGCTAAGGCTCGATCGCTGGAGAGTTCGGTAGGAGCTCGATCGATCGAAGAAGGTGTCTGAAAGGAGTCCGACTCCTGAAGAAGTCTGGCCAAAGGATGTCTGGGATGAGTCCAACTCCTGAAGAAGTCCAATCGAAGGGAAAGCATGGAGGAAGTTCGGCTCTTGCAGGCATCTGGCTGGAAGGGCGCAGAGAGAGTTCGACTCTCATGGGAGTCCGACTGAAGCTCGATCGCTGAGGAGTTTCGCTAAAGCTCAGCCGCTAGGAGTCCAAGAAGCTCGGCCGCTAAGTAGTTCGATCGGTTGAAGGGGTTCGAAGGAGCTCGATCGTTAAGAAGTTCGGTCGACTGAAGGAGTTCGGCTAAGACCCATCCGTTGAAGCTCTTCTGCAGCTATTGGTTGCATTAGGCAGAGCACCGAACTGAATTTTGGTAGGAGCAGAGTTTATCCCCAACAATAGTCCCCTCACTCCCGAGTTCGAAACTCAAAGGAAGAAAGTGCAGAAAAGACGACTGTCGAAGTTCTCTTCCGGGCTCCATGCTGGTTCAGGTCGAAGCTCGGGGGGAGATCTCATCTTCAGACGAAGTTGGTGCTAAAATTAACGTCTGAGGGAGATCTTCTGCCGAGGTTGATACGGGTGCTCGGGAGAGATCTCATCTCTTGCAGTCGAATTTGCCTCAGGGGAGATGTTATCTCCTGTGACCGAGGTTGATGCGGGTACTCGGAGGAGATATTATCTTTTGTAGCTAAGTTTGATGCAGACGCTCGAGGGAGATCTTATCTCCAGCGGTCGAGCTTAGCCCGGACACTCGGGGGAGATCTTATCTCCTACAGTCGAGCTTGCCTCGGAGGAGATCTTATCTCCTACGGTCGAGGTTGATGCGGACGCTCGGGGGAGATCTTATCTCTTGTAGTCGAGTTTGCCTCAGAGGAGATATTATCTCCTACAATCGAGGTTGATGCGGATACTTGGGAGAGATCTTATCTCCTACAGTCGAGTTTGATGTGGGCGCTCGGAGAAGATCTTATCTCCAGCAATCGAGCTTGGCCCGGTTGCTCGGGGGAGATCTTATCTCCTGCAGTCGAGCTACCTCGGAGGAGATCTTATCTCCTGCGATCGAGGTTGATGCAGATACTCGGGGGAGATTTTATTTCCTACAGTCGAGTTTGATGCAGACGCTCGGAGGAGATCTATCTCCTACAGCCAAGCTTGGCCCGGACACTCGGGGAGATCTTATCTCCTACAGTCGAGCTTGCCTCAGGGGTCTTATCTTCTGTGGTCGAGGTTGATGTGGGCACTCGGAGGAGATTTTATCTCCTACAACGAGTTTGATGCAGGCACTCGGGGGAGATCTTATCTCCTGCAGTCGAGCTTGGCGCTTGGGGGAGATCTTATCTCCTACAGTCGAGCTTGCCTCGGAGGAGATCTTATCTTCTGCGATCGAGATTGATGTAGGCACTTGGGGAGATCTTATCTCCTGCAGTCGAGCTTGCCTCGAGGGAGATCTTATCTCCTGCAGTCGAGTTTGATGCGGACGCTCGGGGGAGATCTTATCTCCAGCAATCAAGCTTGGCTCGAATGCTCAGGGGAGATCTTATCTCCTGCAGTTAAAGCTTTGCCTCGGGGAGATCTTATCTCCTACAGTCGAGTTTGATGTGGGCGCTCGAGGAAGATCTTATCTCTTACAGTCGAGCTTCGCCGGATGCTCGGAGGAGATCTTATCTCCTACAGTCGAGCTTACCTCGAGAGAGATCTTATCTCCTACGATCGAGGTTGAATGCGGGCCTCAGGGGAGATCTTATCTCCTGTAGCCGAGCTTGGTCCGAATGCTTGGGGGAGATCTTATCTCCTGCAGTCAAGTTTGATGCGGACGTTCGAGGAAGATCTTATCTCCAACAGCTGACCTTGGCCCGGACGCTCGAGGGAGATCTTGTCTCCTATAGCCGAGCTTGCTTCGGGGGAGATCTTATCTCCTATGGTCGAAGATTGATGCGGGCACTCAAGGAGATCTTATCTTCTGCAGTCGAGCTTGCCTCGGGGGAGATCTTATCTCCTACGGTCAAGGTTGATGCGGGTACTCGGAGGAGATCTTATCTCCTTGCAATCGAGTTTGATGCGGGCGCTCGGGAGAGATCTTATCTCCAGCGTCGAGCTTGAACTGAACGCTCGGGGGAGATCTTATCTCCTGCAGCCGAGCTTGCCTCATGGAAGATCTTATCTCCTATGGCTGAGGTTGATGTGGGCGCTCAGGAGAGATCTTATCTCCTACAACCGAGCTTGCCTCGGGAAAGATCTTATCTCCTGCAGCCGAGTTTGATGCGGATGCTCGGAAAAGATCTTATCTCCAGCAGTCGAGCTTGGTCTGGACGCTCGGGGGAGATCTTATCTCCTGTAGTCGAGCTTGCCTCGAGGGAGATCTTATCTCCTACAGCCGAGTTTGATGTGGACGCTCGGGGGAGATCTTATCTCTTGCAGCCGAGCTTGGCCCAAACGCTTGGGGGAGATCTTATCTCCTATAGCCGAGCTTGCCTTGGGGGAGATCTTATCTCCTACGGTCGAGGTTGATGCGGATACTCGGAAAAGATCTTATCTTCCTACAGTCGAGCTTGGCTCGGATGCTCGGAAAAGATCTTATCTTCCTACAGTCGAGTTTGATGCGGGTGCTCGGGGGAGATCTTATCTTCAGCAGCCGAGCTTGGTCGAACGCTCGGGGGAAGATCTTATCTCTTGCAGTCGAGTTTTGATGCGGACGCTCGGAGGAGATCTTATCTCCAGCAGTCGAGCTTGGTCTGGATGCTCGGAGGAGATCTTATCTCCTGCAGTCGAGCTTGCCTCGGGGGAGATCTTATCTCCTGCAATCGAGTTTGATGCGGACGCTCGGGGGAGATCTTATCTTCTGTAGCCGAGCTTGGCCTGGATGCTTGGGAGAGATCTTATCTCTTGTAGTTGAGTTTGATGCGGGCATTCGGGGGAGATCTTATCTCCTACAGCCGAGCTTGGCTCGGACGCTCGGAAGAGATCTTATCTCCTGCAGTCGAGCTTGCCTCGGGGGAGATCTTATCTCCTACGGTAGAGATTGATGTTGGCACTCGGGGGAGATCTTATCTCCTACAGTCGAGCTTGCCTCGGGGGAGATGTTATCTCCTACGGTCGAGGTTGATGCGGGTACTCGGGGGAGATCTTTCTCCTATAGTCGAGTTTGCCTCGGGAGAGATCTTATCTCTTGCAGCCGAGTTTGATGCGGGCGCTCGAGGGAGAGATCTTATCTCCTGCAGCCGAGCTTACCTTGGGGGAGATGTTATCTCCTATGGTCGAGATTGATGAGGATAATCGGGGGAGATCTTATCTCCTACAGTCGAGTTTGCCTCAGGGGAGATCTTATCTTCTGTAGTCGAGTTTGATGCGGACACTCGGGGGAGATCTTATCTCCTACTAGCGTCGAAAAAATTTACCCAGCCACCCCTTTTCGATGAGCTCCTCAATTTCATCTCAGAGCTGAATGTATTCCTCAGTGTCGTAGCCATGGTTGCAATGGTAGAGGCATTACATGCTTCGATCGTGCATGCCTGGGGGAGGTCGTAATCCTTCTGATCTTGGTAGTTGGTTCTTAACTTCCATGAGAATTTGAGTTTGAGGAGCATTGTGGGGGGTGCAGTCATGGAACCTTTCAAAAGGAGGACTTCTTCGCGCCCTTCTATCGGAGCTTCCTTGGTGGCGAGCTCGAAAAGTTCAGGCCTTGCTTGCACTGGGGAGATCGTAAGCACGGCCGAACTTCATTTCATCCCCTTGTGAAACCTATGGAAGAACTTCACGCCCCTTTGTTGGGGCTTCCTTGATGGTGAGCTCGAGGGAAAGTTCGGCCTCGCTTGCGCTGGGAGGTCGTGGACGCGGTCGAACTTCGTTCTACCTCCTTACGAAATCTTCTACGGGAGAAGTTCATGCTCCTCTATCGGGGCTTCCTCGATGATGAGCTCGAGGGAGAGTTCGACCTCGTTTGCATCGAACTTCATTCTGCTTTCCCACGAAACCTTCCATAGAAGAACTTCATGCCCCTTTATCGGGGCTTCCTTGATGATGAGCTTCAAGGGGAGTTCGACCTCGCTTGCGCTGGGAGGTTGTGAATGCGGTCGAACTTCGTTCCGCCTCCTTGTGAGATCTTCTATGGGAGAACTTCTCTCCATTTTTACTTTCTAAGTACGATTGGTATGCCCAAATGCTCTTCCTTAAGGCCAGTTCCTCGCATTCTCATGGCAGGTTTGCTGGCAAAGTCTTCACCGAAGGTTGTTGCATGGCCTGTATCATCTCGGTGGAGCCACAAACCCGATCAGCTGGTTGAATTGCTCCACATCTATGATGGCTTCGGATGGAACCTAGGCTGCCGGGACTGAAATGGGAGCAGATGGACCTGACACGTAGGCCATCGATTGTCGAGTCGAAGCTCTCCTGGGAGATATTTTTTCTTCAAAAAAGAACTCTAGTGAGGAAGAAGAGAGATCTCCAGAGAGGAAAGAGAGAAATTATCATCGAGCACTCCTTTAAGAATAAGAAAACCTCGAAGGTTCGAGCCATTCTTTTAGCGCCAATCTGTTGATGCAGAATTTGATCGTCGTCGGAATCAGCTGGAGCGGAGGTGGACGAGGTCGCCGTCAAAATCTATAAAATAAAGTTTCATCCAGAGCTGATGGGGGGTGGCTTCAAAAGAATTCTCCGACGATCAAGTCAGCTCTGGCAAATAGGAATGGAGTGCTCGGAAATGAGTTTCACAGAGCTTAGAGAAGAAGAGGAGAGCTTAGAGCTTAGAGATCGAGGTTAGAGTTAGCATATCAGGAGGATCCTTTTTATAGATGGAGCTTGATGGTGACAGTTATAGCCGCATGCTGGCAGGCCGCTCGAGGTCCGGTGGAGTTAGTCCCTGGAGAAGGCACCATCTGTAGTAGGTTGATGGTGACAGCCATCGCCACCTGGTAGCAGATCGCTGTTGCTTATGGTGGACTGATGGTGATGGCTGTAGCTGTCTTGATACTGAGCCACTTGGAGCTGAACGAAGGATTGAAGGATTTTGACGTGTACCCATTTTGGAGGAGTTCGAACTCCTGAAGAGGAAGCTCGGAAGGAGTTCGGCTCCTATAGGTGTCTGGCTGGAGGTGCGCAGCTAAGGCTCAATCGTTGGAGAGTTCGGTAGGAGCTCGATCAGCCAAAGGGGGTGTCTGGAAGGAGTTCGGCTCCTGAAGAAGTCCGATCGAAGGATGTCTGGGATGAGTCTAGCTTCTGAAGAAGTCCGACCGAAGGAAAAGCTTGGAGGGAGTTTGGCTCTTGCAGACGTCTGGATGGAAGGGCGCGGAGAGAGTTCGGCTCTCGCAGAAGTTCGACTGAAGCTCGATCGCTGAGGAGTTCCGCTAAAGCCCGACCGTTGGAAGTCCAAGGAGCTCGGCCACTAAGTAGTTCGACCGGCTGAAGGGGTTCAAAGGAGCTCGACCGCTGAGGAGTTCAACCGACTGAAGTGGTTCGGCTAAGATCTGTCCGTTGAAGCTCTTTCATGGCTACTGGTTGCATTAGGCAGAGCATCGAATTAGACTTCGATAGGAGTAGGGTTTATCCCCAACAGTACCTATAATTTTCAAACCAAAAGACATCATTTTATAACAATACAAATCTTTATCCATGATAAAAGCCGCATTCTCTTCATCTTCGAAAGTCATTTTGATTTGATTATAGTTGGAGAAGCTATCCATGAAGCTTAGCAGCTTATCCCTTAAAGTGGCATTGACCAGCTGGTTAATTATTGAAAGAGAAAAACTATCCTTGGGGCAGACTTTTTCGAGGTCGGTATAATCAATACAAATCCTTTATTTATCATTTGCCTTTTTGACCATCACGATATTGGTGATCCACCTTGGCTATTGGGCTTTCCTGATGAATTCTGCTTTCAAAAGTTTATTGACTTCTTCATCTATTGTCTTTTACCTTTCTGGAGTAAAGCTTTTTTTCTTCTACTTCATCGGTCGATGCTTGGGATCAATATTTAATTTATGCACAATGACATCAGTAAAAATTTCAGGCATATCTAAAGCTGATCATGCAAATATATCAATATTTTTTTTGAAGAAAAGATATTAACTTGTTTCTTAGGTTGATATTTAACTGAGCTTCTATTTGGACTATCCTTTCTAGGTCTTCGCCTAGCGAAATAATGATGAGCGGTGCAACTGATTCACCTTGATCTTTTTCATTCTCATTTTTACCATCCTGAATAGGTACTTCAATTGGCAGGGTTTCGATGGGTTTCTTCATTCTTGAAGCTATCAAAAAATACTATCTAGCCATCATTTGGTCCCCATGCATTTTTCTAGTTCCATCCCTAGTTGGAAATCGAATTAGCAGATGATAGATAGAAACTATTGCTTTCAGAGCATTGAGCCCAGGTCAGCTAAGGATAGTATTGTACATAGTTGGTATCTTGGCAACTAGGAATGTGAGCTGTATAATTGACTAATAGGGATCATTTCCTGTAGTGACTAGTAATATGACTTCTTCTTCAATAGCCATCGAGTCTCCTGGGAACCCAAGAAGCGAAGTACCGACTTACTTCAATTTATCCAAAATATTCATCTTTTGGAAAGTATCATAGAATAACACGTCTGCAAAACTTTCATTATCTATTAAAATTCTTTTTACATTATAGTTTTTTATTATCATGGAGATGACAACAGCATCATTATGAGGGGTTTAAACCTTTTGGACATCAATATCAGAAAAGGTGATAATGTTATTAGTGCATTATCTCTTTCAAGAAGAACTTTCAGATACCCCCTAAGATCTACTAGCTTCAGAGATCATGTTGATGACTCTAGCAGTTGGTCAGTTGTGTTCAGTAGCATCATCGGACTTTTAATGTTGCCCCAGGATCCGATTTGCCAGATCTCTGATGTATTTGCCTAGATAGCCTCTGTTGGGTTCTGATGGCATAGTAGAAGTATGGATTTCAAAAATTTTTATCAAGAAATCCTAACCATCAAACCCTAACTCAAGATCACCTTGATAATTAACAATCATATACAATAATAACATATCAATATTAAAGGTATAGTAGAATATCTTAAGCTGATATAGATAGGAAGAAGCTGGTATTTTATTTTTCCACTAGGCGTTCAAGTATTCATCCTCCAATGGTGATCCATTCAGGGATTTGATCAAGATTGTAGCACCTCATAAGTTGGTTCTAGTTGATCAATTTTTTAATGAAGAATCTGATCAACCTATCCTGGCAAAACTACACTTCAATAAGTGTCAGCACTAATGCCTTTCTCTTGCATTTCTTTCTTTCCTTAATCTTTCCTAATTTTCTTCCTAAGCCCTTGTCCTAAAGCACAATCCTTATCCTAATTAAAACCTTATCTTAACAAGAAAAGAAAAAAAAATATTCAGACATCCTAGAGAAAGACTGCCTTCCCTCTTTCCTAGCTTTCTATTTCTCTTACTTTCTATTTTCCTATCTTGCCTATTTTTCTTCCTAACCCTTGTCTTAAAAAAAGACTTCTTATTCTAATCAGAACTTTATCTTAACAAGAGAAGGAAGAAGAATATTGGGACAAGTATGTTAGAAAGAAGAGATTAGAATTGATTAAAGAAATCCCGGATGCACCTACCTACTTATAGGTAGCGATCAAATGCCAAAATGACCATCTTGTGCCCATCTAAATCTTATCTCACGCCCATCTAGATCATCTCACACCCTATCATAGATCTCATGCCTAATCCCTATTTATAGGTAATGATCAGATGCCAAAATGACTATCTTGTGCCCATCCAAACCTTATCTCACCCCCATCTAGATCATCTCACATCCTATCATAGATCTCACGCCCAATCCATAAGTCTCACACCTATCAGAGAAGAATAGGATACTTGGCAAACATCTGAATTTAAGTGAAGAATCGCTTCGCACAAAAAGACTCTTTAGAAAATTAATTATGATGGTTTTTCCAAAGAGTCGCAAAGTTTCTCATGAGCATGCACTTAATCCAAGGGATGGGGTCTGATCTTAAAACCATCAATGGCCTATAGATGAGATGCCAAAATAAATCTAGGCGTGGAAGATAAAGGTGGCACATGGATAAGGGTAAGCTGTTAGGGTTTGATCTTATCCATTTATTCCGATAACCACTTAAGTGTTCAACCTTAGAAGGACTCTTAGGTGCCCTTAGAGATCAGATGTCCATGCCCCATATGAAAATGCATGACAAATTAAACGGATAAACATCAAGGAGGGGGCACCCCATCCCATGGCGCGCCACATGGCATTGGCGCACAAAATAAATCACCATGCGCTAGAGAGAGAATCTTTGGCATGTGGGATGCTAGGAAAAATAGCTAACCCCTTAGCCAACTAGCCAAGGATCAATCCAATTTAGATCCAAAAGAATTTTGAGTTTAAATGGATTTAATTAGCGCAAATAGGAACCAATTTCGAATTTGATTCACACAGGAGTTAGGGTTTGCAACATGTATTAGCATGTTCATTTTGCAAACATGATCTAATCCAATTAGAACCTTGATTAATTTTTTTTATATATGTGATCCATTGGGTTCTATATCTAGCCAGTAGTAGATCCAGGTACAAGTTGACCTAATTTGATTAAAATCCAGTCTAACCGATTTAGGTCCAATCAAGCTAATCCAATTTTAATAATTAAAACTCTTTCTAATTGGTGATCAAATTAAACTCTTTAATTCGATTGAACCTATAAGCCAAGATTGATGTCTAACAATATATCATAAATATCCAGAAGATATAAAATTTGATAAAAATATCAAATATATCCTTCAGTTGTAAGTTATCATGCAATTCAATCCTTCAATTATCCTTACATCCCGAATATGTTCATGAGTATGGAATCATGTCAAACTCAAATACATATTCATATCGATTCTCTATCAACCAATGATGACTCTAATGATGAAGCATTAGAAACTCTTTATGATCTTTATCCTGCTTTTGTCAAAAGATTTTTTTGAGTCATCTAAGGATGAGAATTCACAGTATGCCAACTCCTCTTACTAGGAGTGATCGATTTCTTATTGATCGACTCACAATCTTCATACACACTCCACCATATTCAAAACATTTCATACTTGTGTTAATGCCATGCTTGGGTATGAACCAAAATATAGATTTATATGCACAAGATATCATGATGATCTTAGATCTAAGGATTACTTACACAACTCCAACTTAGAGAACTATCTTTTGACATGCAAGCAAGACTTCATAAAATATTCTCTATTAATGAGTCTATTCAGTAAACTCATTTTCTAATGAGAACCCACATCCTTCTATTAGTGTTTCTATACAAGTAACTTATGGGATCAGCCATCCTCTCCATTAAGCATGCATAGGATATGCCAGTCTATCCAGAATATTAATCCCCAACTCAATGCTCCCTCGATCAGGAAGGTTTAAGATTACGATTTTAGAATTTTAGGTCTCACAGACATGATCTATTCATGTCTCCTAAAATCATTGTCTTAATTTTTAAGGTTTATCATAATCTTAAACAAAGTAAGATATAGCTAAAATGATGAATCAATGTCTTATTTTATTATCAAAATAAAAAATATCATTATATGAATTTTAAGTTTATAAAAAAAATATGATTGTATCACACATATGATTGGCTTGTAGGGCACTCTTCTTTCAATCCTCCACTTGCACTAAAGCCAATTGCCTTTATATTTCAATCCCATTCAATCAAAATGGCGATCAAATAGCTACTATGATATGGTCTTAGTGAATGGGTTTGTTATATTATTTTTAGACTCAACTTGTTCTAGGACAACATCTTGTCTCTTTATAATTTCTTGAACGAGATGGAAGCGTATGAGGATGTGCTTGGTTCTTTGATGAGACCTAAATTTCTTGACTTGAATAACAGCCTCAGTGTTATCATAGTAAAGTGGCACCGATCCTTCAATTTTAGGAATGACTTCTAGTTTAGTGATAAACTTCTTCATCCAGAAAGTTTTCTTAGCGACTTCACTAGCATCGATGTATTTTATTTTAGTGGTCGAGTTAGCTACTATCTGCTGCTTGAATTTTTTCAACTTACTGCTATATCATTTAGGATAAATAGATATTCTAAAATTGACTTGCTATCATCAAGAATAGATTGAAAATTAGAATCTGTATATCCCTCTAGTTTCAACTTTGATGCACCTTCATATGTTAGAAAAACATCTCTCCTTAGATACTTAAGAATATTTTTCATAGCTTTCCAACAATCTTTTCCTGGATCAGCTTGAAATCTATTAGTTATGCCTAAAGCATAGGCTACATCAGGCTTGGTACATAGCATGGTGTATACTATTGAACCCACAATTGAAGCATAAGAGATTTGACTCATTATCTTCTTCTCCTCTAGTGTCTTAAGATACATTTTCTTAGAGAGACATATGCCATGACTTACAGGTAAATAATCTCTTTTGCTTGCCTCCATGTTGAACCTCTTCAACATGAGATCTATGTATCAAGATTGGGATAAGCCTAGCATCCTCTTAGATTTATCTCTGTATATCTTTATACCCAGTATATAGGATGCTTCATCCAAATTTTTCATGAAAATTTTATTTTATAGCCAAGTCTTGATCGATTGCAACATTGAAATATCATTTCCAAGAAGCAGTATGTCATCGACATATAAAATTAAGAAGATAATATCACTCCCACTTATCTTCTTATACACACATGGTTCATCCTTATTTTTGATGAAGCCAAACTCTTTGACTGTCATATCAAAATGGATGTTCTAGCTTTTCGAAGCTTGCTTTATCCATAAATAGATTTTTTTAGCTTGTATACTTGATTCGCTCTTCTACTTAAGATAAATTTCTCTAGCTGAGTCATATAAATCTCTTTCTCAAGATTATTATTGAGTAAAGTGGTCTTGATATCTATCTGTCAGATCTTATAGTCGTAGTATGCAGCTATAGCAAGCAAAATCTGAATGAACTTGAGCATAGCCATCAGTAAAAAGATTTCATCATAGTCAATTTCTGATCTTTGTCTGAAATTCTTTGCCACCAATCTAGTTTTAGAGGTTTCTACTTGGCCATCTGCTTTGATCTTCTTCTTGAAAATTCATTTGCATCCTACTAGGATTACACCCTCAGGCGCATCAACCAAGATCCAAACTTGGTTTGTATACATAGAGTTCATTTCAGATTTCATGGCTTCTAGCCACCTGTCTGAGTCTCTACTCATGATAGCTTTTGAATAGGTCGGTGGATCATCAACTTTAATGATGTTGATCATATTATCATTCTTAATGAAAAAATCATATCTTAGAGGTGCATGACGTACTCTATTTGACCTTCAGAGAGAAAGTGTGTATTATGGGTGTACCTCATCCTTGGATACTTATGGTTGAGGATCCCCTTATGGTCCAACCATAGGTATTTTCGGATCGGTTTGTAGGTCTTAAACTTTCTCAAGTTCAGTATTTCTTCCACTACCTCCTTGGATGAATTTATTTTCTAAGAAAGTGGCGTGCCTACTAACAAATACTTTTTGTTCAGTAGGATGGTAGAAGTAGTGCCCATTAGTTTTCTTAGGATATCCTATAAACTTGCACTTATCTAATTTAGCACCTAGTTTATGTCTAAAAATATTTTTGACATAAGCAGGACAGTCCCAAATCTTAAGATATTTAAGATTAAGCTTTCTTCCCTTCCATGTCTCTTATCGAGTACTAGTAATAGACTTTAAAAGCATCCTGTTTAATATATATGTGACAGTCTCTAGGATATATCTTTAGAATGATATTGGAAGATATGTGAAGCACATCATTGACCGCACCATATCTATCAAAATGCGATTCCTCTTTTCTACTACACCATTTAGCTATAGTATATAAGAAGGGATCCATTTTGAGAGAATGTCTTTATTCTTAAGATGATCAAGAAATTTACTGAATAAGTATTCTCCTCCTTGATTAGATCGAAAAATCTTAATATTTTTTCAATTTATTTCTCGACCATACTTTGATACTCCTTAAACTTATCAAAAATTTTAGATTTATGTTTCATATGATATACATATCCAAACCTTGATAGATCATCCATAAAAGTGATAAAACAGGAGTATCCTCTTCTGGTTTAAGTTGTCATCGGCCCATATATATCTGAATATACTAGAACTAATAGCTCCTTTGCCCTCTCTCCATATTCAGAGATTGAGTCTTGGTCATCTCATCCATGAGATAAGATTTATAAATTCCTAATGATTCATAATCATATGGGTCAAAATACTCTCCTTTGTATAACTTGTTTATCCTTATCTCACTAATATGACCAAGATGGCAATGCCAGAGAAATATGATATTCACATCTTCTCTCTTTTTTTATATTTCTTCCAATATGAAAAATATTTTCATTAAGTGCAAGAATTAAAAGATTATTATCTATATAACCACTACCATAATATTCATTAGAAAATAAAATGAAGCAACCATTGTCCATTAACCTTATTTCATAACCTTGTTTTAATAACAAAGGTATAGAAATAATATTTCTAATGACTTTAGACATGTAATAACAATCTTTTAATTCCAAAATTTTGCCTAATGGCAAATTAAACATATAGGTTCCCATAGCCTTTGTGCTAATGAATTCTCCATTTGCATCGAAAAGCTTGAGGTCATCTCTTTTCAGTCTTCTGATATTCTATAATTGCTGCAATAAATTACAAATATGTGATCCACAAGCAGTATCCAATACCCAATTATCAGAGTCCAAAGCATTCAATGAAAAATAGGTCTGTATCATATACACACCTTTTGGTGCAACACTTGCACTCTGCTTCAAGCTTGCAAGGTAATTCTTACAATTATTCTTTCAATGTCCTAACTTGCTGCAAAAATAACAAGTAATATCCATAGGAAAATCCTTTGTCTTTTGATTATCACTGACTGAACCAGGATCAAAAATTTCTAAAACATTAGAAATCTTCTCCTATGCGAATCTAATTTGCAAGTTCCTCAACTAATCCACATAGTTTGGACCTGTCAATATATTTTTATTTATGATGTCATGCAATGAGAGTGAAGTTGCCATAATATAGAATTAAGTATATATTAATTAAGAACAAAAGTATAAGCAGACCATTCATGTTTAACATACATAACTAGATAAAGATTTTTGACTAGTTATGCTTTCCACTATTTTATTGGATATCTTAATGGGGTTGAGACCTTAATTACTCAATGAAGCCTTGTGGATATCATAACAAACCTCCATGAGTTCAAACGTAGGATAACCTTTTCAATTGCATCTCATGTAATTCTCAACATAATCCTTGCCTCTCAAACACTCATAGTCTTATGGATATCACAATAAGATGCAGTGTTTTAGTTAAATCAAATCCTTCATTTCTATATAGTTATATCTAAAAATGCTACCCTTATAGATATCACAACAATGCAACACATCCAAAAATGCCATAAGCATTTGATATGCATTAAGACAATCCCTCATCAATCTTCATAGTAGGCCTTGTGGATATCATAATAAATCTACTATGGTTTTTGATAGGATATTGATTTAGCATGAAGGAAGGCATATATGATGCTCTAATCATTAAGCATCTCTAAATTCAATATTTAAATTGAATTGAATTAGCTACGTAAGTAGAAGAGAGGTGATAGACCCCTCGTTCTTACCTTAGACACAAAAATATTTGGTCAGGTAAGAAACAGATCTAATTGAAAATCATGATCTTGTTATCTTTCTAGAATCACTTTCTTAGGCACCAATTAATCAATTATTTTCTGAATGGATTTGTTTTTGATTTTTCAACACTATGACTTAATATGATTTTATGAGGGCTTTAACAGTCTCATGCACATCCTATCTTAAACCAAATATATATGTATCTATTCGTGTCAAGTCATATGAAGCATGGTATTAAAAACATATAAATCATGGCATATACATTTTAGCCTTTCATATTGTCATACCATCATGCTATTTGTTATACCATCATTCTAGGACAATCATTTACCACATAGCGAACATCTACCACTATGCCAGGGCAACCTTATAGAATGATGAATAATATATACAAATGAATCATAGATTATGCACACATCATTATTTATAGCATGCTTCATTATAATATAATAAGTATATGATTGAACCAAAAAAGGTTGGCTCTGATACCACTGTTGGGTTCTGATGGCTTAGCGAAAGTAGGGATTTCAAAAATTTTTATCAAGAAATCTTAACCATCAAATCCTAACTCAAGATCACCTTGATGATTAACTATCACATACAATAATAACATATCAATATTGAAGGTATAGAAGAATACCTTAAACTAATGTAGATAGGAAGAAGCCGATATTCTATTTTTATATAAGGCACCCAAGTATTCGCCTTCCAACGATGATCCACACAGAGACTTGATCAAAATTGTAGCACCTCATAAGTCGGTTCCAGTTGATCAATTCTTTTATGAAGAATCAAATCAACCTATCTTGGCAAAATCACACTTCAATAAGTGTTAGAATTAATGCCTTTTATAAGTGTTAGAATTAACGCCTTTCTTTTGCACTTCTTTCTCTTCTTAATCTTTTTTAATTCTCTTCCTAAGCCCTTGTCTTAAAACAAACTCTTTGTCCTAATTAAGACCTTATCTTAATAAGAAAAGAAAGAGAATTATTCAGACACCCTGAAGAAAGACTACCTTTCTTCTTCCCTAGCTTTTTATTTCTCTTACTTTCTATTTGCCTATCTTGCCTATTTTGCTTCCTAACACTTATCTTAAAGGAAGACTTCTTGTCCTAATTAGAACCTTATCTTAACAAGGAAAGAAAGAAGAATATTGGGATAAGTATGTTAGAAAAAAGAGATTAGAATTGGTTAAAAAAACCCTGGGTGCACCTACCTATTTATAGGTAGCGATCAGATGCCAAAATGACCATCTCATGCTCATCCAAATCTTATCTCATGCCCATCTGGATCATCTCACATCCTATAATAGATCTCATGCCCAATCCATAAGTCTCACATGCACCAGAGAAGAATAGGACACTTGGCAAACGTCCGAATTTAAGTAAAGAGTCGCTTCGCATAGAAGGACTCTTCAGAAAATTAATTTTGATGTTTTTTATGAAGAGTCACAATGTTTCTCATGAGAATGCACTTAATCCAAGGAATGGGGTTTGATCTTAAAACCCTCAATGGCTCATAGATGAGGTGCCAAAATAAATCTAGGCATGGAAGATAAAGATGGTGCATGGATAAGGGTAAGCGGCTAGGGTTTGATCTTATCCATTTGTTCCAATAACCACTTGAGTGATTCAACCTTAGAAGGACTCTTAGGCACCCTTAGAGATCAGATATCCATGCCCCATATGAAAATGCATGACAATTTAAATGGATAAATATCAAGGAGGGGGCACCTCATCCCATGGGGTGCCGCATGGTATTTGCGCACAAAACAAATTACCATGCACCAGAGAGAGAATCTGTGGTGCATAGGATGCTAGGAAAAATAGCTAACCCCTTGGCTTAACCAGCCAAGGGTCAACCCAATTTAGATCCAAAAGAATTTTGAGTTTAATAAGATTTAATTAGCCTAACCAAGAACCAATTTTAAATCTGATTTGAACATAGGAGCTAGGGTTTGCAACATGTGCTAGCATGTTCATCTCACAAATATAATCTAATTTAATTAGATTCTTGATCAATTTTTTTTATATATGACTCATTGGGTTCCACATCTAGCTAGCAGTAGATCCAAATGCAAGTTGACCTAATTTGATTATAATCCAATCTAACTAATTTAGGTCTAATCAAGCTAACCTGATTTCAATAATTAAAACTTTCTAATTGGCGATCGAATTAAACTCTTTAATTCGATTGAACCTACAAGTCAAGATTGATGTATAGCAATCTCTCATGACTATCTAAAAGATATAAAATTTGATAAAAATATTAAACATCCTTCAGTGGTAAGTTACCATGCAATTCAATCATTCGATCATCCTTGCATCCTGAATATGTTTATGAATATAGAATTATGTTAAACTTAAATACATATTCATATCAATTCCCTATCAACCAATGATGACTCTAATGATGAAGCATTAGAAACTCTTTCTGATCTTCATCCTGCTTTTGACCAAAAGATTTTTCTGAGTCATCTAAGGATGAGAATTCATAGGATATCAACTCTTCTTACTAGGAGTGATCGATTTCTTTTTGATCAACTCATAATCTTTATATACACTCCATCGTATCTAGAATATCCCGTATATGTTTTAATGCCATGCTTGGATATGAACCAAAATATAAATTTATGTGCACAAGATATCATAATGATCTCAGGTCTAACAATCACTTGCATAACTTTCACTTAGAGAATCATCTTTTGATATGTAAGTAAGGCTCTATAAGATTCTCTCTATTAGTGAGTCAATTCAGTAAACTCATTATCTAATGAGCATGCACATTCTTATATTAGTATCTCTATATAAGTGACTTATGAGATCAGCCATCCTCTTCATTAAGCATACATAGGATGCATCAGTCTATCCGGAATATTGATCCTCAACTCAATACTCTCTTGAAAAAAGATTAGGATTTTAGTATTTAAGTCTCACAAGCATGATCCATTCATATCTTCTAAAATCATTATCCTAATCTTTGGGTTCATCATAATCTTAAATAAAGTAAGATGCAATTAAAATGATGAATCAATGCCTTATTTCATTATCAAAATGAAAAATGTCACTACATGAATTGAATGTTTACAAAGAAAAGTACCATTACATTACACATGCGATTGGCTTATAGGGCACTCTTCTTTCAATCTTGACGACACTCCTTAGTATTATGCCCATGATCCCAATGGAAATGATAAAATTTGCTTTTATCCCTCTTTGCAGGTAAAGCTTTCATGGGATTTGGGCGATAGAGGTATCCTTGGTTTTTTTATCTCCACCAAAATTTGGGTTTGAGGGGTGGATAGGGAGGCATAGCTATCAAATTTTCAAGGTGGGCTCCAAGCTCTCAGATTTTTCTGAGGTCGCTCACTAACACTCCCTTGATTCTCAAGTTTCTCCTCATGAGGCCGCTTCTTTTTCTCTTTATTTTTTTTTCTCCTTCTTATTCAGCTTTTCTTCCTCCTCTGCCTGGACATACTTCTAAATCCAGATCAGCATTTTCTTATAAATTTTTGAAAAGTTCTTACTGAGAGAGAAAGTCAAGCAGTATCTCCTAAGCCCCCACTTCAAGACAGACATGATGACGGACTTATTGAAATTTTTTACTTTTAGGATGGCCGTGTTGAAGTAAGCCATATACTCCCAGAGGGACTCACTCTCCTACTGGATCATAGAGAATAGGCTAATTGTTTGCTTCAGATGGAGACGGTTGCTTCCAAAATATGCAACGAACAAACTACCCAGCTGGTCAAAAGAAGAGATGGACCTAGGTGGAGCTCAGAATACTACACTCTCGCAGACTTCTTGAAAGTGATGAGAAATGCCATGCAAAGAAGAGCGTTACACACTCCTTGAAGCCTCATGACATCTCTATATCCATTAAGATGGTCTTGATGATTTGTGGAGCTGTCAAACGGCTCCAATATAGGCATCTTGAATTAGGAAGGAACTAGTTCATTTAGAATTTCAATAGCAAAAAGGGATGTAAGATAAAAATTATTCTTACTCTGAAAAGAACCCCAAAACTATACTTCAATCTTCTCTCAAGGTCTTGAAGCTTCTGTTCAAGACCTTCCTCCCATTACAGCTTCTTATTGTAGAGAGTTGATTCTACTTCATAGGAGCACTCTTCTTGATCAAGAAAATGCTTCCAGTAGGGTTCTTGAGAAATTGAAAGATGGTTGTATCATGACATAGTGTCTTGAGGAATGAGTTCTTGTTATCGCTCCATTATTTGCTGGAGCTATTGTATAGCATTGGTGAGGGCTTGGATCTGCTGTACAAAGATGTTGAACTATTGCAGGTTGACCATCATCGGAGGATAGGGTTAGACCATCTCTGGGACAACTCCTAGGGAAGATAGAGTTGGATTCTGTGCCTTCTTTATCATCTCTATAAAATTGGGATAAAAGTGCCATTCTTTTAGTACCAATCTATTGCAGCAAGACTTTAGATCGTTGGAAAGGACTCGCACTGGAGAGCTGATCAAAGTTAGCTCGATGTAGATCGTGAACCAACCTACAAGAAAGTTCCAAGAACTAGTGGGGTATCTTCTAGTTTAGGACTCTTCGATGCCTAAGTCAGCTGAAGCCTTGAGAACATATAGTTGAAATGAAAGGCTATAAGACAAGAATAGAGGGTTTGAGTGAAAAAAGAGATTCAATTTTTTTTAGTAAAAAAATTGAGAGCAGATTTTAGTAGAATATCGATTTTATGAATTTTGTACTTACCTTTGGAAGGATACCCTACCCCTCTATTTATAGGAAGAACTCGCTCAGGTCATTTAGGCCACTTGGAGTTTGTTAGAATGTTAGTTCTTTGTAATGAACTTGCTAGCTTGGTGGCAGTTATGGGCCATTAGCCCATATAGAGTCTGGCTGTAGAGTAGCTGGAGGATAGCTATAGTCTAGCTGAAAGATAGATGTATCACGATCAGAGAATTTTAGTTTCTTCTTGATGCTGAGTTAAATATCACATTGGCAGGTCAACTTTTAGCCGATCTCACCTTAGGATAATGCTGTCGCTGATCACTGGTGAGGTCGGTGATAAACCAATCTCGGCATAAAAGTGCTTTCAGGCATTACTTGAAAGAATGTAGATAGCCAGGTTGGTGAGTCACCGATATCTAGAATAGTGAATTACTGATCTACACCTATGTTACAATTTGTAGGATGGTTGAAGACCAACCTCATTTTGTAGCAGAGTTCAAACAAGTTTTTGGGCCTACTGACATAGTTGTGAGGGCGGTAATTTACCAATCTAGCTTGTCTATATGGTATATTACCGATCTAGGTTGTCAGCAAAGTTGTGATTTCGTTTGCTGTGCTTGATGTCTCATTGATGTGGATCAATTAGAGTTTTAGATCAGTATTTTGCTGACCTAGATTGAATGATCATCCATTACCATATTATCAGTATATCATCAGATCCAATAATCTCTCTAATGTTGCCATATGGCCGGTGGTAATTAGCTATACGAACAGGGGATCTAAAATATAAATTATTGTCTAAGATAATTTTGGGTTAGCTTGTGATTCTAATAAAAAATTTAGCAACCCAAATTCAATCCATAATCAAAATGGGCTATGTTTTTTAATTCATTCCCAATCAAGATAACTTCAATTTGGATTTGTCTTGAGTAATTTTTGACCTATTCCAGTTTGGAAGCAGGTCAATCCAATCCACTTGTAGCCCTAGGAATAATATAGAGAACATGCATGGGCATAGGTAGGAAAAATAAAGGTAGAAACCAATCATCTATGATTAACTTATTAGAAGAAACTCAATTCAAACCATTCACCATAGGAGCTTTTGAGAAAATGTCTATTTGCATAGAAATAATTTCTTTAAGTATTTCTAGTAACAAACTTTCTTTTTAATTTGATCGAAGAGCTTCTCTACTTTGTAACATAATATATATAAATATAGGTGTTGGACATGAGCTCTGATGACATGTCCAATCTATAAAAATGTGGCAGACTCATAGCATGATGATGTGGATGACCCACAATGTACAAGCTACACAACATCGATGTCATCAGATTGCCGCCAATCATAGGTGGTTGGTTTTTAGACGAGATCAGCATGATCAGTGTTCGACCGATCATATCTCATTCCGCCCCACTTCTCTATAAGCTGAATTGCCATATAGAAGCTATAAGGAGCTCTTGGAGCATGGATCATATTGCATTGGCATTTGTTGCAATGGTGAATATTTCCTTCACTCATGGAAAGCTGACACTGCAATTAACTACTAACAATCCACTATGTTATGCCAATAGCTACTCGAAACCATTGCCGTGGACTGATCTCTTATATGGAACTTGGAAATTAATCCAGCAAACTGAAAAAGAACAAAGAAAAAGAGAGAAAAGAGGGTGGCACCTAGGGTTTGGTGTTGGAACCAGAGAGAAAAGAGAGAAAAAGAGTTAGGAAGAAAAGATCAATTTTAATTCCACTATCCAAAATTCTAATGCAACCTATGTATAAATACATAGCCAATAGGCCTGATCAAAATCTTTTTTGGCTAATCCAATACAAGAAAGCACTCATCTAAACCCATGTACACCCATGATTTACATGCTCTCATCTTCATGGAAATCCGATCCATACATGAATTAGCACTCTTAAAATCTTATTAAATCAGGCCTTAAGATACCTAGGATTAAACCCGATCTCAACCAAAATAGCAAACTTGTGTAGCTCTACTCATGTACTGAGTCGATCCAGTCTCAGCACTGAGTCGACTTAGTTGCATACCGTGCCTGCAGATCCAAAAATATTATTTTTTGTCTAACTTTTTTTTAAGATATAGTCGAACCACCCTAAGACTGGCTTGATCCATCTTGGACCTTAGTCGATCCAGTCTTAATCTGAGCCGACTAACCTACTAAAGCTACTTTTTCCTGCAGTCTTCATCTCTTAGAGCTAATTCCTTGCTTTACCTTGTATCTTGAAGTCTCTGGAGCACCAATCAAACCCCTCAAGATCCTCAACATCTGGACCTTAGGTCTATGGAAAGCTACAACCACCTCCACCTTAGGACCATTTCTACCCTAGCTCTAGGATCATACCTATCCTAGTCTCCTAGAGCTAACATTCTGACTCCACCCGTGGTCTTCCAAGACTTGAAAGTACCATATCAACTCTTACAATCTCCATCTTGGTGCTTCCAAGCTTTGGCATACCTGGCAATATCCTCTTGCACGATCCCATTGTCAATGCCTGCCCTAACAGCTCCTAGTGCATACCTTACCACCATCAATCCTCTTCAGCTGTTGAGCTCTCTTAGAGGTCTTTGGGATGACCGCCTCCACTACTGAAGATCTTGGCTTGCTCTTTTGTACCATCTTGAAAATTATAGAATCCCTTATACTTAAGAACTGCACCACTTGCCTTGGACTTTTCTGAAAAAATTACAGCATTCCTATACCGGCACTCACTACACCACCTGATATGATCTCTTCAAAGCCATGCTTATCCACGTGTACATGCTGCTCTATCTGAAACTATGCATCTCCAACACTAATGCTGGGATGTAGGTTCTTCCCTTGCATTCTTCCACTTCGAACTCGTATCATATCTCTCTCTATCTATGAAGCCACCTCTGTTCGGTGCTCCATCTGAAACTGAAGTTCTAATGCCATAGAAGTTGACTCTATAACTGAGTCATCCAAGGTTAACCACTCAATGCTGCCTTACTAAGTTTGTTGCTACATCTCGAACATCATCGCTATCCCTTCGAATCCAACGCACTCCACAGATCTCTTTGAAGCCATCTCAGATACACCGCACATCGTGGGCTTTTCCAAAACTTTCAAGAGCTCATCCGACTCTTCTTTTTCAGCCATTAAGCTAATGAAATTCATCTTTACATCTTTCTTGCACTTCTTTCAAAGTAGACACTCCCACTTAAAGTATCCTACTTTACCATACTTGAAGCATCTCCTAAACTTCTTGCTATTCTTTTGCTTGTTCTTTTTCTTTCCTTTCTTAGGCCTCTCTAAAACTACAAAATCCTCCTAAAAGATCTAACTCTTTATCATCCATTCTTGCTGCTCGTTGGATCTAAGCATTGATATATTCTCCTCATATACCAATGTCTTCTTACCATATAACAGCATTATCACCAATAGATCAAAGTTTTCAGATAGCGAATATAGTAATAATAGACTTTTATCCTCCTCTTCGAGCTCCATCCCTATGTTGAGTAAGTCCATGCTCATCCAATTGAATCGCTGAATGTATACCATAACATCCTCATCTTTCTGCATCCAAAGATTGTATACACTATAAGAATTTAGACTATTAGTGACGTCTAAACATCATCGCTAATAGTCAATCTATCATTGCTAATAATCCTGCTGTCGCTAATACCATCATAAACTTAAATCTAAAAAATTCTTGATGCTAATTACCATTATTAGCGAAGGCAAAACTAGCCGTCGCTAATAAGGCCATTAGTAATGACTTTTGAGATGAAAAATTTTATCTCTAATAATTTTTTAATATTCAAATTAAATTTTTTAAAAAATATTAGCGATGGTAATATCATGGCTAATGCTATCGCTAATACTTAATAGCGACAGAAATTACCATCGCTAATATCATCTCTAATACTATTAAATTTTTAAATTAAATAAAATAAATTATTTTAAAAAATATTAGCGATGGTATTTTCATGGCTAATACTATCGCTAATAATTATTAGCGATCAAAAATACCATCGCTAATGGCATCTCTAATTTTTTTATAATTTTAAAATAAAATAAAAAAATTATTTTAAGAAATATTAGTAATGATTTCTTCATCTCTAAAGTTATGGCTGATAGTTATTAGCGACGGTACTTATCATCACTAATACCGATGCTAATAGTTAATTTTTATTTTTTAAAAATTAATAATAATATTTTTAAAAATCTATTTTAGTTAACCATAATGAATTATAATTCATAATATCTATTCTAATTAAAATTCAAAGATAATTTGATTATTAAAAATTAAAAACTAATTATATTTTATTAAAAATATAAATTATATAATTTTTTATAAGAAATATCAAAAAAAATATAATACATAAAAAAAAAGATTCGATTCTCGTCATCGTCCGCCTCCTCCTCCTCTTATTTTTCTTCAGCAACTGGTAGATGAGAGCTAGATATCTCAAAAACCCATAATAAAAAAATAAAATAATGTTAGTAAGTTTTGATATGGAGGTGTATCTTTTGATACACTATTTCAATTCTTAAATAGATTATTTCTACATATTTGATTTGATGATATGGAGTTATAGACATTTTTGGCCCATCGATTGGATGGTTAGATTGAATTTTTAGCTTCTACATCTCCTTTCCAAACTTAAATCTAAATATACGAAGCTTCTAAATATAAAAACTTAAAATAAGTAAAAAAGTTTAATAATATAATTACTTGATATGATGGCTAAAATGATAAGCCTAACTGATCACGTAGTAGCAGGTCCTGGAGAAGCCCACGACTGTATCATGGATGGCATCTAGGAGGCCTTGAGGTCACGGGCTCAGAAGCCTCTACACGACCTTCTCCATGTGCGCATCACTTCAGGTCTAGGACATCGAGGCACGTGAAGATGTTGAAGGATATCGAGGTGATGGAGGATCGAAACTATGGCCGAATCCTATGACCCGGCTCCTACTCATCCTCCGGTGGCACTAAGCCATCCCTCAAGATTAAGGAGGGCTTAGAAGATAGGTCATCGCCATACCTCTTAGCAACGTACTCCACATAATGCGTCTACATATTTCAAGAAATATATTAGTTTTAATATAAAAATCTAAATCTTGTAACGACTTAATTAGTAAATAAAGTTTATTCTTATCGCGATCTGTCACGATGTAGAATCTAAATAGTCACCAGTCCTCCTAGACTAGTGTATGGCCCATGATAACTACAACTAATCTAGTGGAGAACCCAGCTACCATGTCTACAATAAGTAAATAATAAAATTAAATTAATTAAAATATGCATATAAAAATTTTTATAATTCTAGTGAAGAATTTTGGTATTAATTTCTTACCAGTCTGTCGGCTACAACATGTGTACCGATCGAGCCACCCGTATGCTTGATCGAACTTATTGGGTGATTCGATTCTGTCGGACTCTCTACCACCTACTGGAGTACTCCTCGCTGCTCTATTGATTGCAGAGGGCCTGCCCTATGTCCGCCTATATTCAGTGATCCATGAAGGATCTCTGGTCCAATGGTTACTAAAAATCAGAGTGCTGGATGGTGGACTACCTGAGGCTGTAGAGGCCATCTTGGAGCCTCCATATGGCCATCTTCTCGAAGGTCTGATAGTCAGCCTCCTCATCCTGAAGAGTCTCGAATATGTAATACTCCTATAAGATAGAAGTATGCATGTATCAATATATAATTAAAATACCAACATATCTGAAAAAAATAAATTAAACTAGTTTTGACTTATCAGAAACATCTCCTAGGCTGCATCATGAGATCCCTATGGCCAACTCGAGAAATCATTCATTGAGCCTGGCATCATTCGGTGTATGATTTAGGTAACGACACGAGATATTGAAGGCTGTGCTATAAAATTAATTTCAAAGAATAAATGTTAACTCTAAAATTACTAAATTCTAAACATATTAATTGAGCATATAGTACTTACGAGTGACTCTGGATATGGATGATCTACCTATCCTCCGATCAAGTTGGAGGTGTCATAAGCCGAATGAGTCCTCAACCATAACGCTGTGTCTGAGAGTCAGCGGCCGCTATTGCATACAACTATGAGGTCACTAGTGACTCTCTGTCCTCTAAACTTGAGTGAAAAAAATCTAATAC
Source organism: Cocos nucifera (assembly GCA_006176705.1). Lineage (NCBI taxonomy): Eukaryota > Viridiplantae > Streptophyta > Magnoliopsida > Arecales > Arecaceae > Cocos > Cocos nucifera. Next base: position 450,358 of record QRFJ01000970.1, on the reverse strand, counting down.
AAAGAATATTATATTAGTTAACAAATAACAAAATAACATAAACAAGAATATATTAAGTATTATAGCTTACTGTCCGGTGTAAGAGATGCAAAACAATGAGAACTAGCCATGCGATTGCTCTTTCCTTGAGAGCTCTATCCTTGACTGGCATGGCTTCAGCCTTTAGAAGATATGATATATGCTCTCTAAAAATAAAAATAAATAGATTTATCAAATTAATTATATAATTATGGATTGCAATGCAATATTTAAGATGATGTAAGATAAGTAATTAAAATAATCCAAAAATTATATACTTAGCACCACTCATCGATCTTTTTAGATATTTGATATCCATCAGAATCTTCTTCAAATTCTTCCTCTTCTTCTTCTTCCTCTTCTTCCACCTCTTCTTCTTCCTCTTCTTGGAGAGAATTGTCTTTTAAAATAATCTCAGTTAGATTTATCTCCTCATATTGGCTATCTTCACGTAGGAGTATTCCTAGAGTATCCAATTCCACATCATCGAAGGATTGATGAACTCTTACTGTCTCATTCTCATGAAAGTATTCTAATAATTGGGGCTCTTTTTCTTCTTCGAGCGTATAATAAATAGCTCGAAACTTAGTTTTATATACAGCCCACCAATCTTTTCTTCTTCTTTTTCTTGATGGAAAAGAAGTATAATACACTTGAGCAGCTTGTGTAGCTAGTACAAATGGATCGTTGACATAAAATTTTGACTCATGTTTGATCTCAATAAGCCCGTATTGTGGATCAACCTTCATTATCGATATCGAACCATGAGCACTTAAATAGAATGATATTATTACCTTCAATGTAGCTCATCTTAATTACTTCTTTAAGGATTCTATAGTAGTCACTCTCCAACTTATCTTCCCACCAACTATCTTTTATACACACACCACTGTTCAATGTGCTTTTATAATTTTTATATTGCTAAATATAAAATTTGAAATCATTTACGTTATAGCCACTATAGCATGTCGCATATTTTTCAGGCCCGTAACTTAATGATCTCAACTTTCTTAGTATGGACTTGTTGCCTTGAATGACCAATTGACAAAACCAACATACAAAGTTCTCTGAGCACTTTGTTGATATTTCTTCATCAGTTATGCTTGGATTTTCTTCTTTCAGCATCTCATCATGTTGCCTAAATATGCATAAGATAAGTATACTGAAATAAATGATTAAAGAGATGTGATTGTGATGGATACTTGCAGAGCATATGGGTCGACCTCCATATAGTTTAGCAAAACATGTCTCCGCCTATCAAAGTTTATTATTGGAGAAAATTCAATGAACCTCGAGCTCAAATTTTCAAGCCGGATAGGCAAATATTGAGATCTCCGACTCTGATCCTTCAGCACCACCATCATCATTTTGATCCACTTGAGTCAGCTTGGTTTGCATACTAGGATTAAAGTAGTATCGATTGAAATTTAAAATCTCTTCTATTATGTAAGCCCTCATAATAAAACTTTCGACTCAGACCTTATTTTTTACTTTCTTCTTAAGACTGTGCATGTATCTTTTAAATGGATACATCTACCTATACTGCATTAGACCTCCCATCCTAGCTTCATACACCAGATGAATCATGAGAGCTCCATAGAGTCAAAGAAATTGAAAGAAAATATCTTCTCCAACTTGCATATGGTCTCTACACTGCTAGCCTCAAGACTGGATATGTGGATAGTGGATAGTTTGATAGCATAAATATCTTTAAAAAGAAGACTAAGCTCGATCAAATAACTCTATATGGAGTTGGAAAGGAGATCATACCAAGTCAATGGAAGTAATCGTTGCATGAATATATGGCAGTTATAGCTCTTTAGCCCATAGAATCTGTAATCTTTGACATTGATGCACCGAGCTAGATTACTTGTATAACCATCTAAAAATTTAAGAATTTTATACTATTCACAAACATCCTTCAACTGCTCCCTTGTTAAGGTATGAGATGCTTTCGGCTTCAAAAAATTTTTAGGTGATACCATAACTAGCTTTAATAGAGAACGTTTGCATATGTTCTTCATATCTACTTTAGCCTTGAGATTATCCTTCATCTTGCCCTTGACATCCATAATAGTATGAAAAATATTATCGAATACATTCTTCTTGATATGCATGATGTCGAGATTATGATGGATCAAATTGATGGACCAGTACGATAATTTTTAGAAGATGCTTTGCTTCACCCAGTTATGAGTTCAACTGAACCCTCGAGGCTTCTACTTGTAAAATTCAATACCAAACGGGACTTCATCCAATTAGGATATCCTCTGAAATACTTCCATACTACTAAGTCTCTAGGGCGCATGGTCCTTCTCTATCTTATTCCTCCTGAAATTATCCTACTACTTTCGAAAAAAATAATGCTCAGGAAGAAATTGATGATGACAAACGAACTAGTAGAGCTTACGACCATGCTCAAGCTGAAATGATTTTATATTCTCCATACAATTGAAATATTTTAGCTTCTCATGAGTGCTCCATCCTAACAGCATCCTGTAAGCAGAAAAATTGCTAATTGTCTGCATCAACACATCCTTTATTATAAAATTCTACTTCTTCAATGCATCAAAAATATGAATGCCATCGAACTATAACAATTTCAACTCATAAATAAGAGGTCTTAGATATACATCAATGCTTCTACCAGGATGTTGGGGTCCAAGAATGAGTAATGTAAGAAAGATGTTATATTCTTTCATGTACATCTCAGATGGCAGATTGTATAAAGTAATAAAGACTAGCCAATATGAATAAGAAGCTGTTGTATGACTGAATATTGTAAAGCCATCAGTAGATAGACTTAGCCAGACATTATGTGATACCTAAGCAAATAAAGGGTGGAAAGCATCAAATTGCTTCCAAACCTTACTGTCCGATGGATGATACATCATATCGGGATGCTTGCATGGTCCTTCTTTATGCCATCTCATCTGTCCGACAGTACTCTTAGATAAGTAGAGCCTCTGAAGTCTAGGAGTGAGAGGAAGGTATTGAAGAATCTTATATGGTGTATCCTTCTAATTTCCATCCTCTTTCCTCGGCTTAAATTGGCTTGTATCGTATACACTGCATGAGCTCTTCTATTGGTCCACTTTATAGAAAAGCATGCAACCATTACGGCATGCATCTATTTTTCATATCCCATGCCCAACCCTTTCTCCATTTTTTTTAAGCATCGAAGCTCTCAACAAACTTCTCATCCTTTGATAGCATTTTTTTTATTGTTGCTACCATCATATCATAACAATTAACCATCATATTAAACTTGACCTTCAAGTTCAACAACTCTGATACAATCGATAGTACAATATGTGTTTCATATTCTGGTCATAGTGGTTCATCAGCATCTTTCAGCATATGGTAGAAATCATCGCTGCCAGCTTTTGGATCATCCTTCATATTTTAGTTAAATTCAGGATCAGTCATATCCATAATCATATCCACCATTCTATCCATGTCTATGTCCTGCTCGGTTCTATCCTTTGCAACTTTCTTTCACATCTCCCCATGTAGGTATCAATGCTTATAGTTGGGCATAAATCCATTCTTATATAAATGGATAATAATTGTATCTCTATCAAATATTTCTCTATTGCCACATCTATTACAAGGACAACGAGCCCATCCTTGATGTAAGAGTGCCGCATTACCAAAAATAAAATCATAAAAGTACTCTACATCCTTCCTATATTCAGTAAAAATCTTTTCGTTGACTACTCAATGGTCCATCCAACTACGATTCATGATAGACTATATAAAATTTTGCACATACATAAATATAAGATAATTGCTAAATACTATTTTATCATTCAAAATGACTTACAGAATAAATTAATGTATCTTATCATCAACTAATAGGTAAAGATAGATCCTATCCTATTCAAAAAATGCAATAATTTTATTGGTCCATTATAGTAATCAAATGATATACAATAGGAGTCGAAAAAAATTTTGGTAGCATTTTTTCTTAGTTCTCTCATGTAGGAAGAATAAAAAATAAATTCTATCTAAAATTTTTTTTGAAATCTTAGCATACTGTTTGATTACTGTAATGATCTATAGAATTATTTGCATTTTTCAAACTATCTATAATGGATAATCAATTAATCAATGTACATAATTCTTTTACTTGTATGAAATTAAATAAATATATGGATACATTAAAATATGTACATCAATAAATTGATGGATCTATCATTTCATGCAATGTAAATTTTATTCAAATTAATACATAATTAATGATGTCCAGTACTTCTCATCGACTTGAGTGCATAGAGCATGCGAGGGTGAAATACCTTTGATGCTACCTATGACCCAAGGCCTGGGCATGCAAAGCATGTCCTGGCCCCATGTTTGTAATACTGCCTGGTATCTTCTCTCAATTCAAATACTTTGCATGCCATCACTAATACTAGACAACCTCAGTTGATGCTAATACTGTTGCTACTGCTGCTACTTATAGTGGTAGGAAAAGGGCTGCAAGATCGGGGCTACAGGCTGGAGGCGGTGAGGTAGGGGCCATATGGTCAGATCGGCTAGGATGGGGCCATGGGGAGGTCAGTGGGATAGGGGCAACAGGCTCTGGGGCCGTAGCACAAGAGACAATGGCAGGGTCAAGGCGGCCACACGAGAGGTAGGACCAAGGTGGCAGGCTCGAGGCCAAAGCATAGGAGGCGCCAGTGGGATGGGGGTAGCCGCAAGAGAGGCAAGGCCAGGATGGTAAGCTTAGGGCCGCGACATAGGAGGTGCCGGCAAAGTGGGGGTGGCTGCAGGAGAGGTAGGGCTAGGGTGGTGGACTCAAAACCATGGCATAGGAGGAGCCAGCGGGATGGGGGCGGCAGCGGGAGAGGTAGGGCCAGGGTGGCTGGCTTGAAGCCACAGCATAGGAAGCGCTGATGGGGGGTGTTAACTACAAGAGAGGCAGGGCCGGAGTCGTGGTGCAAGAAGCACCAATGGGTAGGGGTGACCATGGGAGAGGCGGGGCTAGGACGGTAGGCTCGGGACCACCATGCAGGGGCGGCCATAGGAGAGGCAGCGGTTGGCTCGAGGCCATGGCGTAGGAGGCGTTGGCAAGGTCTAGGTGGCCTGGGAGAGACGGGGCTAGGGCGACTGGCTTGGGACCATGGTGCAAGAGTCACCGATGGGGTCGAGATGGCTGCGGTGAGGCAAGGTAGGGGCTACAGGGTTGAGGCAGCCTCGAGGGAGGTGGGGCCAGGGTGGTGGGGTTGAGGAGGTTGCATAGGAGCATTGGTGGGCTCGAGCGAAGAGGGACCGGGGCGATGGGCTCGAGGCCATGGTATAGGAGGCATCGATGAGGTCAAGTCACCGAGAAGGAGGATGCACGAGGAGTAGGGAATGCCAGGAAGGACGCACAAGGAGCGGAAAAGGTGCGGAGAATTTTTTTCACTCAAAATTTTTTTCCTACTGATGAGGCCAGGGAAGGTTTATGGGCGGACTATTACTGAGGGCAAGAATACCATTGGTAATACGGTCGGTAAAATCATAGATTCCATGCCAGGTTATTAGTAATGGTAACTTCCATCACTAATAACAAAATATCGTTACTAATAATATTAAATTTTAATATTAAGTTTTTAAAAAATCTTAACTATTATCGATAGCAAGCAACCATTGGTAATACAATCAAAAAAATATTATCACCTATTAGCAATGGCAATCTCCATCGCTAATACAAAAATGTGATTGCTAATAATATTAAATTTTTAAAAATATTAAATTTTAATTTTAAAATAATATTTTTTTAAATTATTAGCTATGGTAAGGATTCAATCACTAAAGCCATCACTAATAATCATAATTTTTTAAAAATTATATTTTAATATTAATTTTTTTTACCTAAGTCATTTTTTGGATGGTTAAAAATTAATATTAGATTTTATTAAATTTTTATACCTAATTAATTTATGGATCGAGTCCTAATTAATTTAAAATAAATTTAATTTAATTAGACTTGACTTAATTTGAGGCTAATTAAATTTTAATATTTTTAATAAGATTTAGACTCAAAGTCTAATTGAATTAGATTTAATAAGATTTTAAATTAGATTCGAATCAGATTAGAATTAGATTCAAATGAAACCTAAATTAAAAATTATTTTTTTAATTAATTTAAATAAAATTAAATTTAATTAATCTTGACTTAATTTTAGGAAAATTTAGTTTAAAATTTAATTAGAACTTGGATTCAAAGTCTAATTGAGTTAGGTTAGATGAAATTTCGAATTGGATTCAAATCATGTTCTAATTGGATTCATATCGAACCTAAATTAAAATTATTATTTTTTTAATTATTTTAAATTAAATTAAATTAAATTAAGCTTGACTTAATATGAAGATAATTAATTTTTACTATCCAAGTAGGATTTGGATTTTAAAGTTTAATTGAATTAGGATTAACAAGTTTTCTAATTGAATTTGAATTGAACCCAAATTAAAAATTATTTTTTTTAAATTAATTTAAATCAACTTTAATTTGATTAATCTTGACTTAATTTGATACTAATTAGATTTTATAATCTATGTATGATTTGGATTCGAAGCCCAATTGAATTAGGTTTGATAGGATTTTGAATTAGACTCAAATCAGGTTTGACTTGGACTCGAATATAATTATGAATCATTCTAATTGATTTAAATTAAATTTAATTTAAGCAAGCTTGACTTAATTTGAGGTTAATTAAATTTTATAATTTAATTAGAACTTGAATTCAAAGTCTAATTGAATTAGATTTGATAGAATTTTGAATTGAATTCGAATCGGATTTGAATTAGATTTGAATTGAGCCCAAATTAAAAATTATTTTCTTCTAATTATTTAAATCAACTTAAATTTAATTAGGCTTGACTTAATTTAAAGATAATTAGATTTTATTATTCAAGTAGGACTTAAATTAAAAGTTTGATTAAATTAGAATTAACAAAATTTTGAATTAGATTCGAATCGAGTTAGAATTTGATTCAAATTAAATTTAAATTAAAAAATATATTTTTTTAATTATTTAAATTAGCTTAAATTTAATTAGATTTGATTTAATTTAAAGATAATTAAATTTTACTATTCAAGTAGGATTTATATTAAAAGTCTAATTAAATTAAGATTGATAGAATTTTAAATTGGATTCGAATTGAACCCAAATTAAAAATTAATTTCTCCTAATTAATTTAAATCAAATTTAATTTAATTAATCTTGATTTAATTTAATATTAATTAAATTTTATAATCTAAGTAGGAGTTGGATTCAAAGCTTAATTAAATTAGATTTGCTAGAATTTTGAATTAGATTTGAATCGGGTTTGAATTGGATTCGAATCGAAGTTAGGGTGTGTTTTAGATTATTAGCAATGCCAAATGTCCCGTTGCTAATTACATTATTAATAATATTTTTAAATATGTTTTAATCTATTATTTTTAAAAAATTATTAGCAATGACATATTTTTCATCGCTAATAGCCAAAATTCATTATCGTTAATATATATTTTATATTTAAATATTATAAAAAAATTAAATAATTTTAAATAATTTTAGTGGTAGCTTATGCCATTGCTAATAATTATGAAGGCATCACTAATAGTTAATTATTAGCGATGGCATATTTTTTATCACTAATAATCTAAATTTATCATTGCTAATATTTTTTTATATTTAAATATTTTAAAAAATTTAAACTTTTAGAGACGACACTCACCATCGCTAATACCAAAATTGCCGTTACTAATAGTATTAGCAACGATATTTTTTTTATCAGTATTGTGGTGGCAAAAAATTTTTATTAGCGATGGTAAAGGAAAACATTTTCGTCGCTAATACCGTCGAAAATATTCAATTTTCTTATAGTGATAGTTGCTTCTTCAGTATCAATTTACTGCACATATTCTTTACCATATATAGTTGGTGCAACCTCAACCATAAATCCTTGGATGATCTCTCTTCCAGCACGCCTTACAATATCTCATCTGCCAGATAAACCATAACATGCCCTTTTTTTCAAGGACATCCACTACTTGTCATTCATCTTCTCTGACCTATCCTCCAAGGCTGAATCCAATATTATCTAAACCAACAGATCCTCCATCCCAACCTTCCATATAGTGAAACTCCCTTTACCATCAAACTTTTCAAAATCAATCTTAATGTTGCTCCTCATGGCTGAATCCACATCACTAACACTACACAAAATCCAAGATAGATATGAAAAGTACCTTGACTAGAGAAGGTGGATAGCAGCTCCTAAATCTCTTTCTTCCTCACAAAGCCTAGAGAAAATATAGATCTAAAAAATCACTACTGATCCTCTGCTAAAACCCGATCTTCTTCTTCCTCCATGCTCAATCGAACTCTGATACCAATTATTATGCCAATGGCTGCTCGGAACCACAGCCATAGACCAATCTCTTGCATGGAACTCGAGTGTTAATCCAGCAAACCAAAAAAGAACAAAGAAGAGAGAAAAAGAGGTGGCACTTAGGGTTTGGCGTTGGAACCAGAGAGAAAAGAAAGAGAGTTAGAAAGAAAAGATCAGTTTTGATTCCACTATCCAAAATCTTAATACAATCTATATATAAATACATAGCCAATAGGCCCGACCAAAAACTATCCTGGCTAATTCAATACATGAAAGCACTCATCCAAACCCATGTACATCCATGGTTTACATGCTCTCATCTCTATGGACCCAAACCTGATCCATACATGAATTAGCCCTCTTAAAATCATATTAAACTAGGCCTTAAGACACCTAGGATCAAACCCGATCCTAACCTAAATAGTAAATCGGTGTAGCTCTGCCCGTGCACTGAATCGATCCAATCTCAGCACTTAGTCAACTCAGTTGTGTACCATACCAGTAAACCTAAAAACACTATTTTTTGTTTGGCCTTTTTCCCGCGACATAGTTGACCCATCCTGAGACTGGGTCGACCCATCTTGGACCTTAGTCGATCTAGTGTCAGTCTGAGCCAAGTAACCGACTGAAGCTGCATCTTTCCTATAGTCTTTATTTCTTTGCTGATTTATTGCTCCACCTTATATTTTCAAGTCTTCGGAGCACCAACCAAATCCCTCAAGATCCTCAACACTTGGACCTCAAGCATGTGGAAAGCTACAGCCGCTTCTACCCTAGGATCATTCCTATCCTAGCCTAAGACCACACTTATCCTAGTCTTCCAAAGCCAACTCCTAACTCCTCCCATGGCTTCCTAAGGCTTGGGAGCACCACACTAGCTCTTACCAGATAGCCTCTAATGGCCTGACAAGTCTTCCATAACAAGGAAGAAGAGGAGAAAAAAGGACTCTCTAGACTCTCTCTCAACACTCTAGTGAATATTCTCACTATCTTTTTCTACTATTCTTCATTTCTAACTCTTATTGACTTAACCATCGAAAGGCCCCCATCGAAGAACCCACCATCTTCTTCGACATCCGTGGACTTTTTTTATAGGTGATTGGGAGACTAGCTTGTCTTAACCTACTCCAGCACTTCTATGAGTCTCAACTATCATCCATGTCGGAGAGGTACAACAACAAATTGGTGCTAGAGAAAGAGTCCCCTGATCTTATTTCTGAAGGAAGATGGCAAGAACTAGATCTCAAAACCGCTTCTTCATATTGTGCCGACAATCTTCTCTGCATAGCGCATCCAATGTGCAGACTATCGGGGAACAACCTCCCCAATAATTCATTGCCATGAATCCCGACCAGATTAAAGCTTTGGTAGGGTAGGTCCAAGTGCTTGTAGCTACTGTGCAGCAACTGTAGTAGAGCATGGTCAAGACACAAGCTCCTCCTGCGATTCCATTTCAACATAGCCACTGGACTCACGTAGAGGGGTCAGAGCGAGGTTGTTGGCAATCCAACGCAACTTTAACCCCATGTAGATGATCACCATCAGTAGATCCAATTCTACACTACTCATCTCCACATCCTTGAAGCTAGAGAAAGAATGATCAGAGGTGCCAATCATCGAAGCCCTCCAAGGAGCACTCTACTTCAAGTCTCTTCCCATATCATCACCATTCTCAGTATGAGGTGGATCTCAAAAAAAAGTTTGAGAGCTGGAATGTCGTATTGACAAATTCTAGATGGGGATTCACCAATGGAATAACGGCTTCAACTTCAACACCCAACCACCATTCTCTCGAGAGATTCTAAGTAAATCGATCCTACATCGGTTCAAGATGCCACTAGTCAAGCCCTAAGATGGCTTGATTGACATGTTCGACCAGCTGGAGGGATACAAAGCCTTTATAATGCTTCAAAGGACATCTAATGCCATCCTCTACCTTGCCTTCCCAGCAACGCTCAAGAAGATGATAAGAATGTGATTCTCTAGCCTTCTAACAAAATCAATTCACTCCTTTGAGTAGTTGAAAAAGTAGTTCATCATGTATTTTAGTAGCTACAGGCCATAGCTAAATAATAATGATAGCCTCTTATCTATTCAATAAAGAAAAGAAAAATTGCTAAGAGATTATGTGGTACATTTTAACGCCGCCATCCTGAAAGTCTATGACTTCAATGAGTCCATCGCCATGTTGGCAATGAAGTGAGGACTCAAAGATAAGTGCTTGATCTTCTTCCTGAATAAGAACTTTCTAAAAGATTATGCTAATTTTCTTGCTCGAGTGTAGAAATATGCACAAGCCGAGGAGAGTGAAGTCCTTCATTGATGGGAGGAAGGGAAGAATAATGGTAAGAAGAAAAGAGCTCATGAAGAAGATCACAAAGCAAGAAAAGAAGAAAAAAATAGCAATCCCCAAAAGCAGTAAAGGATGAGGAGTCCTCAATAGCACTTTCATAACTATACTCCACTCTCTATCCCATGTACTTAGATACTTATGGAGATTGAAGGTTAAGAGAACGTGCATCAACTAGCACCGATGAGAAAGCCAGCAAATAAAAGAGATAAGAAGAAATATTATCACTTCCACCTAGATCATGGTCAGATAGTAAAAAGTGTCTTCAGTTGAAGGATAAGATCAAAGGTCTGATCCACAAGGGATACCTCAAAAAGTTTATCCAGAATAGAGAAAAAGTTTCAACGAAAGAGTCACATTAGGCTAATACTAATGTATAGGATCATGGCAACAATACGATGGCTGATGTCATCAATATGATTTTGGAACTGGCCAATGATACGAGGACAAGAGAAGAAGATAAAGTTAAAGGATCCACCCAGAAAAAGGATGAATCGGAGAAGCAAACATCTCTTCTAATGATGTTATTTCTTTATCTGATGCTAATGTAGGTGGAGTTCAAACTCCATACAATGATATTATTGTCATTTCAATGATAATAGCAAATTATGATGTAAAGAGAATTCTAGTAGATAATGGACGCTCTATTGATATTTTATTTTATGATGCATTTCCAAGAATAAAATTGCCTAAAGAATGACTCAAGCAGTTAAGTACATTACTAGTTAGATTCTTCGATGATTTGGTATTGGTAGAAGGCGAATTAGAACTACTAGTGCCCATAGAAAAATTACCTCGGTAAGCTACTATGCTCCTCAAGTTCTTGGTGGTCTGAATAACCTCGGCCTACAACGTAATCCTAGGGCAATCTGGACTTAATGACTAAGAGCCCTTGTCTCCATATACCACCTGCACATCAAATTTCCAATGAAGAACAAGGTCAGAGAAATGAGAGATGGTCAAGTATTAGCTAGACAATGTTTCATGACAACGGTTCAAGAAAATAAGCCCAACGAGACTCTACCAATTGAAGGGCTGGATTCAAGAGAAGATAAAATAGAAAGTCGAGGTGAACCAGTCGAAGAGCTTATTAAGGTGAAACTCGGGGATGATCCAAATTGAACTATCCAGATTGGAGGTCAGCTATCCAAGAACCTCAGGGAGTGACTAATCAGATTTTTTTGGGCAAATACTAATGTGGTCGTCTGGTCAGCATCCAACATGCCAGGTATTTTTCCTGTTGTCATCACACATAAATTAAATGTTGATTCACATTATTATCTAGTTCCATAAAAAAAAAAGAACCTTCATAGCAGAACAACAAAGGGCAATAGAAGAAGAAGTGGATGAACTTCTAAAAGTAGGACTCATTCAAAAAACACACTATCTTGAATGGATCGCCAATATGGTCATGGTGAAAAAAGGCAACGACAAGTAGAGGATTTGTATCAATTATATCAATCTAAATAAAGCTTCTCCTAAGATGGCTTTTCATTGCCAAGGATTGACCAGTTGGTGGATGCCACTATAGGTCATAAACTCTTAAGCTTCATGGATATGTTCTCTGGGTATAACCAAATTCAGATGGCACCCAAAAGTGAGAAGAAGATAGCCTTCGTAATCGAAAAAGGATTGTATTGCTATAAGGTGATGCCATTCAGATTAAGAAATATAGGTGCAATCTATCAGCACCTCAGCAATAAAGTCTTCAAAAATTAGATCGGCAATAATATGAAAGTTTATATAGATGATATGCTGGTCAAAAGCATAGAAGCTATTCAGCATATTGTCGATCTAAGTCAGGCTTTCAACAAGCTCAGGCACTATCCGATAAAGCTAAATCCAAGCAAGTGTGGTTTCGATGGAAACTCTAAAAAGCTCCTGAGGCTTATGGTCACACAATGAGGGATTGAAGTAAATCTAGAGAAAATACAAGTACTTGTGGAGATGAAGCAACTGACCAACAAAAGAGAGGTATAGTGGTTGACTAGGAGAGTTGCTGCACTAAGCCAATGTATATCTTGATTGGCTGAGAAGTGTCAGTTATTCTTTAAGACGATATAGTAGGCAAGAAACTTCAAATGGTTAGAGGAGTGCCAATTTTTCTTTGAAGACCTCAAATGATACCTGGTGTCAGTGTCTCTCCTATCTAAGCCTGTGGAAGTTGGGAAACTCTATGTACTTATCTGTTGGCCGATAACTGATTAATTTAGTTCTCGTTCGAGAGGATATTGGTGCATAAAAATCGGTATATTACACCAACAAAATTCTAAAAGATGTAGAAATTTGATATACAAGAATCAAGAAGATGATCTATACACTTATCATCACCAACAAGTGTCTCCAACTATACTTTTTAGCTCACACTATCGTCGTTTGGATTGACCAACCTTTGAAAGCTATACTTTGGAGGCCAGATATCTCAAGTCGTCTGACAAAGTGGGCGATAGAGCTTGGAGAGTTTGATATTGAATTCAAACCTTATACGATAATAAAGATGCAAGTACTGGCTGATTTTCTCATAGAGTGTATAATTCCTAAAGAGAAGACTACTGCTTTCTCTCATGAATCAAAGATCGGCATTGAAAAAGATTGGTGGATACTATATGTTGATGGAGCCTCGAACTCTTAAGGAAGTGGAGCAAGATTAATTCTAACCAACCCTAATGGTGTCGTCGCCGAATATGCATTAAGATTAACTTCAGCACCATGAATAATATAGCTGAATATGAAGCCCTCATCGTTGGACTGAATATCGCAAAAGAGCTCAATCTAAATGAACTCAAAGTGTTCTCCAACTCTCAACTCATCATGAGCCAAGTGTAAGGCAAGTATGAGGCTAAGGATCCCATAATGTCTAGATTGCTTCAAAAGATAAAAGACCTTTCTTTAGTTTTTATCAATCTAGATATTCAATGAATACCAAGGTTAAAGAATGTCCGAGTTGATGCGCAATCCCATTTAGCAACCTCAAATTCTATTGATCTAGGAAGAAGGATCTACACTAAGCACTAAGAGATCCCAAGCATCGATGAAGCACTAAGCATGGACTAGATCAACGAAGAGCCAAGCTGAATGGATCCGTTGGTTGATTACCTAAAGAATGGGACAACACCAATTGATGAGAAGGAAGAGAGAAGAATAAAGCGACAATCTCTATGGTTTGTTCTTCTTAATAGCCAATTATACAAGAAATCTTTCTTCCTACCACTGCTTAAATGTCTTAAGCAATCCAAAGCCAACTATGCACTTCGGAAAGTGCATGCAGGCATCTATGAAAATTACTTGGGAGGTAGATCATTGGCATATAAATTGCTCCATCAAGGCTATTACTAGCCTACATGATGTAAGACATGGTGGACTTTGTTCAAAAGTATGATCGATGTTAGAGATATGCAAGTATCCGACGAAAGCTAGCATCTGAGCTCACATCCATTTCTTCTCCCTGGCTTTTAGCAATATGAGGCATCAACATCCTCGGTCCATTCTCGATGGCATCAGGTCAGAAGAAATTTCTCGTTGTGGTAATAGATTATTTTATGAAGTAGGTGGAGGCAGAACTCTTGACATAGATAACCGAATAGAAAGCTAGAGACTTTGTTTAGAAGTCGATATATGTCGATTCAATTTGCCAAGGTCAATCAATGTTGATGATGACTGATAGTTTGATAATACGAAGTTCAAAGATTTCTACTCTAAACTTAATTTCGAACACCGATTAATCTATATCGGACACCCTTAATTCAATAGAGAAGTCGAAGTCACTAATCAAATAATTCTCTAAGATTTAAAGAAAAGACTGTACCAAGCCAAAGGTCTATGGATAGATGAGCCCTACGGTGTGCTATGGGCATGCCGAATAACATCCCGAGCACCAACTAGAAAAATATTCTTTAAATTAGCTTTTGGCATCGAAGATGTTATCCCAGTAGAGATCGGTCTACCATCCCACAGGATAGAAAGCTTCAGTGAAAAAGAAAAATTATGATCGATTTTGCTCCGATCTCGACTTTCTTAAAGAAATTAGAGAATGAGCTTGGATTAGAATGGCCTCTTATCAACAAAGAGTTGCATGATAGTACAACTCTTGAGTGAAGTCGAAGTGCTTTAAATATGGAGATCTCGTCCTTCATCAATCTGAAGTCTCTAAGCCTACCGAGCAAGGCAAATTGACTTCAAACTAGGAAGGACCTTATCAGACTTCTGATGTGATTCATCCAGAGTCATGTTGGATTAAAGAATTTGATGGTACTCCTATACCTAGGACTTAAAATTTTGAAAATCTGAGAATGTATTATCAGTAAGTTTTTTATTAAGTGCAACATGTGTTGAGTACATTATGGTTGTTCGGCCTATCTCCTAAGTTATATGCAGTATTTATTTTGTGTCAATAAATATCAAGATTCATTCCTAAAAATGATAAGAGAAAGATAATTCAAAAAATGTTTCTTTCATTGAGTAGAGATTCATTATAAAATTGTCTTTACAATCTTCACCAAAAAAGAAAGAAAGAAAGAAGACAAAAATACAAAGATCTTTATTGTCTTCTGCATCCCCTGGATCTTTTCAAAGACCTCGCATGACCTTAGAAACTTCTAGGTGGCCTAGGCGGTCTTTTCGAAGTCTAAGGAGCTTTGGTCCTCAGTCCCTCGATATAGCCTTGGCTCTCTGCCGATTTGTAGGTCTTTATGGCCAAATCGAGTGATGTTCTCGTGATCTGGATGTAAGTATCCGGAGGTGCACTCCAGACTTGCTGATAGGGTTTCTTAGCATTAATATCCATCAGGGCCAGAAACACCATATCAATGTTTGGGAAGAACTCTGCTTTGTCGATGTAGTAGTTAAACCCCATCTCATACACCCAAAAAATCATAGCTGTGTTCTTGAAAATGGCTCAAATTTTGGACACCATGAAGTAGAACTTTGGAAGCTTATCCTGATCTTCGAAATATACTATTTTATTGTAGAAGCTGCGATAGATCAACATTACATGTAGGAAGAGCAAACAGAGAGCAAAAAAAAGGATATCAGAAAAAATTCAAAAAAGGAAGAAATCTTTCATTGCATTATGAAACTTTTAGTTACAAAGTTATTACAATTGAATAGAGCAAAGTAAGAAGAAAAAAGTACAAAAAGTTATTGAGCTTTAGCGGAGACCTTCTCTTTTGACTGCTCCTTAGTCTGCTCCTCCTCGAAGTCCTCAATAAGAGCCAAAGATGAGACTGCTATGGCTTTTGCAGAAGGAATGTCGGCTGTAATCTAATCAGGAGCAAGAGCAGGTGCTTTTACATCATCCAGCATAGGATCTTCAATGCCAGTGGCTTTAGAATGAATGGCCGCTTTGGCTGCAGTAGCATCACCCTCTTCTTCATCGCCATCATTCATCTTCAACATGCTCGGGGTGATTTAGCTAAGGTCAACCCTAGGGAAGGACTTCTTTACCTTTTTGAGGCTTTCCTTGAAGCTAATATGGTAGGCAGACATCGCACCTTCGGCAACCTCGAACCTAAAAGCTTTGGATACCTTGTATGCCTCTACTGCCTTATTGCTCGCATGCTTGATGTGCTCTTCAATCGTCGATGGAGCAGCATCAATTTTCTTCTTGTGTTATTGATGCTTAGGGGTGCAAATGGGTTAAGTTGGACCCGATCATGAGTGACCTCGATCTGAACCAATTTCTTAATTGGATCTAAATATTGGATCCAAATCTAGTCCAATAAAAGATCGGATCAGATTGGGTTAGGTCCATGATCAAATTTCTTAACCCAACAGGTCATTCGGATCAGATTAGATCTATATATAATCTAGCCCTGATCCATGAAATATGGGTTCGGTTCGAGTTTGAGCCTGGATTATAAATAACAAAATCAATAAGTAGAACATCTATAAGCAACTTTATTTGTACTACTACCAGACTTAACCAACTTTTTTTGTTAATGAATTAGTTCTTCCCTTCATTTATAGAAAATAAGTGGTTGAAAATGTTACTGTATTCAAATTAGTATGCTTCTATCACTTTCGTAATATTAGATGAACAAATATACTAGTTCTACTTCCATCGTGCTTCTTTTTGACATATATTTAAAACCTTGAATGAGGTTGATGGAGCAGTAGAAATATGAGTTTAAAAGGACCATCTTCTAAATAATTGAAGGATTGTAATTATGAAAACAAATGAAGAAATAAAAGACACCAAAAGGAGTAGAGCTTTAAAAACTTCAATAAATAGAGGAGAATGAAACCAAAGTCATCACCGTTTCACTAAGGAGAAGGGAGATTGATCGAAAATGGAAAGAAAGAAGCTTGGGGGAAGGAGAGAAGAGCAATTAGGGATGGAGAGAGAGCATTATTTTATTTTAAGAGAGTGTCTAAGAGGCCTAGAGAGAGACTCGGATGGATTGGGGTTCAGCCATTCATGTGAGTATTCGGATCTCATATTGGGTTCGGGGTGGGATGGGTCGGGTCATTTATCAAAATCCAAATCAACCTAAAAGTTTTCATGGATCGGGTAGGGTTGGGTTGGATCAAAATTTAGTAAAGCTAGATCTAACCAAAATTTAGTAAACCTAGATCCAACCTAAAAAATGAAATGGATCCAATTTTAGAATTTGACCCAAAACCATGGGTCCTTTAAAACAATTTGGGTTGGATCTATGCAGATCAGATAGGTTTGATCCAACCTAAAAAAGGAAATAGATCCAATTTTAGAATTTGACCCAAAACCATGGGTCCTTTAAAACAATTTGGGTTGGGTCTATGCGGATCAGATAGGATCGGATCATGGGTCAACCCGATCCATTTGTAGCCTTACCAATGCTCGGCCAGATCCCTTCTCCTCTCCCTTTGCTTCTTCTCCACATTTTTTTTCAAGCCCTTTATTTTTTTCTTCACCTCTTCGAGGTAGGCTTGCAACGATTGCGGTCTTCCTCAACCTTTTTGGAAGAAGCTTTGGTCAGCTTCCGCCCTTCTTATTCTTCTTTAATCCTCTCCTTAATAGAGGCCTTCGCACGATTGCAATTGGCCAAGGCTTCCTTTATGTATAAAAATGTATGCATCATCTACATGAAGAATAGAAGGTGTGGAAAGGAAGGAGAGAAAAATGAAAGAAAAATAAAAAAGGAGGAAAGGCTTACCTCAAGGATGCATATCGTGCCCATGTTGAAGGTGTTTTCGATGGGAATACTCCTCTGCAATGCTTGATTTGCCAGAAGAGTGATGAGTTCGATTAGCTTGCTTGCGAGCCAACCGTCCCTTAATACTAACACATCCTCATTCACGATCTTCATCAATGTTAGTGTCCTCTCCCAAATACCAAGGGAGGAGATCAGATGCTTTTCGAAGGAGACCCCAAGGCTACACTCACTAGGATGACAACTTCCACATTATTTAAGTTGACATCTAGAACCGAAGACCTCAGATCCCTATTCGATGAATCTGCAGCTTTCGAAGAAGACTTTGGTTGAGGCCGAGGTGCAACAGAAGAATCCATTTTCTTCTTCTTCTTCGATGGTTCAGGCTTAGTATGTGAACCCAATCTCTTCTAAACCTTCTCATGGGTAGCCTTCAAGTCACTTAAGATCAGCTTCATTTTTGCAATCAAAAGAAAAGACAATCAAGTTGGATTCCTACAATGAAGATTAACAAAACCATAAAATTTATAAAAATAAAGATATACGGTAGGGAGTGATATAGCTGATACTCGCATCGAATAATTTCTGCTCGATCAATAAGTTTTTAAATTTTGATATATAAATACCAAGCAGTTTTTTGTAGCCTTCTAGATCCTCCTCAAGAGGATACTTCTTATTATTTAGTTCGATCTAAGACTCCCTCCAGGTTGTATCGAAGCCCCTTGGTTAGTATGAAAAAACAAAGAAATAACTATTCTTCCAATTATGGATGGAAGAACGAAAACCATCAACGATCTTACACCTAGGTCTGGAGGAGAAGTACCACCACTCCTTATCATAGGGATGCTTCTTTAGAAAGAAAAGAGATTGGAAAAGGGAGCACATAGGGCTTATTCTACTGATATCACAAACAAGGATAAAGGCAATTATCACCTGAATCTTGTTTGAAATTATTTGAATCGAAAGAATTTTATAATAATCTTAGACATTACAGATGAAAGGATAAAGAAGAAACCTAAGCCTGGAGAAAAGTGCCTCCTTATAGAAGACAACAAAACTGTTCGGTAGGATAGAGATCCTATCATCATCCTGAGGCGCTACCAGCTTGAAGGATGAAGAAATGAAATACTAAATGCAGAATCTTGTCAGGTCCAGTTCAGTAAGGTAAGATTCTTCATGGTCAGGTACCAGGAATGTCCTACCCCAACCACGAGATGTCTCACCGCTAGTTTTTTTTGGAGCTATCTTATTCTTACTAGGGGGAGAAGAAGAGCTATCAGATTCCAACCTACTAATCTCCCTAACTTTAGGAAGAGCTATGAAGCTAAAGGCAAATAAAACCTACAACTAAATCTATGAATTGGAACACAAAGAAGAAGAAAAGATGACTAGCTAAAAGATCTCCTTACCAAGGATTCGGCATGGAAGCATTGAAGATTACTCTCTGAAAGTAAAACTTTGAGAACCTTTCTTCACTGCAACAATGGTGAGAATGTGAAATCTTGCCTCAAACAACCTAATTAATAGTAGGACATCAATGGCTCAGATTTCCTAACCTCCACTTTTCGATGCTATAGATGCTCCTACCTAATGACGTACCATAGGTCGAAAAGATCCACTAAAAACTACTTTTTTTGAATTCATCATGCCTCCTCGAATCGCGCTCTATCATTACTGTAGAAAGGAGGTGACAATTATCTTTTTTAAAATCAAACGGCGTGACCCCTCGTATGCCATGTCGTATTAAATGCAAAGTGACAATGTGGTAGCGCAAGAATGTGATTCAGGTTGTTATAAATTTTGCAAGTGATCGGGGCCCAAAGTGTACAACCACTCTGAATTCCAATCATAGCCCCACCTCGGTGATAGACTAATGCAGGCCACCGATGTCTTTATATACTATAGGTTAAAGTAGTGTTCTAATTACATTAGTGTTCGTCTGAAGTCATATTCAGCTACTCCGTTGCACTGCTAAAGCTTCATGAAGTTAGAAAAACATTCTCCAACACACGATCTCGAGATCCAGATGAAGATCTACTTTGCAGTATCAAAGAAAGAAAACAAAAAGAAATGCTCTTCAGACTGAAAAGTGGAGGGTAAGTGTTAGATATGAGCTGACCTACTTAATGACATATTCGATCTATAAGGATGTGGCGAATGCATAGCATGATGATGCAGATGACCCAGAGTGTACAAGCTATACAACACCTATGACATTGGATTGCCATCGATCACAAGTGGTCGATTTTCAGACAAGGTTAGCATGATCGATGCTCGATCGATCATATCTTATTCTGCTCTTCTCTACAAGCTGAACTGCCATGCAGAAGCTACGAGGAGGTCTTGATGTACGGATCATGTTGAGTTGGCATTTGATTGCAACTACGAATATTTTCTCCACTCATAGAAAGCTAACATCATAACCGACTACTGACAATCCACTACTCCGGCCAGATGGCCTCTAATGGTCTAATAAGCTTTCTCTCATAGAAAAGGAGAAGAGAGAAAAAAAAGAGACTCTCTCTCAACATTCTAGTGAATATTCTTACTATCTTCTTCTACTATTCTTTCTCTCCGACTCTTATTAACTTAACCATTGGAGGATCCCCTATCGGAGAACCCACCATCTTCTTCTCCGGTGTTCATGAACTTTCTTTGTAGATGATCGAAAGATTGGCTCGCCTCAACCTACTCCAGTACTTCTAGGAGTCCCAACTATCGTCCACGTCGGAGAGATGCAGCAATAGTAGGAAAAACATAAAGAAATATGTGCATATGAATATAAAATACTATTTAAAAAAAGAAATGCTAAAGTAAATTCCCTTGGTGATCATCTTCTTGTCAAAAATTTTAACTTCTTTTTATTTTGATAGAAATATCAATGTAAACATATAAACTTTTCATATTATGGTGGATGGAAAGAAAATAACTTTGCCA
Source organism: Cocos nucifera (assembly GCA_006176705.1). NCBI lineage: Eukaryota > Viridiplantae > Streptophyta > Magnoliopsida > Arecales > Arecaceae > Cocos > Cocos nucifera. The sequence goes on along the minus strand of QRFJ01000970.1, from coordinate 429,556 downwards.
CAGGGTAATATGTATCTTTTATTTTTACATTTTTAGATTTTTTTTGTTTCCATACATTATAAACATTTCTTGAATATTTCAATAGTCTCTTGTCTTGTATAATTTAATTATTTTATTTTCTTTCTTTTGCCTTTACAAGGTAGTTTTGTATGAATAGTATCTTTGTTTCATGCATTTGTTGTTTTATCTCTTCATGTATTTTTCATGTTAAAATATCTTTTTTTATTTGCACAAAAAGCAACTGTTCTATGTAAGTATAATATTCTCATTTCTTTATATAATAAGATTAATAATAAACATAAAATAAAATCCAAATATATTTTATCCTCTAACATTGAGTTTCGCTTTCCTTATTTTATAAATTTTAGACATATTTTATATTGATTTTGGTATGTTGGAGGATATTGATTAAAGATTCTTATAATTTTAGATGTATTTTTCATTGAAAGAGCTTCTCTGCATATCCATTAATGTTATATCTCCAGTAGATTCTTAGGCGTTGTCTTCTTTCTTATATAATTTTGTTTCCATACAAACAGACAGTAGATAACTTGTTGAAAATATAATGCACAGAGGATTGTTATTTGAAATTTGTAATCCTTGGGTAAGTCGTTGATCTTTACTGTTGATGTTCAAAAAATTGTGTTTAGGCTTCTTATTTGTTCTAATCTTAGGAATTATTAGTCATAGACTTAATACATCATAATTTATTTGTTGATTCTTTCCATTCTGACTAACTACTCAATGTGGTATATATATGTTACATTTTCCTAATACTTTGCTTTATAGAAATTTGTGCTGCTACTTGGTGCAAATTTGGATTGCTGTAACTGGCTAGCAAGCAACATGAAAGACCTAGCTTATTAGACAAGTATTATCTTTACAACATACAAAAAAATGCTAGGTTGCTGAAGTTCACCTCCATTAGCTAAAGATTGTGACTGTGCCAGTAAGTTTTAAAGTGAATTAATTAATCAAGGTGAAGTTTGTTTCTTCTAATTTATTTCTTGAGATAGGACCAGAGTTCAGCACTCTACACATGTTGGACATTTTGCGATGATGGTCCGCCATCCTCCATCCTGCAAAACAAGCATTAAGTACATGAAGGATTAGCTAATATTTTTAAAAGCAGAATAAAATATATAAGTTAATAAAGGCAAAAATGAGTAAGATTCCAAAGATTTGTATGAACTTGCTCCATTCAGTTGGTTATCTCAACTTGTCGTGTATCAAGCAATATAATACAATTCTTTGTATCATCCAATCTAAGAGAATAATCATATGAAATTTACTTTTTATAAAATAAAGATTGACTCTTTGAATTTTCTGATTAATGGCATGACTGCTTTAGATGCCGTGACTGAGACCACCATAAATCACCGCTTCATCTACATAAAAACATTGGCCCAGTCACCACCATAAATCACCGTAAAAACTGGTTTTACGTGCTTCATCTACGTAAAAACATTGGCCATTCTAGCCTCTAGCCAAAAACATTTACATTGCCGACTGGCAGTGGTAGAAACATGACAAAGATCATGGAGGTAGCAGAGCGACAGCGATGATGGCAGCGGTAATGCTGGTGTAGTTAGATCGGGACCATCCGAACGGAGGATAAAGAATAGCTACTGCTAGATGGGGGCAAGGGTAACGCACTGGTGACAGATCTATACCAGCATACTTAGAAAAGCAATATCATTTGTACCATCAAAATACATGCGTACAGGACTTGCCATTCTTTCCAAATACCAAAATCAAAAGCCAAACCTCTGATTGCCAAGGAGGGTGGTGATTAATTATAAAACTTAGTTAAGACAGACAACACTACATCCTTCTGTTAACCAAATAACAAAGAGTTTATATGTTGATGGCCTTTGTCCATCACATTCCAATGTTTCTGATTTCTCATGTAGTATTGACTTCAAGTCTTAGGCAGTAGCTGATACCAAGATGGACAAGACCTTGCTCACACATACATATTCCATTTTTTGAACTAGGTCTTGTCTCCATGATCTGCTTAGCAACCAGAGGTTCTCAGTTCAATTCTTGGATGACACGTCAAAAAAATTTGGACCTAGATAATTATAGCGTAGATCAATCTCCCTCTCTCTCACACTGTCAAGAAAAACATTATTAGTTTTGCCTGAATATATCCAAGATTGTAGGAAAATGCAATCAATACAAAGCTTTTAACTACAGTCCACTACAAATTCAAGAGGAAGTTTCAAGCTAGATACAAAACTTATCATAATGATTTGTTTCACAACCATTAAGTCCCATGCATTAGGACTCTGATCTACTACAGATCTTCCAGTTCGAAAATATGGCAATTATCCACCACCACTCAGGCTTTGAACCTGAGACATCTCAGATGGAGAGATGAGTGAACAATGCTGCAGCTTCTGACAACTTAGATTTCTGCAAAGGATTTTATTATCCCAAATCCATGATTCTCAGGGAGAGGCGCATTTCCAGGACGGATGGAGATTAACACTTCAAGACCTGCAAATAGATGAGATACTACTTGTAAAAACAAACAGGAACCATAGCATGTACGGGGCAACAAGATTCAATCAAAATATCTCAAAAACCGCGAGACTATAATAACCAAAAATGTTGTTTCAATTTCCCCTGTTACTCATTTCAACAAGATATGCATTGGCTTGACCATTCTGATCTACTGGTTGATGTGATTGGATTCAGCAGATAAGAAACCATGTTAATGCATCCAAAACTGGAGATTTGGCACCTGTAGTTTCATTATATCCATTAAAGTTAAAAAAAGCGGAAACAAAAAGTAACTGGCTTGTAATGCAGGACGGCACTAGATGATTGATGGATACACTCCCTTTTTGATGGTTGCATTCCCGGTTTCTTTTCTCCCTAAAACATTGTCACCAACCGACCGACCGCCCATTCATCCATCTTTCCATCCATAACCTAATGGACGCACTAAACTGATGATCCACCCCATATTATCATGATCCATAAAATTAAACCTATCCTAAAACGAAATATACTGCAGTTGAAACTTGAAAGCCTTGTACCTACAAGTGGGCATGCATCGAAGGTGCCAAGATTTATTGTGCTAAAATATGAGACCGATCACACAAACTAAGAGTCATAAATATAGCTTTGACCAAGACATCTTGACAAGCACAAAAACCAAAATTCAACTAATCAAAATGCTTCAAAGCCATAAATGTAATCAACCTTGTATTGCATCCTATGCTATATGGAACTTGATGCGAGAATTTGGTGCTGGTATATGTCAGCATTAGATTCATTCTCTTTGAATTTCTTCTTATGGATGCCTACCCGAGTGTCATGCCCATACCCATATCAAGTGCCAGCTGCAAGTATCAGAGTATAACATAGTTTGCCATTAAAATGATCTATAATGAGACTGCTTAATGAATGAGCAGCAAACCTCTAAAACTTTTGCTGGTTCCTAGGCATATTAGATGTAGATTAATATTTAATGGTCGTTTCATCATGGATTTTGCTTTGGTAAGATAATGGTTTTGACCCCCACCACTACAGACAAGTGTGCACCAAATGCGCACACAAAATTGAGCCAAAATTCTATTGGATAGGATTCTAGCCTGGATCTTAATGACTTTTTAAATATATGATGAAACATCTTAACTAAATATCCAAATTGTTGGTCATGATCTGCAACATTTGGATTACCTAGAAACAAGAAAACATGTATGCATTATCTGTTCTTATATGTACATCAGGTGGACAAACAACAGGAAACATATAGTATTATCAAAATATATGCTGCCCCACATAAATGAGATTCCACTGCTTTAAGCTTTTAATCATCATTAGTATGACTTTTTGAAATACATATGAGAAGTAGATTCAACAAGCTTGGATGCTTCTATCTAATGATCAATCAATGTTCCATTCCAGCATTTATCACAGAATTCATACAATGAGAGAAAGATTACCATGTTCTTGAGTGGATAAAAAACAAATTTAACTAGTGTAAACGTTCAGACAAGAATACAGAAAAGCACAACTAAAATAATTTGATACAGTATACTAGCACCCCTATCAAAAGTGTTCCCTTTAAAATTGTGTATGCGAACATGCATATCTCTATGCATGTGGCGATTGCATGCTCAACAACCAACAACTGTAAAATGATGTGGGTATGTTTGTGTAATTGTCTGTCACTAGAACAATGAAGAAATGAATGAAACAGAAATTCAACTGTAAAACTTGAATTACAATGTTGCATGAAACAGAGAATTCTAATCCATTTCAAGTAAGGTTCAATATCGTAACTTCTATGATATCAAATTCATGGATTTATTCCAGGTAGGTCAATGATTACCGGGACATATCAAATACATAATCTACATAGCCTGTAGCTTTTCAGGTAGCTACAAAGATTTAAAATGGAACATGAACCTAAACTAGTGTCAGAAATAGTACTAAAGCATTTACCTGCAGCTTTTGCTGCCACAGCTTCTTGATAAACATCAGTTACAAATAAGATTTGAGATGGATTATCCACTCCAACTGACTGTGAGATTTCAAAGTAACTGCGTGCTTCTCTTTTGTTTCTATATATATGAAAAGAGACACAAGAAGCTTTTCTTGAGTGAACAGTAGCAATGACAAAAGTTTATAACAATTTTGCTTGCAATGGACAGTAAGGGCACTTACCCAATCATAGTGTCAAAAAACCCACATAGGTATTTTCTCAAGTCCCCATAAGCAGTATTTCCAAATAAAAGCCTCTGGGCCTCTCTACTACCGCTTGAATATATGTAGACCTGTATGGACAAGTCATTTCCAATTCTATAAATGAGATAGCATAAAGATGAGTCTCTATTCTCAGGTCACCTACCAAAATTATCAAGTGAATTATAGAACAATCATAGAAAAAAGCTATATATACAAGAAAGGCAAGTCATCAAATTCAGGTCATGGCAAGGTCAGAGTTGACGCAGACCTCAAAACACTCTGACAGGTACTAGTGGAATTGATATTTGATATGAAATTCCAATTTAAAAGAGTTTATTAAAAGCTGAGCTAATATAGAAATCAAGTTCATGTATAATAGATTAAATCAACGTTCTCAGAACCATCCCAAATCGGGCGATTTGCGGCATGCCGAACTGGACCAGTGGGGAACCAAGATGGTTCCAGCGTGGAAATCGGCACATGCCGGTGCCAGGGAAGAAAGAGAGGGAAACAGAGGCAAAGAGAGAGAAAGGAGAGGGAGAGAGAGGAGGATGCCGCCGGAAATCGGCGGTGGCCCTCTGTGGCTGCCGAAGGGTAGCGGAAGTTGCCGCGGCTCGGTTTGCCTGGTAGGGCTGCCGCAACGAGCATGAAAGAGAGGGGAGAAGACCACCGGAGATGGAAGGATGGGACGGCGGAGAGGCCGCCAGAGGACTCTGAGTGGCCACTGTAGCCACCGGGCGGTGGAAGCGGCGTGGGAGGCATTGCGGTCGTAGAACACCCCTGTTTTGCGCATGGCCCTTTTTTAAAAATGGGGATTAACAGTGAAGCTGGCAAACCATCTGCCGACTTCACTGTTTAAAATATTTTTTTTAAAAAAAATTAAAATCAGTGAAGCCTGCAATCGAATTGCCGACTTTATTTTTTTGAATTTTTTTTAAAAAAACCTATTAAACAGTGAAGCCGGCAAATAGTTTGCCAGCTTCACTTAAGTTTTTGTTTTTTCAAAAAAACCTGTGAAACAGGATCATCATCCCTGTTTCACACCTGCGATGCTGCACGCATGAACTACACCATCTGATGGCCACGACGGCCAATCGAAGGCCGTCCGACGGGCCCTCCGACTCCTTCCCCTCCCTCCTTTTCTTTCTTCCTCTCTCTCTATATTTCTCTCTCTTTATCTCTTTTCCTCCTCCCGATTCCGTTCCTTTTCTTGTTTCGGTTCACGTCGGTCCGATCCGGCACGAAACCATCCCGAACCATGCCGCCGGCCGACCAGAACGACCACCAATACCAGAACTGAAAACCTTGGATTAAATGGATTATAGAAACACCAATTTAAGTCATTTAGCTCTTGATCAGATGTTCTGACCCTCAAAGTTGGCTCTTCCCTGTTAATGCAGAAATGCAATCCTTATTGTGATCTACCTAAATTTAATGAACAATATCCAATGGAACCCCCAGTTTATGTTATTTAGCTTCCAAAGCAATAAACTTGCGAACACCAAGAAAAGTGTGCATTATTTTCCTTTTGGGGTGGGAGGGGGGCGCATTTACATAAAAATGCTTTCCACTAGTATGATAAGTAAAATTAAACACTAGAAACTTCTTGTTCAACCTAACTCCATGGCCAAACAAAGCGTCACAGAAGCTGAAAGCAAGTCCAGCATTCCAATACAAAATTTTTTAACTTTCAAATTGACTACAATCTATATGTTGGGAAAACCATACTTCTACGATGCATTTAACATGTAAAAGTAGACCAGCAAACACTTAAAATGTATTTAGTTTAAATTTTGCTTGTTTGCAAATTCATTTTCTGTTCTCCACCTCCTCTCAACTGAACCCTTCTGACCTAATAAATATGTTACATAAGCAAACAAAAGACTTTTAACTCAAAACCTATTCTATGTTGAAATTTGGTTTGCTCTTCCATACCAATTAGTAGATTATTCTATAAGAAAGTAAAGACAATCTTCTTAGACATGGTAAACTCTGAAATGCTATTCTCATCCATTCATTACAACATGAAAGCACTGACCATCCATGTTCTTGAAGTTCTGTCAGATTTTTTCTTGTATCTAGCATCTTAAAACACATAAAATTATTGCCCAAAATTCTTCTACATATTGGAAAATGAATTTCAGCATGTAAAATACATGCATATCATAGTTTGCTGGCATTTTATTTAATGAATTTGAATAAGATGCCACATGTCAATTACTAGTGCACATACTCAAGTTGTAGTTTAAGCTACTTTTCTAGAGTCCATGATAATAATAAAGAAAAAGGATAATCAGCAATAGATGAACTTAACTTTCTCTCTCTTAAAATAAAATAAAAAACACGACAAATGAAGAATGAATACCATCTCAGTGAGTCTTAGGTACTTTTTGGAGGGATGGGCAAGAGAAGATGGCAGTATAGAAAATTTAGAGAAATGGTAAAATTACCAACACAAGTAATAAAATATAAAACCAAGGAGAATTTGTAAATCGTGTTTAAAAGTAGATAATTTTCAGCTCTAGAACAGAACAAGATAAACCACTTTACTTGAAATGTCTTCTATAGCCAGAGGAACATTTAACCATTTTCTAAGTTTTATTTACATATGAAGTCATGTACTTTTAAGACAAATGATTCTATATTACAAGACAATATGGAATCTCTCATTTTCCTCAAAAAAATATGGAACCTTTCATTTATAAAAGCATGTACTTTAAGATGAAAAATGGTTCTATATTACCAGATGATATGAAATCTTTCGTTTTCCTCAAAAAGAATGGAATGTTTCATTGATATTAGTTATTAAATAAGGCAAAACTACTAAAATGTGAACAATTGAGTTATAGAATACCCTTTCCTCCAATCTATATTTATTAGGACAAAGACTACTGTGTTGAGAAGCAAATAGTCACTCATTATGATAAGCAGCACTCCTAGATGCCTTCTTCAGGATCACTAGAGTTAAAAATACTTTAACTAGGAGATAACAGCCAAAGTTATATTAGTTATAAGACCTTTAAGCCATCAGCATGCCACTTTTTAAGAGCTTCAGGAACATCCTCATAAACAATTCCCTGCAATTCTTTGTTTTGAAATCCAGTTCTCCATATGTGACCCTGCATATAGAATGGAAAACAAAAAAATCTGATAGCTATAGATATGTCCCTTACCCTCAAGGAATTGTATGGAATCCAAAATTATTACCTGCAATTGTTTAAGAGAAGTAATTTTTCTGTCAGCTCTTATCATTGCCTCCACATTAGTTACTAAAGCATTTATAACTTCCTCTTTCCCAGCATCATCAGATGGAATGGGTACAGAACCCAACACCCCTTGTTTCAGGTCATCCTCAACCTACACAGAAGTTGCCCTTGTTAATTATTATGAACAACCAGGATGGAAAATGTGAGACTCGAATATAAAAAACATGGAAATAAGACATTAAAGGGACCATGTGTTATGGCCCGAAATAAGAAAGCAAAAAAGGGATAATACCAATAAGAGGAAACTACCAACCAAAACAAGAGTGAAGAATATTAAAGGGCTTTGCCTGGGAACGCATAGAAAGAAATAACACATGAAAGGACTGAAACTTAAGAAAAAGGTTGTAGTTTATTGTAAGTCATTTAGTAAATATGATGACCTTTCAGAAAACACCACCGCCAAACCAGGGCTAATATGAATACATATAACACAAAACTGATCAAGCTGGCCTTGTAGGTTACTTGGCTCTTTTTTTAAATTCGTGGTTAGAGATGAAACGTTGAAATCAGCACCTATATTGACAGTTATCATCTTCCACCTCCATTCAGACTATTTCCAAGTCCGGTGGAACTATGAAGAGTTGTTATTTGGTTGCAAGAATTAAAAATTACAACCAAGTGGGTATATGTCTTTGAAGAGCCAACTGGTCCTAAATGTTTCATGAAAAAAACCTAATCTTGCCTAAACAAACATGAGACAGGAATTTGGCAACTTCTAAAGAGCTTGTATCATGTTGCCAACCGATTATAAAATCTGCTAAAGACCTCAAGCATTTCACCGAGCCTTCTCTTTTAGGTGCCAACTGGCCTTAAACATTTCATTAAAAGAACCTTCTCAAGCCTAAACAATGATGACTCAGGATTTTGGCAACTTATAAAGAGTTTGCATCAAGATGTCAGCAAATCACAAAATTTGTCAATGCCTCGATCATCTCATTGAGCCTTCCCAACTTGATTTTTGCTCTATAGATCTATGGACAACCCAACATTTTATAGAAAAAGATGAATGATGATGATAGTGAATGATGATGATGAACCCATGTGGGCTAATTAAATCTTTTTACTGTTATCTTGCAAGATTCTCGAGACTTGCACTTATTTATCAAAGTTGAATATGATTTTGCAGTTAGCAGAGATCAACATATGGTACCTTAACAGACACAGCTCATGAACACGTTGTCTGCTTGTACAAATTTAGGTCCATGAGAGCATTTAACAATTCTGCCAGACTACTTCATATCAACAAATACTGGAAATCAATTTAATCTGGGAATCCCTTTTTCTATTGCCAATTAATCAAAAGTGTGATGTGTAACAATTCTAAGCATTTTAAAAAGTCAGAAATAGAAATAAGAGATTTGTGGTTCCAGAATGTCTTTCACTCCTAAGCCTACCCTGTTAGCAGATTTTGCAAATAAGTACCAGAAAACAGCATCTTATGAGCATTTTCTTGTTTGTAACCACAAGATAAGGTTCATAGGTAACAATATCATGTCAGATTATATTATCTGCACAAATCTACAGAACCATGCTTTTTACCTATCAACTCCTCATTCTATAAAAGAAGAGCTGCTCGCTGGTCGTTAGATGTATAAAGCAACAACAATTCTTTCTTGAAACATTTTCCACTTTCTGAAATCATGAAGTGTCAAAAGATACTGACAAAATTGCATCATGAGCATGTTTACTCATCTGCAAGATAAGTGCATGGATATCACTAATATATGCATGCCTGCCCAACAGCTGTAGCAGCATATAAACTTGAACAAATACTATTCATCACCTGCCAAACATTGGTTTTAGATCAGCAATAACTATAAGCTTGTGATGACTCAATGGATCATACCAAGGTACAAAGATGCTGTCAGAAGAACCATAGAAGGAATGAAAGCAAATAAATAACTTGTAATCCACATATTGCAGCTCTGATGATTTGCCACAAGGGGATTAAAGCAGCTGAAGAAGATGATAGATATCTGGGATAGGTATGAAAGAAAAGCTAAAGAAAGAACAATGACAACCACAGAAAGGATGAGTTATTGCGGACTAGCCCAAGGTTCGCCATCTTGATACCAGGCTCCATATCGATACGAACCTATTAATAGGTCGGTATGGGTCGTTCGGCATACTGAATGTTGATATACCCTCCATACCGTATATTGGTACAAAATTGGTATGTTACGGTATGCCTTGTATCACCCGATTTGGTATGGTATGGCAAGTCTTGGACTAGATCTATTCAATTAGTGGGCCGGGCCAGCTTCAGACTAGGCTCTGCCCAAGGTAAATCTAAAATTAGTCAGGCCTAGGCCCAACCTGGCCCCACCTTTTTGTCTACTTTCCATGCCCAAGCCCAGTACTTCCACAGGCTTCGAGCCAGGCCTCGGGCTTCCGAGCCCTTTTTTCAGTTTAAAAGTATTAAAACAAAAAAACTTGCAAAGATTAAACATTTAAAAGGGATTGATAGGGCCTATGAATTTGTGTTTATGGTTATTTTGATAAGGAGCATAGGTGCCTGGAAGAGAGCTATCAATAGTTTTTTGGGCATCCAATATTAGGTTGGGCTTTGGCATACATATATGATATATATTTTATGTTATATCAGATCCGGGCCAGGCCAGGCTCGGGCTGACCTAAACCTAAGTCCAGCCTGTCTAACCGGTCGGCTCATATTTCAGGCCTAGCACAGCCTGCGAGGCTTAAAAGCCAGGCTAAGGCCTGTTTGAAACGCTTTGTGCTTAAGTGGCTAGGTGGACCGTTGAACCATGAACAAATATATTACGGACTAATAAACTATTAGATTCCTTCTGTCTAGCCACAGATAACCATGTTAACAACAGATATCAGCCACCAGTATGTGCCCAATTCTAGGTGAGAGTGTTCCCTCCACCTAGTAATATCAAAATCTCAGAATGAGAACAAATAGGCATAGTATTATATAATTATATGGCAAAAATGGACAATGACCAAACAACAGTCAGACCTCCTCTGGAAAAAGAGTTCAGACATGAAATCAATCAAGCTTGCAATTACAGTTTGACATTACCAGTTGTTCCTCTTACAAGGCTCTCTTGAATAGATTAATCATCTAATCTACTAGTTCAATTCAAGCGTGAGTGCTTCCTCAACCTCAGAGCTTTTTCACAAAAAAACTTACTAGTCCACCTCTACATTCTTTGGCTTTCTCTAATGGAAATCCAGATTATTAGTTAAACATGCAGCAGCTGATGGCGATTCATCCGCTAAAACTTTCAGCAAAGAAGTGCTGCCAATCAGCATTATTAGAACATTTTAATCCATTAATGACCATTTTGGTTATATAAAATGCCTGGCTGAGAGCACCAGTACACATGATATGGTCTACAACATCATGATGGGCCTTTCCAAAAGCTTTCATGAATTAACTGACCATAGTGACAATCAATGAAGTACTTGAGTGATTCCCAAGTAAATTGGCATCCACATTGGTATTCAGTACCTAACCTCCTTGGATCAGTTGTCATGATCTTTTATTTGCCAAAAGCTTTATAAGGGAATCCATTGTTGAGCAATCTTATTTCCAATAATCCCATTTTAAATAGGTGACAACAATAATTAACTAGTTTGACTCAGTCGTCAGACCCAGCTGTCTCTTGAACCTTTTACATGTCAGCAAAGTCATTTCCAGAAGCTGTATTGTCCACATAAATCACAATAGCAATGTGATTGGCAGAATTGTCTTCACGTCAGAATATATAACATAGGAAACTTAAGTATCTTGTACCTTGAACATATAACCAATGTTTGAGTTCAAACAACAGAATGCCTTTGACTCTCTTAATGACGAAAAGCCATCAGTTGATATAACATTGAATGATGAGGTAGTTATCATGCTTATTACCATCAACTGTTTCATTGACTTCCTTGTTAGCATTAAGAAATGCTTTAGAACAAACCAGGTAGAACCAGCTCATTCAGATGGGTACAGCAAAGAGTTTAAAACTTTCCAGAAATAGAATTTTGATTCCAAATTTCATGTTAATGCAGATTTGGACAACCCTGCACCACTTTTTCTGTCTACCAAAATCCCACCTTCAACTCCACCAAATAACAAAGTTCTCATAGGGTTAAGAGTTGGGAGAACCAGACCACCAGTCTACCAGACATGTCCTATCATCAAGTGCAGTTAAAATGATTTCACTAACATTTTTTTACATTATTGTATTCCTTGCGAATATACAATTTGAGCATAATTACCTATTTCAGTCTCATTTGCCAACCGTGTTTGTACTGCCCTGTGCCATTCATCATACCACCACATATTACAGACTGTACCAACCTAATATCAATCTGAATTGACATGGTTGTACCATCCAATGTCAGCAAACCATGAGCTGACAGTAAAATATAGGGGCATACTGTTCCACATACTGTATCAGTACATGATAGATGCCTCCTATACCACAAGACTTCAAGCCTTGGATGGATTTAACATCAGTTTGTAAGGTAAGGAGAGATACCATAATATCATAAGGCATGAGGTGATTGTGGTTACATGTTTAATTGCACTTGTTATTGAAAAGAAAACTCTAATTAAGATGACTAGAAAGTAGAAATCGATAACCCATCCGATAGCAAATTTGTAAATATAATACACAAGACTATAAATCAATGATGATAGGGGGTATTAGTGACCAATATGCCTCTTAGGTATAATTTGTTGCCTAAGGGTAATAACATTATTGGACAGGCTGGAAAACTTGCAAAATTTAACATGGAATACCTAGACCTAGAGTATTCAGTTTGGTTTATATCATTATTAACAGGCTTGATTTCTGAAGCCACTTATGGTTTTCAGGATAATTAGAATAATCCTGTCAAGAATGGGAGATACCATTGTAATTTATGTCCAAAGAGATTGTGAGAATGTATAACTTGAACAGTTTGAATATGAACCACTTTTAGAGGATGTGAGGATGTGCATACATCTTTTAGAGGATAAATGGATGGGTTTGAATATGAACCAGTTTTTGATTACGCATGGGGTTATCACTTAAAACAACAAAGAATGAAGTTCCCCCAAGGTAGGTTTCAGGCCCACACTAGAACCTTGTGCATTCGAATATGGGTCCGACCCAACATTGCCTTAAGTCCAAATATGAATCTATCATGGTCCAGGATCAAGGTTCATATGAAACCAAACGGGACCCTATCTGATTGACCATTGCATCCACATCTAGGCACATGACAAGTGATAATAATGGTGAATTGGGGATCACCATAGGCCTTCCGGAAAGGAATATGGTGAGTGAGCTGAGGTATTCTCAAAAGAAACTTTCCATGCAGGCAAGAAAAGAAATGGAGAACTCCACCTTAAGGCTGAGCTCGATAGCACCTTGACATTGAATAAGAAAAGGTTTGAACCCTACTTGATGGCCACCCCTGCCGATCAAGTCATAAGAGGAGAGAGGCTGATGAGATGCTTTTGTCAAAATGACAACTCAATACTTTAGGCATGATTAACTAATCATGATTAATGCAAATCAGAATACATTCCATGAGAAGAATTCTTTTCCTGAGAGACATGTATGCTTACCAAATGAAGATTGGAGGATTCTAACTGATCTTGTCCCAGCTTGTATTATGGACCCACTTCTAGTCTTGAATTGGTAAGATATTACAAAGCAGGATTTGCAAAATTCTGGAGACTTCATTTTTACCCAGCTGACCTCATTTCCTTCCCGTTCCCATAAGTCAGAGTAGAAGAGGGAAAGGTCATTGGCTTGAGAATATCAGATATCTTAGTTCTTGTGTAACCCAAAACATTAGCCCTTATAAAGGAACAGAAATGTGGTATTAAATTCTGTCATTTATAGCAACTTTGCTCTTATCTCATACTGGTTGACCTCCTTTAAACCTGGTTCATAGTGCAGGGAACAATATTGCATTCAAAATTTTGTTGGCTTCCCATCATTACTCCTGGTTCAAGAGTAGGTTGAAAAGTTCTTCCTTCATAAAAAGAATCACAGATCTAAGAATAATTAATCAAGATCTAAGATTCCAAACTATGCTCCACAGGGTGTAATAGTATGTCACCCCTAAATGGCATGGATCTTGAGTGACAAACAAATGTTTAAATGTTATCCAAATAGCAAAAAACAAGATCATGCTGCTTAAATACTGAGCTTAACTATGACACAAACAAATGGTTTTTGCAACATGAACTCTGGATCTAGTAATGGATTTATTAATATTCACATATCTAGCCATAAATCATGCTGATCACATCCACCAAGATTAGCTAGCTTAATGCACCCCAACAATGAGAGCTGCAGCTTGAAAGATGAATATTCATCAACAATTGATTAATCAGTCTCCGACAAGGTACATCCATTCTTTGCAAATGTATATCCAAGTATTATACATCCATAACAGAATAACTGCAATCAATTTCACACATTTTACCATCTAGCCACAAATATAATAACTTTAACTAGAGGTGCTTTTTTTGCAACCTAAGATTTCTTGTAAAGGTAGATCCTAAGCCTAGTGATATACACAGAAATATACAAGCATACAAACTTATCTTAATGAAAAAAAAAGCATTAACATCTTACTTGGGCACACAATAGCTTGATATCATCCTTGGTTTCCTCACTATCATATGTTGATATCAAATGTTTCCGCACATTATCACGAGCATAGGGGAAAAGAACATCAGTAACAAATGATATTGGGGTTGTCGTTCCCTCAATGTCAAGAACAATGCATTGCTGCAAAAATATGAGTAATTTATTAACGATTAACTTAATATTTTTTGAGTTAAAGTATGCAACAGAGTAAAAACTGAGACAATAAGCACGGTTCTTGCTCACAAGCAAATCCTAAGCATGATTTAGACACATAAAAAGGAGGCTACAGAACTTACTCTTGACAGTTCCACAACATGATTGCCATTCAAGAGCCCTGCTCTTAAGGAACCACTTAGATTCCCATCCTTACCTTGAATGACCTTCGTATTGCTTATTGGGCCATGACTTGGAGTAGTCCAGTCAATACCCATTTGGTGGAGTTTGATGGCAGCATCAAAAAGATAATGATAACATTCAGCCTGAGAAACGAATTTAAAAAAAAAAAAGAAAAAGAAAAGAGAGAAAAAAAAACTCATCTCTGTAAGCTTATGACATACAAGCAACTAATTAGATAAAATCTTAAGGAAGAGTCAGTAAACAAAATGACCCTACCATGATAGGAAATGACTCTACCACGATAGTAGACACCAGGCACCAAAAGAAGATCTAAAAAACAAATTTACTATAAACACAAAAAAAAAGTCATCTAATCATTCTGATCACAAGAAGATTTAATACGTGGTAACATGGGGTGTTATCATGATTTTTATCCAACAAACAACTAATTGCAGGTATCATGACAAAGCCATACACAATGGTAATAAAGGCTTGGACACAAACTATCTCATGTGGAAGTACAAGCAGAAAACCTGAAATAAACACATATATACTTGAGAATCAGAAGCAAATTCACTCACTCACTAGAAATTGGACCAACCTGTGTCTTGGCACTGATCCAAGAGTCTCCCCATACATATAACCCATGGTTGCGCACAAGCACAGCAGTTGCTTTTGGATATGCAGCAATCTGTAGTGCATTAGATTAGTATATTCACAAATACATATGGCCATATAATTAGAGGCGACATCATGCTATGACATTTTATTGTGCTGATAAATCATGAAAAAGCATGTTCACAATTAGCAAGCAGTTATTCTAAGCCCTAAAGAAGGATATCGCAACCATAACACCGAGAACCATCTTCTTCATTCAGTAGTTGCCAGTTGTTAGATGTTATGCAGGATATTTAATGTATTTTACATTCAGTAGTTACCAGTTGTTAGATGTTACGCAGTGTATTTAATGCATTTTACCAGAATTCAGGAATCTTAGGAAGACTTGGCTTTTACTGCTTAACACTAAAACCAATTAAGCCTAGTATCCATCAAATGCTACCTGAGACTTTTAGAAGATGAAAAAATCTTCCACCTAGCAATAGGAGACAATTAATCTTGTAATTGACTGGAAGGATAACTACTGCAATCAATTTATTGCAAGGATAACTCTACTGCAATCAATTTTATGCATAGGCAAAATATACCATACTAAGAGAGTTATGTCAAAAAAACTGCCTTTCTTAATAAGACGTAATCTGGTAAATGCCTATGTCACTACAATAGTTCTTGTCCAAAATCTCTACCTAAGCACATAGTTCCACAGCCTGATGTCAAAGATTCTTGGTAATTCTGAGACATCTTGGCCCAAAATCAAATAGATGACCAGGAAATGAGATTCAGGATCTAAAAGGTTTTAATATATCTGGAAACCAACCAAGAAATTCCAGAATTTTGAGGCCACGTGATGAATCGAAACAAGCATGAACCCAAAAAACTTATTGATAGTTTGATACCTTAACCTACATCAATCAACAAGCCTTATATCATTAATATGGAATTGGCTAGTGGAAACACAGCATTTATAAACTAATATTTGGTTCACTAACCAAAATCAAAGTTCTGAATGAAATTATTTGCAATTTCAGTTGAACTTTCTGAAATTGCCGTTCTATAATTAACCGTAGCATCCATATAGTTAACCAAACATTCGCCCATTTAACGAGAGATGGCTTTATGCATACATATTTGTTAGAAAAGAAAGAATCTTCATATTTCTTCACGCAACTTCCATTTGAATCATCACTAATCTCCTGATGCTCCTTTCAGATATCCTGAATCCATGACCCCTTCCTAAAATGGGTTGTGTTTGGTAAAGTTCACCATGCAGGACAGTTCATCATCTTATTTTCTACAGTGGTGCTCCAATTATTTCTTTACCATCTTCATTGATGATACCCATCCCTTCTACCACCAAGCATCCACCTCAACAAGCTCATCTGAGCTAAGTTCAGCAGAGGATCACGGACCTGCTCTCAACCAGTTAACAATAATTTGTGCTTCTTAGTAATACAACCAGTTAACAATAATTTGTGCATCTTCTTCTAGATAAATCTTGTCAACGTACACAGCTTCATTGATTGTTCTTTAGGTAATACTTTCTTTAAAGTTTATTCTACTCTTCCACATTAATTTCCAGCAGGCAGCCATCACACCATTTTGTGGAAACATAGATCTGTCAAGCATAAGCTTGCGACTGCAATTCCTTCAGCCCATCATAAATCAACAGCTAAAACCTAAAGAGGACATACTGTATATGCTTGATGAAGCTTGACAAGGAACACATTAATCTAATGAAAATGTACCGCTTCGCTTAGGGATTCTGTGAGCTCACTCTCATGAGGAGTGTTCTCAATTATTGGAACAACAAGCTCATCATGATAACCATGTCCTTGAATTCCTTTTATCATCTCCATGTGAGTAATCTGCATCAATAAAACAGAGTACATGAAGTGGTAAGATGAACTGAATGAAAGAATTAAAATGGACAAAATTTACAGAGAGACTATCTGTTTAGAAAAGAAGTGAAAACCTAAAGCAAGAAAATCTAAGCATCACATTAATTTCATGGAAGCTCTTTATAAGACCTACCTATTCTGAAATACAAGAACCAGAAGAATGGTAAAATAGTATTCTAGTTAGGTCAAAAGTTATGACTGCAACTGATTATGCGAATTCAATCCATGTCTCTCTTATTGTGAAAATAACCACATTTCACATACTCTTCCAGTTGTCAGTATCTTACGTTTACTTGATAACAAGAAAGCACCACCAGCAAAGCCATCCTTTTCTCATAAGAGGCATCAGTAGCAAAGATCTTCCAACCACCCAAATTACTCCCTTATTCATTAGCCATGGCTTAAGATGATTTATCCCTAGAATAATACCACCTTATTTTGGCTTGCTTCTTTAAGTAACATTTCCAGGCTGCCCTTATTTTTTTAGTAACTTCTCATTTGCTTCCGATTATTAATCTATCTTCATTGACAGCAAAAAACCAAAGCATTTAAGTTGAGAACAAATAAGAAATTTCTCAATCAAATTTATAGTGTTGGATATCATCCCCTTCCTAGCACATCCTGTATTAAAGCTAATTGTCTTCTATCATGAAATGGATGCGGAGAACGATAGATGAGAGCAATTGAAACAAATATTACATGACAGAAAAAAGTATATATGAATATAAAAATATAGAATGGCGAGCTCAGAGAACTTCTCGATGTCATTTATACTTTTTAACTGATTTTTTTATAATTATTCTTTCCCATGTATATGTTATAAATTCATGGTGCAGTTTTTCTTGCGTGGGCTCCAACCATCTTATTTCTTCTTGTTTCAATGTGGATCAAAGATAGACAAACTCTTGCAAGAGTGTCTACCATAGAAGATTTTGACATAGAACAGTCAACAGTGGCATGTAATGATCACAAAAGATCCCATTGCATGACCACGAAACATTTATGTTTCTATTTGTCAATGAAGAGGCAACTTTTCAAGAATATCTCATGAATGATACATTATTTTTATTAAAAAATTACAATTCAATAGGATTTTTTTTGGTTAACCAAGCTCAATTAACTGCTATGCTCTTATAATTTACTTAGAAGTCCATTTTTCAATTATGTCTTCATTTCATCAATTATCTCCTAATTATCAAAGGTAGGATATTCAACAAAAAGTTTAACAAGATTAGGGTTTAAAATCCCACATTTGTAAGTATATAATAATAGACGCTTATCAGTTTCACCAGAATTAGTTTCATATTTGCTCAAGTTGACTCATACATAATTTGTAGGCTTTCTGTTAACCCTGCCAATAACTTCTTATTGTACAATACTCCTTGTATTCTCAGGTCAACATATACCATATGGAGATGCTCTCTCTAAAGTTTAAATTTTTGAAAGGAAATGCCTAGGCAGGGATACAGCTTGATTGTTGACCATCCAGAGCTATAGGCAAACAAGCACAGAAAACAAAATACCATTTTAACCATTATTCCATCAACCTCCCATTTGGTACTATGATGATGCAATTCTGCACACAATATTTATTCTTATGCATCTGGTCCTCCTTCAACTAATTGGTTTTTTATTTACTTTTAATAGTATGGTTGATTCTACTGAAAAGGTAGTATGGTTTCTTTTATTTGTAATGCTCCTTAAGGACAAGAACCATAAAACACATGCTTCATCCCACTACTTAGGGTAAACTTTCAAAGTTCTTGTATGCTAAGCTTTGCTATCAAACGATACACCCATTATTAACATGAGATATACCTCAGTCAATTCAACTCCTGTCCACTTCTCAACAAAACTGAGTTTAGTTGTGGAGTGACGCTTACAGCAAACATGCTAGGTTTAGCAAGCATCAGGTCCTGAAGGACTTTCTCAGAGGACCCAGTAGCCAATGTCTGATTATGTCACACTGTATTCCAACATATGCTGTAACATTCATGACCCAACTAATATTCATGAAGATACATCTTTTGGTATTTCTATATCTAGGCCCATAGAAAATCCATGTTCACCTATACAGACACATCATTTTCATAAATATCCTCCCCACTGGTCATCAAATCTTAAATCTTCTCGTTTCATGTGTTGAATGCATTCTGCAGCTCCACATTTCCTATTTCCATTTTCACTGATTTTGGTTATCTTATCATAAGCTGATAACTTTTTTTTACATCATCCAAATTGTTAGCTCTGCTAAAGGCCTGAGACTACAGCAATAAGTTTATTTATTTAAGGATTTAATTAAGTCAATGGGCAAGTGTCTGGTACCTTTTATTAATATGTCCAAAACAAATAGATATAATTTTCAGATTAGTCTATCAACAAAAGGCAGAAATGTACATTGATTGTATGAAATCAATAGAATTGCAAAAAATTAAAATACATAGATAAATATGCATTGAATAACAATGCACAACGTAGAGCCAGTATATAGAGGAGTAATATATATGATGCAGGCAGGAGGTCAACCCATGAAAGAAACCTTCTCTTGGAAGTGACTGAAGACCAAACCAAAGACCAAGGATGTGAGGCAAGCTTTAAAGTCCAAGGTGACAACAATTTTGAATCCAGCACATACGGTGCACACATATGGATATCCCATGCGCCCAAGGATGGGTCTACAGTTTTGTAGTCCAAGTCACAAGTTGGTTTACTCCATAAATACAATGCATTCTTTTGTAGCATTTGAAACAAAAGTTTATTTAGAAGATTCCATTCTTTTCTGTTGCTGACCTGGCATTGTTTTAAGTCTCATCAATAAGCATCCAGAATCTGATGAATAATACAAGTATCCAACTGTCTGCGAAAGGTTTGGTAAAGCAAGGTGCAGTTCATTATTTTGCATGGTTTCTCAACAACCAAGTTTCCTTAGTAGGTCCAAAGGTCAACCACTAGTCTAGTAGAAGTGTTAGGGCTCCTAGGGATCTATAGATACCACTTGTTTTAAAGCCTCTGCAATTAATGAAAGAATTTTAAGTTTGAGTAGTTTTTTTGAATATTTTTCTATCTATAGTGCTGATAGTGTACATCTCTGTACAGCGCATTGCTACTCTCCATCAAAATCCTTAGTCGAAATCCCATTTTCTTAAATAATCCTCTACCTCATTACTTATGCTTTTGCCTTAGCTTAATTTTTCTAAATTAATAGAGAAGTAAGAAAATGAGTATCACACATATGAACTCAGCACATAGCTACACCAATACCAGCCAAATAGAGTTCATTATAAAAGTGAAGGATGGAGCTTATGGGATGAGCCAAGGCGATATGCCAGTCAAACCTATATCTCTATGCATTCAATATGAATGAAATTAGACTTTCTAAGACTATGGTTACTGGTATTTACGACTGGGACTTAAGAATTGGAAAATTTAAGGCTTAATGTGGAAAAAAAATTATAGATCGAATAAAAAATTAACAGAAAGGATGAGGATTGATGAAAAAGAGATTGTGAAGGTGGAGGATGAGGAGAAAATTTATAAAAACTTAGTTTTATATAAATCACCTTGAATCTTGCTTTACTTTGAGCACAGGTATGAATTTACTATAAGATTTTGTAGACCAATGATCTTACAAGTAGTTCAAGTGATATAGAACAGAAAGAAAAAGGTTTTTACACATTTTACCCAATATACTATATATTACGTAAAAAGACAATATGCAACCAATCCTAAAATAGCTGTCTTTTCCATCCAAATTTTAAATCTTCCATCTCAACTCTAGCAAAGAAATGTTTAACAGGATATTCAAGGGTTATAGAGCAGGGGGTTCCCTTACCCCTTTTATCACCAACTGAAAGATCTCCAGTTTGGCAATGAATACAGATAGGATCCAAGAGTATTTAATGATGTTAATTAGATGTCAAGGTGAACCATCCACTTACAGTTCCCTACTGAAAGATCCATTAATAACCCATTGCAGGGAGTTCACACCAATACAATGCATATTGACCAATGTTACACCCATAGTATACTCCCCTGCAAGCTTTGGAATATACTTGAATTACTACAAAGGACTGATCAAATTAAATTCATATTTTTTTACTGTTAACCTTCTAAAAGTGGTATGCGGATTCACAGCAAAATTAAATGTTTAATGCTTTACATGGAGACAAAACAAAAACATAATTTGTAAGTACACTGTAAAAGGTTCATCCTAAAACTGTTGTCCAATTGAGAGTTCATATATTACGAGAACAACCATTGAAATAAGAAGGCAAGCTTAATTTTCTGAGAGAAATCCACAAATGTTGAACTTCATTAGTAAATTATCAGTTATATAACAAAATATAATAGTGTTTTTACATATAGAGTGTGAAATAAATTATATAGATTTTTCTGTGCTAATCAAAGAAGTAAGAAGCTTTACTCGGAACTCTTTTGAGAAGGGATGGATCATTGTTGCAAGGCAACACTCCATACCATGACTATGAATAACAGCCCCAGCATTGCGCATCTGATAAGCCTACAAAAGCCAGTAAATACAAGGTAAGACCCAGTACATACTAGAACTGAAATAAATAAATTAATTAAAGCATAGAAGCTTTACCCTGAAACCTCATACGGGGCATATATGTTGTTTATATACGTACATGTATACATGAATAAAATATATGCTGTTTGGATGATTTTGGCAAAGAAACGATTTGTTTATATTTGTTACAGAACAAACATATTTAAGACTTGAAAACATGTCAATCTTCCACCAAAAGCAACATAAAAAATTCTACAATGGCATGCCAATCATATATCTAAAGCCATTTGAATATCCTTCGATGTCATTCTAATGTCTAATCTCCAGCTAGAAGTACCAGTAAAACATTGTATTGTCAATGTCCTCTTAAATTTAGCTCCTAAAACTAACTTTAAAATTGCCAACCGATCCAAGAAAAGCAGTGCAAACAACATAGCAATGGTGTAACCAGTCAATCGGATATTTTTGCAATGTTCAAAAGGACTCTCTACTTTTAATCTACAAAATAAGAATGTCAGAAATAAGGTACGCCATCTCAGTACCGGGCCCTGTATTGGTGCCACCTTGTCACTACTGCATGTACGTCCAATACAACATATGATTCCGCATGCCAAATGTCTGTACGCCTCTTGTATCATATACTATTACCAAATCAGTATGGTATAATATGTCCCATCCTATCCGGTTCAGTACTGTATGGCATACCTTGGTTAGAACCTAGTGGCCTATCTAATTGGACAACTATAAAGTATGGTTATGCTCGACGATGCTCTCGATTATCAACATAAACCATTTTTGTTATCAATAAGGACTCCAACTCCCCCTCCACGCCACCGCCCCCCTCCCCACCACCCCCACCAAAAAAAAAACCCTTAAGCATTACTTATAAATTGAGAATCTCTGCAAAGAAGCTTTTGCTAATGTCCCAAAAACAGCTTCATCGACATCAATTTCAACTCAATATGTGTAAGTTCACTGAACAGAAAGATTCATCTCCCACTAACAGTCCTCAGTCTAGCATCACAGAAGAACATATATCGTACGATCTACAAGATGCCAAGCATCATTATCAAAATCTCTTTCATGTTCATCCAGACTTAAGCCTCATTCTATTCAAAAAGCTTCATCCCCTTTACCAATTACCATATCAACAAATAAAAAATAGAAATCCTAAGCAATCACCCTACCTCTTTATTGCATACCGCTAACCATCATTTCTCAAAATGCATTCTCAAAATCCAATCCTCAGCTCCTCCCTTAAAATAAACCTTTTTGATGGACTACCCCCATGATATCCAGAAAGCAAAACTTTCCTCCACAACTGGTCTAATTTCTAGACTTAATATCGACCCAATCAGCATCATAGGAAACTCGCGGGTGAAAAAAAAATGAATCAGAATGCAAAAGAGTAGGAGTGAAGGAGGATAAAAAAGAACAGGGGATTACCTTCATGAAGAGGGGAGCACAATCGGTACACTTGGGAGGCTTGTGGGGGTAGGGTTTTGGTGAAGGCGCTGATAGCACCGTCCCGTTCCCGGATAGCACGTACATGTCCGCGGGCACCATCCGCTCCTTCTGAACCCCTGATCGATATCACAACCTTTCCAAGATGAGATTTTTATCAAAGAAACCGACAAAGAAGAGGGGGATATCTTTCCAAGATGAGATATTTATCAAAGAAAACGACTAGGAGTGGAGTAAATCGTCCCAAGATGAGGAAAGAAAGAAAAGAGATCAGAGAGAGATGGGGAACATACCAGAGGGAGACATGACGATGAGCTGCTCGGGCTTGGGGACGGCGTCGTCGTGGGCCTTGATGGTGATGCTGCCGCCGGTGCCGGTGACCCATCCGAGCGAGTAGAAGTGGCGACAAAGCTCGGCGACCAGCTCCCGAGTCTCCCTCACCGCCTTTCCCTCCAAGTACGCCTGCGACGAGAGCAGTGGAAGCGACTTCGCCGACGCCATTAACCCCTCTCTCTCGGTCCCTCTCCTTCTCGCCTCTTATCATGGTAAAATTTTTTCGGAAGTTTATCTATTGTTGTTTTCCCTCTCGCTGGGTAGGGTACCCGGGCCGCCGACGAGGGTGGAATATCCGAGGGGTGGGACCACATCATCTAACGAGGAATTGCATAGAAATTGTATGCGGAAGAAATCTTAATCGTGGGTTTGTGAAAAATTTTTCCTAAAATATTTTTCTAAAAAATAATATCTAAATATATGATGATTAAAAAATAATTTATACATATATTTAATTGATTGAAAAGGTATATATTATAGAAAAATTTATATTTAATTGATCATATATTTTTATGAAAAAATTATATAAAATATTTGTTATGGTTTTTGATAGAAACATCTAACCTCATGTTTGTTAAGCATATTTGGAAAAAATATTTTAATTTCTGATATATAAGAATTTTATTCTCGTAAAAAGTATTATCTTTTATTTTTTATTTATTTATTTTTTGATTTGACGAGAGATCTTTATATTTTTTGTTGATCATATTTTTCGTGGACCAAACAGTCCTGATAGGGTTCGGACGCACCGAGAATTTTTATGCGGAGTGAACTTTTTTGGCTTTCGGAAGAGCGCGTGACATGAAAGCTGAGAGGTGAGTGAGGTGGGCAAAAGCAAGAAGAGAGACAGCTTCCAACCTCCTTGGCCTTTGGCTTGTATCTGAGGCTGCGGCTCGGTTGGGGTTGGATTGTACTCCAGTCTAACCTGACCCTGGTCACGTCTAGATTCAAAGGACCGTATTTTAGAAAGTTAATTTTTAAACTAGTTTTTGAGAGATACTTGGCTTGAATGGTTTTCTCCATTTGAACAAAATCTATGACCGAGGCTGTTGGATGTTGACTCCTGATTTAAAATCCACCGCTTGTTCACCTCATTATGCAGTTGGAATGCTTGGAGTGCATCTCCACCAAGCTTTTAATATATATATAGTCATTTTCTTTCTTTCTTTTTTTTTTTTTTAATTTGAACTGTCTAAAGAACGCATGTCTAAAGTATGCTCATTACAAATGTGCTCAGTACTAATAAATCATGTAATCTAAGTGGTAGCTTAGAGGTCACAACATGCCTTGCTTGGAAGCAAGTAATCAGGGGTTTTAATCTTCTATAGTATCATCCTTCAAATGTTTTGGTCTTCAGGATCATTTTTGAAAGCTGGGGCATAAATCTTTTCTTTCAGGAGATTGAATATTTAATCCCTCCTATTTTTTTAGAAAAAAAGGTCAATTTTTCACCTTTGTATAGCGAGGCTTGGCGAGGAGAATAAAAATCAATTGTCTGTAGTGCATTACATAGACCGCTATTTATTGAGTAACATGTCATCTGCCTCACAGATCTCACAGGATGATCTGATAAGCAAAATAGGATTGGAGTTCATCGCCAGAAATTGGTGACCTACCAAGCTTATTTTCAACCTGTTGGTAGCGTGCAGTATCAAACTCATCTAGACTAATCCCCATCGTCCTCCTCAACTCAATAGAATTTCTCCATATGAATGACCACTAAAGCTAATAAAACTTATAACTTTTGCTTCTCCTCCATCTCCCTCTCTTTTACTAATATTAATAAGACTATTGTCTTTATTAGTGATAAATAAATCAGGTAATCATTAAAGATATTATTTAGATATTAAAGCTAATATTATCTAGACTATTTTATTCAATTATAATGGATAAATTATAATATAAAACTATTAGTGACTGATAATATTAATTTATTTAATTAATATGGTTCAAATGTTATATATCCGTTATTAATAATATTATTTTTAAGTATTGAAAATAACTAACATATAACAATATTATTTTATTTAAAATTTTAGAATTATACTTCATTCATATTCCAAGAAAACCAAACAGAAAAACTCATCTTATTGTTCCTAAAAGTAGTCATTTTCATCTTTGCTATTTCAGCCAAAAGTAGAGTTATGAATCTGACTGGCCACTACAATAAAAAAGACTCCATCTATGAAATGAACGACCACTTGGGCTGACAAATTTTAAACTTACTTCAAACTATTCTCCAATCTTATACAATTAATCCTGTTGAAATTGAGTTAAATAATATGAAATAAAACTTATAAATCCTATCGTATTTGTTCTTCATAAAAGATGCATATCAATTGTCAACTAAACCACAGATAACATTAATTAATATTTTGGCCATAGGGCAACACATATACTGATACTCCTATAATCAATGGATAAAGCTCCAAAATTCCAATAACGGCATTCCAACTAAGACGATGACTAATAAGCGGTCAATTTCAAATCTGTATTAATTGCCGCTTCAATGTACCTGACCAAACAATCTGCAAATCTTGTAAAACCATCACATGGTAAGAGAAACAGCTGACATTATCTAAGCAATATACCGCCACTTTTTGTAAAACCACACGTACAATCCTTAAAATTGAACATTAACTGGACAAAATCAAGCAACCACCTTCTAACTGGACTTTATTATGCAAAGCCCTAGATCCGTTAGATTAATTTCAGCTCAGGTTTAGCAGGCAATTAGCAATCATTCCTTCTAATCCCCAGAACACCGAGCATGATGGCACGAGATCTTGACCGTGATTGTTCTCGATAATATGGCTGGTACCACCAGTCTTCATGTTGCCTTACCATACATAAAAATTGCTGCATTGGTTGTGAGAAAATAAGAAATAAAGCAAAAGCATAATCCACAAGGTAATGAGAACCGGTGGTTGGGGATCATAGAGAAGCTAACGCAAATAAAAAAAAAATATCCTACTCCAGCAAGCCAACTTATCTACAAATATCAGTTGAATAACACCAACTCTATAACAAATAACAGGAATCTTACAAACACTATTTAACACTCAGCACAGAGATCATACAGGTAAAGAATAAAGAGTTGACATGTTTGAGGTTCCTAGGTATTCTAAAATTGTCATCGTTTATGAGGAAAGAAAATATTTGCATTCTGATGTGTACAAAAGTTTATCTCATCCATAGGTAGGAATACCCATATACAACAAATATACGCAAGGTTCAACAAAGGGCTATGTACAACATAACCTACAAAAAATTGCAACAAAGTTCATCTTTGCCATCACATCATACAATCCTGGGTGCAGATATGAAGCTGATATTACTGCTATCAGTCTTGTTTGGCCATAACAGTTCTCGATATGAGTAAACGTTATGAGGAAACAGCTTTCTCGATATGAGTAAACGTTATGAGGAGAAAGTAACTGCAGACGAGCTGTAGACATGAAGGTGATGGGTGGAGCTTACACTCTGAAAGATCATACAGTTAGCTGAGCATGGAAGGATGCCCAGTTTGCAGCATCCTCTTAAGGACATCAGTGTGCCACCCAAAGGACGAATCTGATGAGCTGTGCAACACGTCGAAGGAAAAGGTGTCACCTGAAGATCCAGATATATGTAGAACTTTCTTCACAAAATATACATGGTTAAGCAAAGTCAAAACAGGATGCATATGAACTTAGGAGGCACGAGGGGCCTCTTACACCTGTGGTTCTCGTAACAAATGAGACACACCTTGGGGTCGTGATTTCATATGGAAATGATATAACTTCAGAATTTGTTACAGATGGAATATGGTCTTTCTTCTCATTGACGAATTTTATGATTTGAAACAGGACTTCATGGAGTGCTGACTCCAAGGAAGCACGTCTAGAACTGCTTTCTTCGAGTGCATTATCTGAGATCACAACAATATGAAAGAGCAGTACCTGATAATAAGAAGAGGACTAGAACAATGGCAATAACCATACAATTTCATGGAAAAACAGTCTACCTCCAGGGTTTATGGGTGCTTTGGAATTATGAGATTTGCCATGTGTTTTGGTGTTTATTACATGCAAATTAATATACCATTGCTCCCAATAAAGGCGCTCAGTTTTGTTACTGAACATCCATGTTGCTTGCTTGTTTCTGACCTCATAGAAGGATAAGCATACCTGCACCATTGGTACCGTATCATAATTAAAAAAGAACAACACTAACTTAGGGCTGAGTAATCAGATGAAATGCTTCTCCAAGGCATTGTTAACTACATGTGTCACCCAATTGGCAATCTAGTTCTTCAGCAGTAGAACTTAAATATACTACAAAAGAGACAGCAGTTCAATATGCCACAGATTACTTTCTTTACAAACATAAGGATGAAGGAACATTGTCTGCAGAGCAACCAAAAAGATGGTTTATAGGAAGTATAGAAACTGCTGGAGACATAATTAACATTATGAATAGACTCATGCATTGCAATACGTTGCTAGAAATGTAAAAGAATCAACATCAATACAAAGAAAGAGACCATTATTTAGAACAGTATAAGCAGTACTGCACACTTTCCCTCATAACCTGCAATAATCCGAGGGACAAAAATGCAATAACATCTTAACAGGATGCCTGGATCATGATGGTATAGCTATATATTATAAAGTAAAGAAAAAAGAACCAACCTGGCTTTTTTTGTTTGGATGTTTCTCTACCCAACCAATAAACAGGTCAATCTTTTCATCTATTTTTCTTTCTAACTCAGCATCTCCACATTGTACCTGTACAGTAAGAGGATTGAGGTTCACATAAGATAATAACAAAATGACTTAAAAATAAAAGTTCCAAATTTGAAGATAAGGTATGATGTCAACCTTGAACATAGACAAATAACATTCAGACCCCAATGAAACTACAAGACATTGAATTTGCTGTCTTTTAACAGCAAGAATATCATGCACCACAGAACATAATTTGCCCAGGCATCATACAAAACCTTGAACATAATGGAATTGTTATGCTGTAAAACAGAGAGAAAACAGGCATGCCATCATTTAAACCCAATAGCACAGAATGACATATTACATGCCACTTTCTCTTAGCTCTCAGTTCACGAGAAGATAAAGAGCATGCATGCTTTCCTCTTTAAAGTACCAAATGCTGCTATTACTTGATTTGCATGTCATGTGAGCCATGAATGCTGCGAAGAAAATATAGGCAAATAAACTGGCTCCATTAAAAACAATAGAGTCAAATATGTGTACAACCTATGGTATTCTTGATACAGATGCAAGATCAACATGTTTGATTGTAGTGAAAACAATATTTGAGGTCATCTACATTGCAACCTTCTTCATATATGGGTGATTTTGTGACTTCTTCCTGATCACCCCATTAGTGAGGTTTTCTAAAGTTCATGCAGCAAGAGTATGATGTAAACTGATTTTAACACCTTTTCTCTTTTCCTTCGTGAAGGCAATAAAGTTTCTTTTCCTCTTTTCTTTTTCTGAGGAGGAAAATGGAAGCTACAATCTATCCTTATCACTTCCAATAGCTCCCAGTTTGGCTAACCAATCCACAGGTTTGTTGCACGCCCACAAGATGTGGTAGGCCTCGATGGTGGAATAGCCCATATATCCAGTAGCAGTGGGTTGCAGAATTCGAGAAAATCCAGGTTTTTTTTCAGCCATGTAAGGATTGTGGTGGAATCATCCTTTAACCAAATTCTGCTATAGTTTTTTAAAAAAAAAATGTAGGTGACCAACAAACCCGAAAGACTTGACAATGGATTAGGTGTTGACCACCTTCATGCAGGGCTACCCGAAGCTTGTCTATGAAGAATAATCTGGTTCCTGCACTGCGATTATGCTAGTGCATTGCAACACCGAAGTTCTCTTAATGACCCCATTCAGTGACGGCTGCCAAAAGACACGGATGCTATAAGGAAATGAATGACCTGGAGGTTATAGTACACACCATACCAAAGATGTGGATCAATTGTCAAATGTTTCAAGCGGTCCTAGGCAATGTACCTCAAGACAGCTTAGGCAACCACCCAAGTGACAGACTTTCTACAAAATTCACAAAATCAATAAATCCATGTTACTTGACTTTAGAACATTGTGCTATTAATTAATGCATGAGTTCTACTTTTAACATAATATTTCAAGAACAGTTTGTAGAACTTCACTGAACAGGCCTTTGAGACATACCACACCGAATTGGTTGGTTACTGGTTTGATTTGGCATAAAAGGCTCACCTGGTCCAATCACCTCATCTTCACTCCATCACTCTGATTCGGTGTGCCATCGCTTTGTTTACCCCTCGCCCTTCGAAACCCTAATCCCCACCATCCTTGGCCAGCAAAGTCTCTCTCTCTCTCTCTCTCTCTCTCTCTCTCTCTCTCTCCTCGTGCCATCGCTTTGTTTACCCCTCACCCTTCGAAACCCTAATCCCCACCATCCTTGGCCAGCAAAGTCTCTCTCTCTCTCTTAGTGATGACAACAAGGGCTGTTTAAGCACTCTCTCTTGGCCTCTACCTCCCTCCCTCCACCCTCTCCCTCCCTCTCTATGTCTCTCCCTCTCATTCTCCCCCTCGATGACAATGATGACTGCTATTTGAGCCCCCCCCCCCCCCCTCTCCATTTCTCCTTGTTTTGATATGCTCCAAAATGGCACGATATCGACCCCTACCACACTAAACTAGTTGTAAGCTGGTACAACCTTCAGTACTGGTTTGGCAAACATTTATTTCAAGCAGTGTTTACTGTACCACCCTGTACCATAGCAATAATATCATACCGGTCCATACCGCATACCGACACTATAAAGGAATGATACCTATACGGGGTCCAGTACTGAGACAGTAAACTATGATTGCCGGTTTATCACAGTTACATTAATTGTACCATGAGCTTAAATGGTAGAGCACATGTTCCTTATTGCATGTGGATATTGGTTCCAGCATTCTCAGAACCATCCTGAACTGGGCGGTTCAAAGCATGTCAAACCAGACCGATGGGGAACCAAGACAATTCTAACGGAGAAAACGGCATACGCCAGTGCCGAGGAAGAAAGAGAGAAAAACAGAGGTAGAATGAGAGGAGAGGAGAGGGAGAGGCCATCAAAAGCCGACGGTGGCCTTCTACGGCCGTCGGAGGGTGGTGGCGGCCCTCTACGTCCACTGGGCGGCAGAGACCGCACTGGTAGAGCCACGGTCGTGGAACAAGGAACGACCACCCCTATTCCTTCATCGGATTTTTTTAAAAACCCAATGAATAGTAAAGCCAGCTAACCAATTACCGGCTTCACTTTTTTTTCTGTTTTTTAAAAAAATCCGTGAAATAGTGAAGCTGACAAACCCATTGCCGACTTTACCATTATCGAAACTTTTTAAAAAAACCCATGAAATAGAGATCACCCCTATTTCATGCTACAAAGCTGCAGATGGCATTTACGCCACCCAACAGCTACAACAACTAGTTGGAGGCCCTCCGGCAAATCTCCCTCTCTTTCTCTTACTCTCTTTTTCTCCTCCCTCTGTCAGTTCGCACCGTTTCGATCCAATACGGAATCATATCGAACCATGCCGCCGTCCGACCGAAACGGCCACCAATACCGGAACTGAAAACCTTGATTGGTTCAAATCTCAAAAACAATGAAATAAGATGGCAATTGAAAAAAATTAAACTAAGTATGCACATATAATTAACTTAAACATTATAAAAAGCAAATGACTATAGATAGACAATATAAAATAAATTAATATTCAATAAAGATCAAACATTAAAGTAAAAGAACAACAAAACCAACTATAGCTTTCATTGCCATCCAATGTAAAAATAACCACCATTTAAACTCAAGTGCATGATCAAATTCACCCTAAATTAAATTAACATTAAGAAGCAAAAAAAAAAAAAAAAAAACTCCATCACAACTTATCATGAAAATAAAAATCAAGAGTTAAAATATCAGCACCATCTAACATAATGTGTTTAACCACCAAACAAACTATCATGATGACTAAAACCCATGCTAAATCATGTTTTCAAAATCAAATTTGAGGGGAAAAGAGAAATAAAGGGGTTATAGGGAGAAGAAGAATAAGAGGTTAAAACCCATAGTAAACAGACCATGTATTTGTCAACATACATGGCCTGTTTGTGATCTGGATACAGCAAGTCTCAAATAAAAAAAGGAAAAAGGATCATCAAAGAAGATGAAGAAAAGGAAGAAATAAAATAGGAAGAGGAGAAAAGTAAAAAGATGTAGAAGAGGAAGAAGATGTCAAACCTGATTTTAAATTTGAATAAGATATGAAAACTTGAGCTTGTGAGGAAAAAGGAAGGAGGTGAAGAACATGAAGAGAGAGATCAGACATGAAAAGATAAATAATTTATTTAACATAGTAAATTCAACAGAAAGTTTTACATAAAAAATTCACAAAATACACTTTAAATTCAGATTCAAGCTTTTACTCCTTCATAGAGCAACTTAAACACAGACAAAACTAGCAAAATATACCTCTAACAAGTAATAAGCAACTTAACCTGGAAGGTGACTTGCATAAATGACAAATCACCTTGTTGCAAACAATATCCTTAAGATAAATCAGAAAAATGCAAGACATGTACAAGCACCAAATTCATGCACCATCCAAATCCTTGTTGGATCACATTCTAAGATCTTCTTGATTGACCTTGAACACATTATTCCACATCTGTTTGCCCCAATTTAATATCAATTCCAAAGCATCTAGGGTAGGACCATCAGAATGTAGTATAGTCCACTCAAAGAAATTGATCTTGTTGCACATGATGGACCAGTAAATTGCACATGGTCAGTTACAGACTTAGGTCAAATTACGTTAACTAAGATAATACAAAACATTAACTATAACAATCCATGAATATGAATAGCTGTGAAACATAGGAAATGCAATATTTACACAGCTCCACATGCAATAATTAGCAATGACTGTTGTATTAAAAACAACTAGTTATACATTGCTGATAGGTATTTCTTTGCTTCAACATAAAGACATCCTATTTCCCTGGCAGCATTTGCAGTAGAATGACAATTAGATGTAAGTAACTTTTACTGAAAATATAACAAATAGCTTAGTAGCTCAAAAGATCGAGTATAACTTACATAAGTAATTTCAAAGAGTTCACAGTCAACGTCTTGTGGCCGCACCAGACCTAATGCTCTATGGAATACAATTGTATGCAATATGCCTGCACCAAGTTCTACATGGTTAAAGAGGTAGAAATGCATTTCAACTAATTGGAAGCTGTAAAATGCCTTTGAATAAGTCAATAAAATGTGTGAATTAACAACTTCAGCAACAAAACAAGATCCAATTGAAGATAAAAGGTTATCAGTCACATACTACAATTTTAACATCCATCATGATGCTAAGAATTTTCCACAGATCCACAGCCAAAGAAAAAACTTGCTTCTTAAAAGTTATTGGTTACAACCATCACAAATAGTGCCATATGTAAGTGCAAAATAAGTAATGATGCTAGAAATTTTTTCACAGCTAGACAACAATGAAACAATGATACTAAAAAGCAATTCATCTCTATACATATTGCTTACTGTGATATGGTTGTTAATCAAACCTTATAACACCTCAGCTAAGATCACTTTCATGTCCATAGAGATTGGCTCACTGTTTCCAACAGTATTCAGTGCTATTAGCAACAGTCAAAGCCAAGTAAAACCATTTTCTTTATCTTACGTGACTTACAAAGATCAAGAAAATAGCCCACCTTAAACTTTCGAATTTATGTCACTTTCAACCCACCGAATTTCCGGTCAATTTTTGCATCCCTTAAGGCATAAAACATGCACATCTTTCTGTATCATAATAACAATGCATATGGATATCAACAAAGAGAATTACTGCAGGCAATCAGTGTTGACACTTCAAGCAAATCAATGGAAGTTCACGCCACTATCTACAGTTAAAAAGTTGTTGAACTCCACTATCATGGATTTCATCAGGTGCATAGTCCAACTCTCTCTCTCCCTCCCTCCCCCCCCCCCCCCCCCTTTTTTCTCTTCCTAAATGTATTTTTGCATATAAGCATACATGTACATATACATATAGAGATATAAGATTTCTTTAGTAGAATTTTAATTTAATGAATTTACAAAATAATATCTCCATCTTTCTTTAATTTCCACATCTTTCACTAATATCTTATTATTCTCACTAATTTCATTAATATTTTTAGTTTTCCTTTCTCCAGCTATAGCTATTTGTAAATTTTATTTTCACCTTCTAAGCCTAACCTATCAAGTAAATTATCATATGCTACATGTTTAGCCTTACTAAACTTTTTGCATCCTTCTTAACTTCCCAATATCTTATGAAATCCTCAACATCTTTTGTTTTTACGATTATTTAAAGCAAATCCATTTTGCTTTTATTGCATCCTGTACCTCATTATTCCAACACCAAGTTTTTTTTATGCGCATACCTTTTCCCCTTTGTATCTCCTAAAACATATTCTTAATGCAGCAGGGCATTTGGTTTTCCACATTTTGTTCAATGCAGTCCTTAAATTCCAGTTTCTCTCTTTTAATAATTTATCCCTAAAAGATATAACATTTTCCTCTTATAAATTCCACCATCTTATCTTTGGAGATTTATTAATTTCCTTTCCTTTCTTCTTGCATTTAGTACATAAAAGGGCAGCCCGGTGCATGAGGCTCCCACCATAGCAAGGTCTGAGAAGGGTAAGATGTACATAGCCTTACCCCCGCATGCAGAAATGCAGTTTCTTTGTTTCGAACCTATGAACTCCAAGCCAATGAAGCACCCTTAGCATTGTGCCAAGGCTCACCCTCTTCTTGTACTTAGGACGTATATCTAAAACTAGTAACTTATGTTGTGTAGTTAAACTCACCTACTATCATCTTGCAATCCTTAATGAAAAGTAGTCTATATGTACTCTGATCTGCTCTTCAATATTAAGAAGTGGTCATCTCTCTTCTTAAAATATGTATTTGCAATTGCTAAATCATAAGCTGCCACAAATCCAAAGACTGAGTCTTCCATTAAATCCCCATCTCCAAAACCAAACCCATTATGCACATTCTCATATCCTATATTGTTCTTCCCCACATGATCATTTAGATCACCACCAATAACTGTCCTTTCTCCTTCAAGAATATTTTTGTGTTAATCCATCCATTTCTTCACAAAATTGTTTCTTAATTCTCTCTATGCCTATTTGTGGTGCATCAGCACTGACAACATTAGAAACCCCCTCATCTAAAACTAATTTAACAGCAACTAATTTATCAGTTATCCGATTTATACGTACAATTTTTCTTTCATTTCCTTGTCCACTAAAACTTTCTATCATACAAACCTTCTCCTAATCTAAAACTTGCTGTACAAATTAGCAAATACTTTCAGTTCCATATTGACGTATCCTTTTAAACAAGCAGAAAAACAAGGCAAGTATCCAGCTTTCTCCTCCTCAGCAAAACAACAGGATGAAACATATATGTTGAGCACATCTAGAACATCATGTAATGATCTCATAACACTTCCTCCAAACAGAGACTTGTCATAAAGTGCTAAAACTGTGGCTGACCATGGTTTTAACAGCCATTATGTCTCAAAAGTAGCATTTCAGTTTTTTTTTTTTTTTTAATAAAACAACCACAATTATGGTAGTTATTATAATAGCATTATAAGAGAAAATCTGACAATAACGTGAGAATAATGATGTTATCCTTCCATTCTCTTTTGCAATATAAGAAACTTTTTTTCAACCATACAGGCACTTTTGGCAGGAAATTTGATAAAAAATGAATACTGAAGATAAAAATATTTTAACTAGATAAAGGTACAAGTGAAAATAAGGAATGTTATTTATATTACAACAAACTATTACAACACTAAATAACCTGTTATAAAGGATGACCTAGTGCACATGGCTCCCGCAACGGAGGGGTCTAGGGAGAATCAAATATATGCAACCTTACCTCCACAGGCTTTTTCCTTATTTCGAGCCTGTGATCCCTCCAGGTCACAGTGAAGCAATCTTACCACCACATCAAGGCTCACACTCTAACACTAAATAACCTATTATGATGATCGTTATCTTTTATCCAGCAATTATATATAGATAACATAACCAAAGGGCACTAAAACCATCATAACACTCATTATAACAATTATAATGCCATTATTTAAAATCTTGAACGCCACTGACAAAATTTATATGAAAAAAAGCAAGAAAAAGAAATTATATATGATAAAAGTAAACACCTTACATGTGCCATGTACGCAACAACTATAGTACCCCTATATGTGCCATATACTCAATGACAGAACCTTAGAAGATCGTAGAAATTTGTCTAGCCAGCTTAGGTAGTTCCTTTAAATGCCACCTATCCTTAGGCACAAACTTGCTGCTAAAACATGGTGAAATTAAAAAACTATTCTAGTTTGTTCAAACATTGTCTGATCATCTTCCCCATTCACCTCAAACACCTCTTCTAGGTGTATAGACACTATAATAGAATGGTACTAGTACACAGTTCAATACCAAAATGGCGAACCTTGGTTTGGAACTTGCTAACCAGAAAGCAAGTTTCTAATGCCAACATTCAAGTACCTGTAATCAGTCTTGCATACATCTAACGGGCAAGAATTATGGTGCCAATGCAAATGCAAACAGCAAGGGAGAAGTAAAAGAGGAAGGAGGAGAAGAAAAAGAATAAGAATAAGAAACGAGGAAGTGAGAAGAGAGTTTTGAAATTTTGTTTGCTTTCTTCTATATTCTCACTCATGGAGATGAAAAGTGGATGCCAACACTCTTTCTTAAATCCCATCACGGAGATGAAAGGTGGATGCAACACTCTTTCTTAAACCCCATTAACACTATGACTGGATCCAACTACCCAATTATCTTGCCATCAAATGGTCTGATGACCGTTAGGCCTATCTTAAAGGCACATTAAAGTTTGGGAAAACCAACAAGCAACAAGTTCATTAATTCAACTATGGATGGATATTTGCGTTCATTTTGCTCTTTTTACTTTACCTCATCTTCACCACTTTAACTTGGCCGTGCTATGCTTAAATACAGAAAACAGGCAGTTAAATTTCCACAGCAGAATGTATGTTCCTTTGATGTTCTTCATTATTTTTTATAAAAAGATTATTGATAATGCTGGCTGATTAAACTAACAAACTAGACAACAAGGCTACTGCATGTCCAGCAAATATGACTGCATGTACTTATTTAATAGCCTGAAGAAGATCAAGCAACCAATTCTTTGGAAGGGAGTAGTGGTCCAACAAATTTATTGGGCAAGAACTTCATTTATTATCAAAGTAAGAGAGCCACATGATACCTAGCTTACACCACCATCTCTAAAACTATAACTCAATTTCCTTAACATGACCAACTCTGCATATCTATACTCCCCAAATGTCTGTAGGCACTCCCATCTTTAGTAAATATACCTCCCCCCCAACCAAAAAAAAAAAAAAATCTAGAGAGAGAGAGAGAGAGAGGGAATAGAAGAAGTGCAACAGCTAAGATGCATTTACCAAGATTTTTAAGAAAGAGAGGAACTCTTATACCAACTAGGGGTTCACAGCCTTCTGTGATCTCCCTTATGTGCATGGAATGTGCATAGTAGTTGTCAGTACTGTCTATCACTGAAAACAAGTTACATCAAACAGAAGCAACATGGTATTTCCTTATTTAATAAGCAGTATATGCTGCACATTGAACAAATTAAAGAATATCTTCACAAAATTGTATTGATATATGAAATGTGCTAAACCTCGAGACACTATTTAATAGTATATCCTCAATTTTTTGGGGGGATATATGAATGTCATCATGTTTCTCAACTAATAAAGTTACAGTAATTAAACATTTGAGACAGTATAATTTTCATAAATTGAATTTACGCAAGTAGCATTATAAATGGAGCTCAACAAAAGATTATTACCTAATTTAACAAGGACAAAAGATTAATTGGTAACACCCTCACCTCTAATATCTAACTATTGATAAATTCAAGTTTACTTGATACAAAAATGCACCATAACACCATAAAGAAGATGGTTTATGTTCATGTCCTTTATACACCTATGAATCTTTATACACCATGAATCTTTATATCCCCAAGCAAAATCCAACATGCAGATTTTAAAAAATTTCTTAATGAATAGATTTACATGTACATCGTTGACATCAGTTAGTAAAATCAACCACTATCATCAGCTTCACACTCTAAGACATCTGAATAGGTACCAAAACAAGAAGTAAATATATGTAATCAATTTTCTTAATCAGTCCTCTTAGATGAGAAACAAGAGAAAATAAGTTCATCTAAACACACAAGAAACGACACAAGAAACGAGTGAACTTACAGCGCAACACATCCCGTATCTCTAATGGTTCCACCACCTAGATTTAAAAATCACACAACTAGTTTAAAAAATTGAGCATAAAAATACTAAAAAAACTAAAACATAATTATTACAATAACTGCATCTCCTAAAACAAAAATAATAACTCGAAAGAAGCGAACCGAGAAAATTTACACCAAAAGCAAAGTAAAATTTGACTCGATTCAAGAAGTGTTCGTTAGAGCATCAATAGACAGAACACCTTGACACGAATTAGGGTGGAGGGATAGGGTCATCTCACCAGTTCTTTAAGCTGGCAAGTTTCGCAGTTCATGGCGCAAAGCGAGATCTGGCACAACGAAGGAGAGAAATTAGGTCAAGAATCTGGGAACGTTGGGACTTGGGAGAAAGCGAGGATTTGGGATGGCCGGAATGGAGATTTCAAATTAGGGTTCCAGTGTCTCGCTAAGAAGGAAAGGAGAGGTTGCAGGATTAATCTTGCCCCAATTTATACCGTCATCGGCCCACGTAACGGACTGGAACCAGACGGGCAGAAAACCGTTATCCACATAACAGAACAGAGACGCATCCGCACCTGGTGCGCGTATAAAAAAATCTATGCGGACCGCCTGCCATAATGCTGCTGAATATTATAATCTTTTTACTTACGAATAATAAGGTCAAACATGCCATAACATATGGGGAAACACTACGCCGCGTGCACCCTCGTACAGCATACGCGGTGTAAAAAGTATTGCTCTAACATATGTCCAAAAGGATTTTATTATCAATAAGGTCACATGGATTTTTCTGGGCCGAAAATCCGCTAGATTTATGGATCAGATCCAGACAATCAGCAAGATTATACGCTACAAGTTGAGCCAGATAAAATATTCAAAATAATTTTAGAATGAATCAATCCAAATTTCATAAAAAAAGAAAATAGGCTTATTTTAAAATTATTTCTTAGTATTTTATGAATACTGATTTAGCCCAGCTTGTAGTCTATAATCATACTAGTTCGTACTAGTTGAATATATGAATCTTATAGAATTTTCAGTCCAATTCTATAGAAAAATCTAAATATGTCCTAAAGTTATATCTTAAACTCATAATTTTTGGAATCCAAGGTTAAGGGAAACAACCAACTAATTAGATAGCTAATTTGGATGATGGCACCATCATGGTATTTCTCTAGTTATTCCTAAGTTGATGCTGATGGATGTTTATATTTCCGCATGATGTAAGCATTCAGCAAAAAAAAAATTTATTTTCATTTAAAGATTTGTCAGTATACCATAATCCATATTAACTGTTGTATGGCATTCTGCAAAATATTTTGGCTGAGCTAAAACTATAGTTGAAGGATATTGGGAGAATGAAATCGTAACTTGCATACCGCAAAAGCGCCAAATATGAAAACTTTGGATATGTAGTTTGTCTTACATGTAAGGCTACAGGCACTGTACTTTCTCGACAAAAGATTGGGATATAAGACATGAACAATAAATTATGATCTAATGATGCCACCATTTCTTTTTTTGTTTTGCACAAATATTGAACATACAATCGAGCACATGCATCCCATGGACAATTATGATCTAATTTAATCAAAAATATTTATCTCTTTTAAAGAAAATAAAACCGAGTGAAAAAATAAAATACAAAACAGAGCTCATAAAATAAAGAAATTAAAGGATAGCTCATGGTATTCTCAGTTGGTAGGTTTTGTGGGAGGGGAACAGCTGGTCTT
The DNA here is from genome assembly GCA_006176705.1 of Cocos nucifera. Classification (NCBI taxonomy): domain Eukaryota; kingdom Viridiplantae; phylum Streptophyta; class Magnoliopsida; order Arecales; family Arecaceae; genus Cocos; species Cocos nucifera. The sequence goes on along the minus strand of QRFJ01000970.1, from coordinate 389,658 downwards.
GTTATATATGCGATATAAAACAACTATATTTATAACTCTATACCCATATATTGAAGGATGGTTCAGTTGCCCTAGAAAATATCATGCACCCATGCTATATGTTAGTTTGAGCTTCTCTACGTATGCCTCGGCCTCGCCTTACTTATGCCACAAGTTGATCTAACCCTCCCCAAATTCTGTACCTTGCTTTTCTTGAAAAAGTAGCATATGACTCGCATTATCGACAAGATAGGTTTGTCTATAATGAAAGAAGAGTATCTGAAATATTATCAAGCTTACACGAATATTAATATTCATCAGATAGAGTTCCTTTATTTGTACTAAAAAAAAAAGAAAATATGTTAGTTAATGATCAAATCTAATTGAACGTAAGTGATATCTAAGTTAAAAGGATTAACATGTTACTATTCAAATATTAATGCCCTAAAAAAAGCATTAATTAATTATTAATATAGATCATATAGGAGATAAAACTAAAGAGCTATGTATGTATATATATAGACACACACATATATATGTATGTATGTATGTACACACATATATGTATGTACGTACGTACGTACGTACGTAAATACATACATACATACATACATACATATATACATACATACATACATACATACATACATACATACACTCCTAGGAAAAGCTGAGCAAGTAGATGGGCAAAGCAGTTACCATGATATTTCTTGGGAAAAAGAATAATTATTTTTTTAAAATTATATATAAAATCATTGATTCTAATCAAATCTAAAAAAATAAATATTGGATCAACAAAGTTAGTATAATATGTTCTATAATTTAATCTAAAAATAAATTAAAAATACAAGATTAACAATGTTAGTATAACAATGCCAAATTTGTTTTGCCTCTTTGTTTACAACAAAATAATTTTTTCAAACTACAAATGTCATAAAAAAAGAATAATAGATATGAATAACATTTTAGATAATTAGATAGCTATTTAATGACATAATTAAAATTAAAAATTAAAAATAATATTTTTCAAAAAAAATATTTTTATTTGATAAAATATTTTTTCTTTTCATCTATCAATTATTTTTAATTCTTTTTTCAAAATAAAATTTTTTTTAAGAAATAAGAAGAATTTTTCTTTCATTTCTATGTGTGGACACACACACATAAAAGATGCGCGTTAAGTGTATAGGCATCTGCACACATTACTTATATACAGATGCTAAATTTTTTTTTAAAAAAAAGTATGTAGACATCTGCACAAAATACTTGTACGCCAATCATGCAAGCATCTACATATGACAATTACATACAAAAGAATGATTGAAAAAAAAAATATGGAAGTCTGCACAAAAAACCATCACATGAGTTGTATGGGCATCCACATTTGAGATCTTTATGTAGCTATCTGAATCAAAAAAAAAGGGGATGGCCATTGGTTTCCATATATCTCGATTTAGGGTCATTTAATCAGTGTCCACCCTCTTTAACTCTAAAAAGATCTATGGTCCCCCACCGTCTCCTCCTTTGGACTTCTCCCAATTTGGCATGGTGTCATGCCCTTCTAGGGCTTTAGCCCTTCCACTACCTTGGCTACTCCTCCCTTCTCTGGTGACTAATTGCAGTTAGGATTGTGTCATATCACTGTTATCTCCTAAAAAAAAAAGGCTAACGCTAATCCTACCTCCATCTATACCACCTAGCTATCCTCTTCTACATTCCTCTTTAAATCTGAAGTTAGACAATACCCTTCTAATGCTTTTAGAGCTCTCTTTATCCTTTTCATTAGCAAGCCATCATCATTCTGGGTTGTGTTATATTCATCTTCAAGATCACAATGAGGGATCACCTTTCTACCCTTTCGACACTTCAACAATCCTCTTTGAGGTCCATTGCCTCACCTCTTGGTAAGCTCCTATCAAATCTTCTCTCTTCCTTCTATGATCTATCCTCCTACACGTCCATGCCCTCTCTTTTTTACTCTTCCACATCTATGGCTTCTCTCTTCTTCTCTAAGCTCCTATCTTCATTGAACCCTACCTCTCTTGATTCATTGCATATCATACCCTTTTAGGGATTTGGCCATTCCGCCGCTTCAAACACCCCCTTCTCTAGTGACTGATGGTGCTCCAAATTGGTCCCTTCCCTATTAACCCCCTCCCCCCCCCACCCCCAAAAATCAAAAATACTCTAATTCATCCATCCAATAAAACCTAATGTTGACCCTTTTCTATCCCAAACCCTCTCCAACCATCACTAGGATTTATTCCCCTTCACCTCTTTCTCTTCCTTCTTCCCCATCCTAACATTTCATTGCTGAGGTAAGAAATATTATGGTTCATTATAGCAACTACCATATTATTACTATCACTAATGAAGCGCAAAATATTATTACCATCTTGTTGCAGCAGTCCCTCACTCTAATTGCAAGGATAAACAAGTCCTAGTTCAATTAAGACTTGTATGAACATAATCTCTAATTTGATTAGAAATTAAATTATAATTAAATCTGATTTAATTAAGTTCTTAATTAGACTAAGATCTATTCTAATTAGGTTCAATTATTTTTGATTTAATTTGGTTCAAAGATCTCTTCGATCAAGTCAAATTAGAAGTCCTAGTGTGACTAGGACTTTTTTCCTTGCGCCATAACAACCTCCTCGCCACCCTCCATGCCCCCTTTTAGTTTTGCATGAATTCTCCATGCCTAGGAGAAGCCCACGCACGTCCTAATGCCCTCCCCTTCATTCTTACATAAAAACTCTTTGTGGACCAAGTTAAAGAAGGATTTTGAGTTATTTTCAAATTTTATGAGGTAGAATTTTAAGTAACTAAAACTTCTTTCTTTTTTGTGCCACCCACAATTCTATTTTTTCTCTAGAATTTTTGGTGAAAATAGAGGAGTTTTGTGCACCAAATATTTATGGTCCATGAAAAAAAAGAAAGAAAGGGCGCCCAAGAGTTGGGTGCCCCAAGTCTTGCCTCTTTTGGACATTCCTTGCTAGATATTTGACCTAGACAAGGACTTTATCCTAGCACTCTATAAAAGAGGACTTAGAGTCTGGTTTTTTCAGAGTTTATTCATCTAAGAGAGGCTTTTGGGCATGAAAAAAGTTGGGCATGAAAACCCTTGGGCGCCGGGTTTTGTGAAGACACCAATCAAGGTGTCTTGGTGAGAGAAATAAGGAAGAAGAAAGGTTCTTCTAGGATTTTTTTTCTTTTGAGCTCTTCCTCCTTCTTTTGTGATTTTTGAGAGGTGTCGCTTCTTCACAGTCCTCTTCCTCATCTTCTGATTTTTTTGAAAGTCCAAGAATTTAAGAAGAAAGATCTAGATCAGCCATCGAAGAAGGATCAGTACAATACTAGCATACTATGCTGATTTTCAGTCATTGGACTTCTAATCAGTAATCGAGGGCTCGTGTGGATATTCTGTAGAGGTCGGACGCATGTGCGGCTTAGAGCAGCAACCTCAGCTCTGGATCAGTGAGCTAAAGAGTCTAACTTGCAAAGATAAGGATGATTTAATCTTCTTGATTCATGTCTAGATCTGATCTAGTATAGTTTGATATTGATATGATCAACATGTATTCTTCTAATCTTTTAATTTTTGATTTAAAAGCATGCTTAAATCATGTAATAGGATCCTAGATCTAGAACTTTTTCTTATATTATTCATGAATTAATATGATTAATTCATCTCTTCCACTGCATGTTTTCAAAAATTTTAAAATATAATCCTGAAATCTGGATCTGTTTCCAACAATTAGTATCAAAGCTTTGGTTTTTTATTACATGATTTGTGATGTATGTTTAGATTATTTTTTAGATTAGATTTGAATTATAATCTATGATTTAAATCTAAAATTAAAAATATATCATACAAACTGATTATAAGGTTGTCTTACTGTAAGGTTTATCCCTTACAGTGGAGAGGTTGTCCTACTTCGTATAGATCAAATATAAATCATAAATTCATTAAATATAATCTAAATTAATTTATAATTTATTATATTTAAATTTATTTAAATCTAAAAATAAATATTTTAGATTGCATAAACTGATTATAAGATTATCTTGCTATAAGATTTATCCCTTATAGTAAAGAAATTATTCTAGTACGTGCTGATCTAAAATTCTGATCATAAAATTTTAGATTAGATCTAAAAAATTTTATGATCTAATAAAAAATATTTTAATTTAATTTTTATCATCATAAATTTATTAGATTTGATCTAAGATAATTTATGATTGATTAGAATTGAAATGATTTCAATTACATGAACATGTTTAGATTAGATCTAAAGTAGTTTCATATTTATTTTATTTGCATATTGATTATGAATCAAATATACAACTGGTTGGTAGAACCATATTATAAAAATATTTTATAAATATAAAAATTATTTTTAAAATGTTCAACCCCAATCCTCGGCCCAAAATTTAATTAAAAATTAAGAGTTGTTTGATTAGAATCTTGGATTATGAATTGAAGATCCTAAGATACAAACCATAACACTTGGATCAATGGGTTAGTGGAAATTAGGTCTATTAATCGAGTTAGATCTAAGATTAGATTAAAGAATGGACTTAATTAGATAATTGACTAAATCTAATTAATAGTCATCTTAGATTAGGTCAAGAATTCTTTAGATCAATTATAATAGTTGTAGTTGGTCAAGTCCATATTTTTAATGAGAATCAAGGTGGACTTGATTCTTTACTACGCAGTCTAGCATGAACTATTAGATTGATCCAATCAAAATTAATTAATCAGTTGGTATCTAAGATAAATCTAGCAATCCAGATCGGTGGTTTTTAATTAGCAGCCTGCTTACTTGATCATTTTTTATGGTGTCTAAGATAAATTTTAGCAGACCCTTCCATCGATCTCACTTACTTGGTCTTCTTGGTGAAATTATATTTTGATCAGATCACTTGATAATTCGATCTAACCCATATCAGTTAGATAAATCAGTGTGATTGATTTAGGTGCTCCTAAACCAGCCTAATAATGGTCTCCCTTAATCTGACTTGGTGAAGCCAGTGGGAGGATCATAACAAGCTGGTTTATCTGACCTTCTTTCTTCTTTAAATCAAATTAATTAAATCCTCTAAAATTATTAGATTCCTAAAAATAAAATAGTTATGGTGATAACTAGATCATAGCCTCCCATTAAGTTGGTGATAATGAGTTTATTAGTTGGATAATCATTGGAGGCCTAAAAGCATGGTGCTTATCGGCAAGTAGAATTATCATTCATAATATGACTTCTTGGCCCCATCTTTCTAAATGATGGTTAGGTTGACCAACTAAAGTTAGGCTTAATCATTTATTGATTAGATGAACCAAGTATGGTCTTGTTAATGGTTAGACCTAATCAGACCTTTTAAGTAGAGGCCAAAGCCTACTGATTAGGGACTGAGATAAAATTAAATTACTAAAAATTATTTAAAAAAATAATTGATTATGAATCTATCCTTAAATGTACATGGATTAATCAATTAAAGTTGGGCTTGTGTATAGTCTATATGAATTTTAATATCCACTAAGAAATTAGGATAATTCCTCGAATTGGAGGTAGAGGCTATCAATTCGAATAAAATAATGAAAGAACTTTTTGATTAAAGTCTAAATCTTTAAATTTAATGAATCAATTACTAATTAGATTTTAGTTTTTCTTTATGTAGATATAGCCACTTTTCTTTCATTCCGATCATTGTTAGATAATCATAAGCGGATGGAACCCAAATTTGGTAGCTAGTACCGTAAGTTAAATATTGTCATGGAGCATGAACAGATCTTGTACGTGTTGATAGATCCAGCATCTAAGGAGCCAACTACAAATGCACGTGCATCAGTCAGAGATACATACCAGAAGTGGCTCAGTGATCGAACCATGGTATGCTATATTATGCTGGCGACTATGAGCAACGAGTTTAGTCGTAGGTTCGAGATAGCTCAGCCAAAAGATATGCTTCAAGTGTTAAAGGAGACTTTTGGCACATCTGATGACGTTGAGATGTACAAAACTAGTTATGCCATCATTAATGCTAGGATGAGGGATGGAGCTTCAGTCATTGATCACTTGCACTAGGTTAAACATCAATCATATTGATTGTTTAATCCTAGAATGATTCTTAGCACCATCTGATCAGATCGAGAATTTTTATGTGTGTGACCTCATAGGTTCGAACCTAAATCGATAGCATAGAAATAAATTTCTATACCAATTAAAGTGACCATCTAACAATGATACCCGACGGTCAGATAGATCAAATGTATAAAGCAACATTCTTTAGAATCCATGTGGATATAGTTTCTATATAATTCATCCTCTTGACCAAAATACTCGTAGGACACCTCAAAATTTAACTGTCAATCCTGATTAAATCATCCACATTATATTTCAAAATACCAAATCCATCTTATGAATTATCTTGGCCAAGATTTTGCTATATTAAAATACAGTGATGCATTCTTCTCCAACTCTTGAAGTGGTCGATCCCATTTTGATCACTCACCGACTTTGCAAGTACTTGACTATGCCCAAAAATCTTTCGTTACTGAATTAGAAATTCAATTAGTTCGATACTAAAGCATAATAAGTTGCTTGCAAGCCACTATGATGATCTCAAGTCTAAGAGACAGTTATACCTATATCCCATCAAAGTAATTCTCGATAGTAGAATGATTTGGAGTTGGTCACATTCACTGATGATGTATCTTTACATCTTACTTGTATGCCATACATGTATCTCCATACTCTTTGGTTAAGAGGATAACCAACCTATATCGCGTACAACGACCTAAGCTCAATAAACATTATTGTCCTAATTAGCAGCACATCATTTGATTGTAAATAGTTTAAGGACTAATCAATAAATTCTCTCTTTATTGAAACTAAATACTCCTAGGAACTTCATCATAATAATGAAGTTTATTAGAAGATGTAGACTTTATGATGAAAATATCAAAGTATTTATTTTATTTATTAATAAATTAATTATAATTATAAGATAGCTCAATCATCAACAGACCGATGATTAGCTTTGGAATATATTTTTCAATATTAATAAAGTTATGAGTAGTTTATTTCCTCCATCTCTACCCATGTGGATCCTTTTTTGAAAAAAATGCATGGCAAAATAGATGATAACATGTGGAGCCATGATCGTCAACACTTAACACCTAATGCAGACATAAGGTGGATGCTGAAATTAAAGGTCATGATGTTATGGTGTTGATGTGGAAGCAATGGTGGATGATGTGGGAGTGATGATATAGATGTAGGCAAGTGCTTTGATGTGGCACTCCGAAATATGATACTCGATGGCCAAAAGAGTTTTGGACATGATGAGTTGGAAGCAATAATATGGCACATCCACCTGATACATAACAGTCTAAGAGACCTTTGCACTCTCTTTTAATGTTTGGGAGAGATTACACCTTACACCACAGGTATTTATCAATGGTGCATCACAAAAACAAATCGTAACAAGCTGAGTAGGGTGGCAATCCGAAATGAGCCCATGATAAATAGGGCCCATAAGAAATAAGATATGTGATTTGTATGATGTGCTACCATATGATCGCTATAAGAAATTGAACTATTAGCGATGGCTAGTTGCCGTCGCTAATATATATTTTACCATCGCTAATTGATGATCGAAAAAAATCTAGTCACTAATTTTGACTATTAGCGATGGATTTTCTAGCCATCGCTAGTACCAGTTATTAGTGATGATATTAGCAATGGCTATATTCCATCATTATTTATTTTTTAATTTTTAAATAAAATATTAAAAAATTTAAAAATAATTAACGATGGCTTCTTTGTCACTAATGCCATCGTTAATTCTATTGATAATAGTTAATTTTAATTTTTTAAAAAATCTATAATAATATTTTATTATTAACGATGGCTAAAGCCATCGTTACTACCATCAGTAATTATTAATTTTATTTTTTTAATCTATAATAATATTTTTAAAAATCTATTTTAATTAATCATAATCAATTATAGTTCCTAACATCTATTATAATTAAAATTTAAAAATAATATGATAATAATAAATAAAAAATTAATTATATTATATTAAAAATATAAATTATATAATTTTATAAATAATATTAAAATAATATAATACATCAAAATAAAAAAAAATCAATGTGGATCCTTTTCATAGTCTTGCATGCTCTTTCTCATCCTGATTTTTTAGATCAAGTTCGTTCAGATCTGATTAGATCAAAAGAGATATTTCAAAAAAAAATTTTATGAATCCAAATCAGATCTAAGATATTTCAGATCTAATTTTATAGATATAATAAATAAAAATAAAAAAAAATTAATTTAATTTAATTTGTACCTTGATGTTGGATAATCAGATTATCCTTTGATGATCCTATTGATTGCCAGAGGTTATGGATCTAGCCACGCAAGCATCTGACCTCTACCGATATCCACTCGAGCTAAATCTAGAGATCTTCTTCTTCTTTATCATCTCTTCAAATATCAGATCTCGATCTGATTTGGAGAATCTTCAAAAATCTTTTGAAGATTTGAAATCATCTCTTGCAGTAGTGCTGCCTTCTTCCTTTCTCGTCACCTTTCTCTTGCTTGGATCACACCAAACTGGAGCCCAAATTTACTTGGGCGTGGAGAGCAGAGAGAGGACCAGAAGATGGCATGGAGGAGGGAGAGGGGCAGCCTTAGGGCATGGGCTAAGAGAGATCCACTTCAAAGTTAGGTGCAGATCGAGTTTATATAGACCTTGCTGCGCCATGCAATGCCACATCATCCCGGCCAATCACATTGCATTATGTAATCAGATCTAAATCAGATTGATGGGATGACATCACCTGATCTAATCAGATGAAAACCCCCTCAGATCATCCTAGGTGGTGCTAAGACTGATCAAAGTTAAGTCTTAGGCGCCTGCCTAAGTTGAATCCAATAAGCAACCTAGAGTCCCATCCATATGGGACACCAGGCATCCCTATCCATGGGCCTGGTCCACTTGCTATTTAGCAGATTGACTGGTACAACAAGAGTCTCCTATGGATGCATGATATATGGGCAGATGTCTAAATGTCAAAGGTCAACGTTTGACCAAAGTCAAAAGACAAGAATTAGCAGATGACGAAAATTGACAGGTGTTGCCTTCAATTTATCTCAAAAATTAAGACAATCCTTTTCTAACCTGGACAAGCTCCAGTCAGACCAAGTAAAGGTACCAGAGTAAGCACAAACTCCTTTGGCTCAGTCGAAACAACTTTTAATGATAGTAAAAGAAGAACGTTAGGTTCAATCGAGTGCTAGCACGATTTTCTTGAACCTAATTGAATCTCATTCAGATCAATTGAACTGGATTAGTTCAATTGATGATCACCAGATTCAAACCCTTGTTTGTGTGACCCAGTTAGGTTCAGTTCTGTATGGTAATGGGATATGTCATGATCTCTATCATCGACATCATCGAAACTCCTTTCGATGGATCAGAACTCTTCTGATTCGAACAGCTAGAATGATCGATCATCTAAATCATTCTAATTGCTCCCAAAATCCACCAGTGACACCTAGCAGTATATGGTGGCAACCCATCAGAGCTGAATGCGAACCTCTTGGTGCAGCTACCTGTGTGATTAAGTTCTTCTATCTTGAGCCCCGATCAGATTAGGGTTAAGGTGAACTCGTCAAACCCTAGTTTCTATCATATGATGTAATCATTCGATTCAAGTCCGATGTGAAAACTTAAATAGAAACTCTTTCTATTATTTCACTCTGCCATGGCCATGGGCTTCTGGACTTGATTCTCATGATCATCATAGGGCTGCTCCTCTACCACCGAGGTAGATAGATTCCATCTTGATGCAATCCAGTTCCTACAATGAACATGCTATAGCCAACATACACCTCAGGGTTTCCATATGGCTAGGAGATCCGAGTAATGGTGTAGTCAAACTATAACACCCTCAAGGTGAACTGTCGATGCACCTCAGGTCAAAGAACCAGACACACCACTGCAGCATCGAGTCAGTCATTGACGAGAAGGTAGACTTCCTAATGACTACTCGAGGTGGTCACGCTCAGTGCCCTCATTCTCTAACGAGTACCTGTATACTCTCGCTCCGGTATGTCTCCACACCATAGACTCAAGACTCATCTACTAAAGAGAAGCGATTGTACACCAACCTTCCGGATCAATCACCATCCTCGTGATGATCCTATGGTCGGGAGCATTTTATGAGTTAATAATGATTATTCATGTCTTAAATTTTCAACTCTTGAAAATATGAATTATCATTACCATTAACTCAAAGGATGTATCACAGACACTAAATACACATATGTGATAGAAAATAACCCATTTTATTGATTTATAGTCAAAATTATAATTTTGCCCCTAGAAGTGTATTACAAGTGTCAGCCAATTCTGGCTTCTAGGGCACATATATCTAACAATCTCCCACTTGTCCTAAAGCCAATTGGCTACAAGTCTAAGTCCCATCTTCTCAAGGTGGGCTTCGATCTTCTGCTGGCCCAACGGCTTTGTAAGTGGGTCTGCCACATTATCTGCGGAGTTGACTCTCTTGACCTCGACGTAATCCCTTCTCGAGGTAATCGCGGATGAGGTGGTATCGCCGCTCAATGTGCTTGGATTTCTGGTGAGACCTCGGCTCCTTAGCAAGGGCTATGGCGCCATTGTTGTCGCAGTATAGAGGAATGGCATCTGATGGCATTACTCCGAATTTCTGCAGCAAACTTCTTTATACCAGAATGCTTCCTTCGCAGCCTCTGATGCAGCGATATATTCTGCTTCCATGGTGGAATCTGCTATCACAGTTTGCTTGGAACTCTTCCAGCTGACAGCACCACCATTGCACACAAACAGACTTTCCAGATGTCGACTTTCGATCATCTATATCGGACATGAAATCCGAGTCTGTGTATCCCTGGACTTGGAGTTCTCCATTACCAAAGACCAACATCATATCCTTAGTTCTTCTCAAGTACTTAAGGATACATTTCACAGAAGTCCAGTGTTCTTCACCTGGATTTGACTGATATCTGCTTGTGACACTCACAGCATGGGCTATATCAGGTCGTGTACATAGCATGGCATACATGAGGCTCCCTATTGCAGAAGCATAAGGGATCTTGCTCATGCGTTCTATTTCCTCAGGTGTGCTAGGGCACATCTTCTTGGAAAGATGAATACCATGTCTGAAGGGTATTAATCCCCTCTTAGAGTTTTCCATACTAAACCTCTTTAGTACTTCCTCTATGTACATCTTCTGTGAAAGTCCTAGCATCCTATTCGGTCTATCCCTATAGACCTTAATTCCTAGAATAAAGGATGCTTCACCTAGGTCTTTCATGGAGAATTCTTTGGACAACCATATTTTGACTGATGGTCAACATGGGAATATCATTCCCAATAAGGAGGATGTCATCCACGTACAATACGAGGAAGACAACAGCGCTCCCACTGACTTTTTTTGAAGAACACATGGTTCCTCTCATTTTTTTGATGAAACCAAACATTTTGATCACATCATTGAAATGAGTGTTCCAGCTCCGAGATGCTTGCTTAAGTCCATATATGGACCTTTGCAGCTTGCAAACCTTGTGATCAGTATCACTGGATGTGAAACCTAGCGGCTGTTCCATATAGATATCTTCCTCTCAAGATATCCATTTAAGAATGCCATTTTCACGTCCATTTGCCATATTTCATAATCGAAATAGGCTGCAACAGCAAGCAATGTGCGGATGGATTTTAGCATAGCTACTGGAAAAGGTATCCTGATAGTCAATGCCTTCGCGTTGACTATAACCTTTTGCCACTAGTCTAGCCTTGAATGTCTCCACATTTTCCATCTGCACCAATCTTTCTCTTGAAGATCCATTTACACCCAATAGGTACTATACCTTCTGGTGGATCTACCAAGGTCCAGACTTGGTTTGAGTGCATCGAGTCAATTTCTGACTTCATTGCCTCTAGCCATTTCTCGGAGTCGATATCTGATATCGCCTCGTTGTAGGTTTTGGGATCATCACCATGAGCACCATTACCTACGAGGAACATTTTCTCTACTTCCTCTGAAATAATACCTAAGTATCTTTCAGGGGGACGGAAAAATCCTTTTCCGATCTACGAGGTGGAGGAGGTAGTGTTCTATTGGCTCAACCTGATTTGGTTCCATTTGGTCCTTAGCTCGTTGCTACTTGTGAGACTTTCTCATCAAGCTTGAATCTGCTTTCCAATGCCGCTATCTTGAATAAACTATTTTTCAAGAAAGATGGCATGTCGACTCACAATCACATTGTGGTCTTCTGGAATGTAGAAATAGTATCCTAATTGACTCTTTAGGATATCCTATGAATCGAGCTCTAAAGGACCTAAACTCTAACTTGTCCGCTTGTTGTCTTTTGACATGAGCCGGACAACCCCAAATTCTGAGATGACTCAGACTTGGTTTCTTACCATGCCATATCTCATACGGTGTGGTAGGAACGGTTTTAGAGGAAACCCTATTCAGTAAATATAATTGAAGTTAACAATGAAAGTATCCCCAAAGAAAATCAGGAAGGTCTGTGAAGCTCATCATGGATCGACCATATCCAATAGAGTCCGATTTCCTCCGTTCTGAAACTCCCATTGAGTTGAGGTGTTCCTGGTGGAGTCCATTGAGAGACTATGCCATTTTTCTTGAGATAGTCTAAGGAATTTTTGACTAAGGTATTCACCTCCTCGATCTGATCGAAGAACCTTAATGGGTTTTTCAGTTTATTTTTCTACTTCATGTCTGAATTTCTTGAACTTTTCAAAAGCTTCAGACTTGTGTCTCATAAGATACACATATACCCCATACCTAGATAGATCATCGGTAAAGATTAATGAAGTAGACAAAATTGCCTCTAGCCGGCACATCAAATGGGCCGCACACATCAGTATGTACTAGGGCAAGGAGATCTGTGGCCCTTTCCCCATGTCCTACAAAAGGGAGTTTAGTCATTTTGCCTTGAAGACAAGATTCACAAGTTGGATATGACTCGAAAGTCAATGGACTCAATAGCCCATTTTTTTTTCCAATTTGTTAATCCTATCTTCTGCTATATGACCTAATCTTAGGTGCCATAGATATCTATCGTTTGGACTATCCCTAGGTCGTTTCATGGCATTCACGTTTTGCTCGATAGTTAAAAATAGATACATCAATATGTAACTGATAAAGACCGTTAATAAGAAAACCATTTGCAATTTTATTTCTTTCATAAAGAAATGTTACAATGGTCCTTAAAGAAGGTAATCACATACATAGCCTTCTAGTGCTAAGCATGAAATAGAAATCAAATTCCTGCTTGCTGTAGGCACATAATAACAGTCTTTTAAAACTAAATCTAAACCAGATGGTAGTTGAAGAGGGTATGTTCCTACCGCCACGACAGCAACTCTTGCTTCATTTTCGATGCATAGGATCATATCACCATCCCTCAGCCTCCTACTATCCTCAAGATCCTACATGAAAGTGCACAAATGAGCATTAGAATCAGAATCAAGCACCCAACTGAATGCAGAAGAAACCGTAAGATTAGACTCAATAACGAGCATACTCTAGAAGGACCTGTCTCCTTCTTATTCTTTAGGATGGCTAGCTAAGTAGGAAAGTTCTACTTCTAGTGGCCGTCATTGTTGCAATAAAAACACTTTCCTTTGTCAGTGGCCTTCTTCTTCAACTTTGCCTTTTTCTTCTTTCCTCCTTATACCTGCTTTTTCATAGATGTTGGGGATAAACCCCACTCCTGCCGAAGTCCGATTTGATGCTTAGCCTAATGCAATAGATAGCCACGGAAGAGCTTCAACGGATGGATCTTAGCCGAACTCCTCAGCGGTCGGGCTTCTACGGAAGTCGGACTTCTTACGGACTCCTTCAGTGATCGGACTTCTACGAAAGCCAAACTCCTTGCAGACTCCTCCAGCGATCGGACTTCTATGAAAGTCGAACTTCTTACGGACTCCTCCAGTGATCGAACTCCTTAGTGGCCGAACTTCTATGGAAGTCGAACTCCTCAGCGGCCAAACTTCTTCGGGATCCCAGCGGACGAGCCTTAGTCGAACTCCATCAGCCTTCTGAACTTCTTGGTGGCCGAGCTTCTTCCAAACTCCCTAGCGATCAAGTTTTAGCCAAATCCCTTTAACCGATCGTACTCCAGCAGTCGGACTTCTATGGAAGTCGAACTTCCTCCAGGACCCTCCAGTAACTGGGCTTCTATGAAAGCCGAACTTCTTACAGACTATTGATGGATTCTTGCAGACGATCCCACTACTAAATGGTTACATGATAATAACGATCGACATTTATCAAGTCAATAACGATCGACATTGATCAGGACAGTTACGACAATCATTAATCAAGACAGTTATAACAAGCTCTGCCTATAAAAAGGATCCTCCAGATATGCTTACGGAGGGTTTTAAGCCCTTATCTCCTTCTTGAAACTTTGCCTAACTCCACACTGAGCACTCCATTTCTTAGAGCTAACTTGACCATCGAAGGATCCTTTCGGAGCTACCCCCACTGGCTCCGGACGGAACTTTATTTTGTAGATCACCGACGGCGACCTCGTCCACTTCTACTCTAGTTCAATTTAATGTCAACCAAAATCTGCATCAACAGATTTGGCGCTAAAAGGAGGGCCCTCTATTCTTGAAGTTCTCTTGATCTTAAAGGAGTGCTCAGCAGTGATCTAAAGTTCACCCCAAAAAAATGCCTCCCAAGAAAGCTTTGACTCGGTGATCAACGACCTCCACAGCCCGATCCCGCTCAGATTCGTCCGCTCCTACTCCAATCTCGGCAACCCAGGTTCCATCTGTAGCTGCGATGGATATGGAGTAGTTCAACCTGCTCGTCCAGTAGGTTCGTGGCCTTATGGAGGTGATGCAAGCGGTGCAGGCCATGCACCAATAGACCCCGGCACCGACTCAACCGACGTGGAATTCTCTAGAGCCCTGTGGTCCGGTCTAGGAATGATCGACTTGGGCTATCCAGTCCTCGATCTTCGAAAGGGAGAAGCAGAGGAGGGAAGGCCCCTTTTCGGACCACGACTCGACCCAAGAGAAAATTTTGCACCCATTCTATCAGAAAACCTTGGAGATCAAAGACCATGAAGATCTTATGAATCAAAGGCTCTTAGAAATGAGCTGATGGATCGAAGAACTCCATCACAATCCCTCCTCTCATGGTAATGACCTTTGTGCCGATCCTCCCTTTTCATAAAAAATTATGCAGGAACCGATCCCACCGAACTTCAAACTCCCATAGTTCGAGAGTTACGATGGAACCACTGATCCAGTCGACCACCTAGAAGTCTTTCAGATGATGATGTTACTCCATGGCATACTAGACATTATTTTATGCCAGACTTTTCCCTCAATCCTTAAGGGAGCCATCACAAATTGGTACTCAGTGCTTAAGCCGAGTACCATCTCATCGTTTGATCAGATGAGTCAGTAGTTCGTAGCCCACTTTGTCAGTAGTCGGCGTCTATGCCGAAGTTTAGATTTCCTGATGAATGTCAAACAGAAGCAAGGAGAATCCATTCGGACTTATGTCACCCGATTTAATGCTGCAGCATTGGAGGTCCGGGACCTGGACCAGTCTGTTGCGATGTCCGCGCTCAAGGACGGCCTTCAAAAGAATGACTTGCTGTTCTTTCTGGAAAAGAAATATCCCAGAAATTTTACTGACATGCTAGCTCGGGCTGAAGATTATGCTCGAGCTAAGGAGGCCTTCAAGACCAAGGATGATGAAGCCGATGGTGAGCAGCAAGTCGGCGAGCCGGGTAAGTCCGCAGAAGCTGGGAAGCCGAGTAAAGTTTGACCGTGTTCCCAAACTCCTTCTGGGCACAGGCGAGCCCAAACTCCCCCTCGAGCCTGGAGGCAGAAAAGCTCCGATGGAAGGACATGCTGAGGTTCTTCCCAACATCGAGGTTCTCTCCAGTGTCAAAGTTCTCCCCAATGAAGATTTCGCAACTACGCCCTCCTTAACGCTCCAAAGACCCAAGTGCTGATGAAAATTAGGAAACAACTTTCAAGACCTGAGAGGATGCGTTCCCACCCTAGTAAATGCAATCCCAATAAGTTCTGCCTTTATCATCATGACCACGACCACGATACTGAGGAGTGCATCCAACTCCAGGACGAGATCGAAGAGCTCGTCAGGCAGGGTAGACTTGGTCGATTCTTATGGAGACGGCCTGAAGGGCAAGAGGATCGACTGAGAGCGCTACCATCGAGGGAGGAGGACCAAATAGATCGGCCACCTCTTGGTGTCATCAATACAATCTCGGGGGGACTTCAACAAGAAGAGGTCAGCGGATCTGAAGGATCGGTGAAGAAATAGAGGATCGAGAAATCTGTGACCTTTATCGAGGCGGACGTTCAGAGGATCTAATTTTCGCACAATGATGTGGTTGTAATCTCTTTGAATATTGTCGATTATGATGTACACTGCATTTTAGTGGACAATAAAAGTTCGACCGATGTGTTGTTTTACGATGCCTTCTCAAAAATATCCTTACCCGATGGCCACTTGGGGCCTATGAACTCCCCATTATAGGATTCACCGACAGCATCATACCAGTTGAGGGCATAATAACTTTGGTTGTGATAGCAGAGTGATGCCCGAAATTGGTCAAAGCATAAGTTGATTTCCTAGTCGTGAGAACTCTGTCCGTCTACAATGTCATTCTTGGCCGATCTGATCTAAATGCACTTCGGATGGTGATGTCGATCTATTATTTGAAGATGAAATTTTCGATAAATCATGGAATCAGAGAGGTCAGGAGAGACCAAGCTTTGGCGAGGCACTGCTACTCGATCATCCTACATAAGGGAGAGCTGATGAATTGAATGTCCGAGATGACCTCACTAAAGAACGGGGCGAGCCTATGGAGGATCTCATCTCTGTGCCCTTAGACGATGGAAACGTCGAACGTGCGGTGTAGATCAGCTCCAACTTGGCAGGCGAAGTTTGGGAGCAACTCGTTATCTTTCTTAGAAGAAATGCAAACGTCTTCGGTTGGACCCTAGCAGATATGCCAGGGATTGACACTGAGGTCATGGAACATCGACTGACCATTGACCCGAGGCATCGTCCGATAAAAGAAAAGATGCGCCGCTACGCCCCGAAGAGGCAGAAAGCAATCGCTGAAGAAGTAGACAAGCTCCTCAAAGTCGGATTCATCCGAAAGATTAATTATCCGACCTGGGTCTCAAATGTAGTCCTCGTCAAAAAGGTGAACAACAAATGGAGGATGTGCATTGACTTCAAAAAGTTGAACAAGGTCTGCCCGAAAGATAGTTATCCTTTATCCAAGATTGATCAACTAGTGGATGCGACTTCGGACTATGAGCTCCTCACCTTCATGGATGCCTTCTCTGATTATAATCAGATCGAATGGCGCCTGAGGACGAAGAGAAGATCGCTTTCATTACTGACCATGGTTTTTATTGTTACAGGATCATACCCTTTGGACTAAAAAATGTAGGGGCAATGTACTAGCATTTGATCAATAAGATCTTTAAGAAGCAGATCGATCGCAACATGGAGGTGTATGTGGATGATATGCTCGTCAAAAGTCAAGCTTCAACAGACCACCTCATCGATCTTAAAAAGACCTTCGGTGCACTCAGGAAGCACAAGATGAAACTAAATCCAACTAAGTGCGCCTTTGGCGTGACCTCAGAAAAGTTTCTAGGGTTCATGGTGTCAAGACGTGGGATTGAAGCAAACTCCGAGAAAAATTGAGCCATTCAGGAGATAGCCATCCCAAAAATGATCAAAGAAGTTCAGCGCCTGATCGAAAAGATGGCATCCCTAAATCATTTTATCTCAAGGTCGGCCGAACGATATGTGCCCTTCTTCCAAGTTCTCAGGCAACCAAAAAACTTCTACTAGACGACGGAGTGCCAACAAGCATTCGAGGAACTTAAAAACTACCTCGGCTCATCCCCATTGCTGGCAAAGCCTAAACCTGGAGAGAAATTGTTCTTGTACTTGGCTGTCTCCCCAGTGGCCCTAGCGGTAGTCCTGGTCAAAGAGGAAGCGAAGATGCAGCGACCGGTCTACTATGTGAGCTGGGTTTTGAGGGATGCGGAGATCAGGTACTCAAGATTAGAAAAATTGATTTACTCTCTTTTAATTACTGTCTAGAAACTCCAATCTTATTTTCAGGAGCACACCATTACGGTCCTCATGGACCAACCAATAAAAGCAGTCCTGCATCGAGCAGACGCTTCTGGAAGAATTGCAAAATGGGCAATCAAGCTCATAGAGTTTGACATCAACTACCGGCCTAGGCCATTGATCAAGGTCCAGATATTGGTAGATTTTATGTTAGAATGTACCATTCCAGTCGAAGTCGAGCCTGAACAGAATGAGACCGACGCCCTGCTATCGCAACCGAACCTTTTTGAGGAAAGTGCTGATCTCCCCGAAGGCTTTTGGGCTCTGCATATGGATGGCTCATCCAACTCTGCCAGAGCTGGTGTGGGGTTGGTCTTAATTAGCCCTGAGGGCATCGTCGTCGAGTACGTACTGTGCTTCGAGTTTTCTACGACCAATAATGGGGCCGAATATGAAATGCTGATCGTCGGATTAAAAATAGCAAAAAAATTAAAAGTAAATCGACTTCAAGTCTTCAGCGATTTTCAGCTAGTGGTATGCCAAGTTAATGGCAGCTACGAGGTGCGGGAGGATAGTATGGTGAGATATCTTAGGAAGGTGAGGGATTTGATCCCGATCTTTGATAGTTTCGGCATTCGATAAATTTTGAAGGAGGAAAATGTCAGAGCCGATCTTCTCTCCAAGTTGGCCACTTTAGCTCTAACCGAGCTTTCCAAAATAGTATTCTTGGAGGCTCTGAAGTGCCCAACCATAAAGGAACCCCAGGTCATTTTGCAGACAAAATTCGAGCCGAGCTGGATTGACCCATTAGTCACCTACCACAAGGAGGGGGTTCTTCCTCATGATCCGAAAGAAGCTCGAAAGCTCAAGAATCAGGCCTCCCACTATATTTTACATGAAGGCAAGTTGTATAAGAGGTCATACTCCTTTCCACTACTAAGATATCTCTGACCTTCGGAGGCTGACCTCGCACTCTGGGAGGTGCACGAAGGACTTTACAAAAGTCACGTAGGAGCCAGATCCCTGTCGCAAAGACTACTTCGTCTAGGATATTATTGACTGATCTTGTTTCACGATTCCATGGAGTATGTGAAGAAGTGCAACCACTGTCAGAAGAATGCAAATATACAAAGATAGTCGGCCTCCAAGCTTGCTCCGCTAAATGCACCTTGGCCATTTGTGCAATGGAGAATGGACATACTTGGCCTCTTCCCGATGACGTTCAGGCAGCGGAAGTTCCTCCTGGTCGCGATCGATTATTTCATTAAGTGGGTCGAAGCCAAACCACTAGCAAAGATTACCGAGGTCAAGGTGCAGGACTTCGTCCAAAAATCACTTGTCTGTCGGTTCGGTCTGCCTCGAATCCTTATAATCGATAATGGACGATAATTTGCTGGGACGAAGTTCGTCGAGTTCTGCGAAGGACTAAACATCTTCCACCGCTTCACATCGGTGGCTCACCTATAGGCCAATGGGGAAGCTGAGGTGACCAATTAGATCCTGCTATAAGGCATCAAGATAAGACTCGATAGTGCAAAGGGGGCCTGGATGGACGAACTCTACCACATTCTCTGGACATATCGAACTACACAAAAGATGCCGACTGAGGAAACATCTTTCGTCTTAGCCTTCGGCATAGAGGCAGTTATCCCGATCGAACTTAAGCTTCCGTCTGCACGAGTTGTGGGCTTCAACAAGCAGCTCAACCCCCAGGACCTCAGAGTTAACCTCGATCTATTGGAAGAAAAAAGGGAGGAAGCCCGCATCCGGATGGCAGCCTACAGACGAAAGGTGGTCCAGTACTACAACTCCAGAGTTAGAGGTAAGACGTTCTGAGTGGAGGACCTAGTCCTTCGACGAGCCGCCGTCTCATAGCCTCAGAGCCAAGGAAAGATCACCCTAAATTGAGAAGGTCTGTATGAAGTGGTGGAGGTCATCCAATCCAAAACTTATCGTCTGAAGGAGCTTGGAGGAATAATGCTTCTCCGATCTTGGAATTCAGAAAATCTGAGGATGTATTACCAGTAAACTACCTTTAATAAGACTCCTTCATTCAGCATTATTATTTTTTGGTGTAAGAATTATATGATGGTAGGAGAGAAATGAGCGAAAGTAGTCCGTTAGGAACAGGAAGAGAACCTCGTCCTAACGCGAGCTATGTCGAAGACCTCGTTCACTTTAGATGAGATGGAGGGAGAGGTCTTGACAGCGGTTCTTATGTGCCTCCACAGTCCGTTAGGAATAAGAGAAGAACCTCATCCTAACGCGAGCAATGTCGAAGGCCTCATTCACTTTAGACGAGATTAAGGGAGAGGCCCTGGCAATGGCCCTTATGCGCCCCCACGTCCAGTAGGAACAGGAAGAACCTCATTTTAATGCGAGCAATGTCAAAGACCTCGTTCATTTTAGATGAGATGGAGGGAGAGGCCCTGACATTGACCCTTATGTGCTCCCACAGTCCATTAGGAATAGGAGAAACCTCATCCTAATGCAAATAATGTCGAAGGCTTCGTTCACTTTAGACGAGATGGAGAGAGAGGCTCTGATAACAGCCCTTATGTGCCCCATAGCCCATTAAAAATAGGAGGAGAACCTTGTTCTGACGCAAGCAATGTCGAAGGCCTCGTTCATTTTAGACGAGATGAGGGAAGAGGCCCTGACAATGGCCCTTATGTGCCCCCACAGTCCGTTAAAAATAGGAGGAGAACCTCATCCTAATGCAAGCAATGTCAAAGGCCTCGTTCACTTTAGATGAGATGGGAGGAGAGGTCCTGACAACGGTCCTTACGTGCCCCCACAGCCCGTTAGGAACAGAGAAGAATCTTATTCCAACACGAGCAAAGTCGAACCTCATCCTAACGCAAGCAGATCAAAGACCTTCAACCTCAGATGCAGGAGATAAGATCTCCTCCGAGGCAACCTCGGCGAGAGATAAGATCTCTTCCAAGCGACTACGTCAACCTCAGCTAGAGATCAAACCTCCCCTGAGCGTCCATATTAACCTCAACTGCAGGAGATGAGATCTACCCCAGACTTTAACTTCAACTCAACTTGGCTGGAGATGAGAACCTCCCCTGAGCTTCAACCTGAACCAGCACGGAGCCCAGAAGAGGACTTCGGCAGTCATGCTTTTTCTGCACTCCCTTCCTTCAAGTTTCAAACTTGGAAGTGGGGGGACTATTGTTGGGGATAAACCTCACTCCTATCAAAGTCTGATTCGATGCTTAGCCTAATGCAACAGGTAGCCATGGAAGAGCTTCAGCAGATGGATCTTAGCCGAACTCCTCAGTGGCTAGGCTTCTACAGAAGTTGGACTTCTTGTGGACTCCTCCAGCGATCGAGCTTCTACGAAAGCCAGACTCCTTACGGACTCCTCCAGTGGCTGGGCTTCTATGAAAGTCAGACTTCTTGCGGACTCCTTCAGCGACCGAACTTCTATGGAGCTGAACTCCTCAGCAGCCAAACTTCTTTCAGATCCCAATGGACGAGCCTTAGCCGAACTCCATCAGCCTTCCGAACTTCTTGGTGGCCGAGCTTCTTCCAAACTCTCTAGCGATCGAGTTTTAGCCGAATCCCATCAATCGGTCGAACTCCAGCAGCCAGACTTCTATGAAAGCCGAACTCCCTCCGAGATCCTCCAGTAATCGGGCTTCTACGAAAGTCAAACTTCTTACAGACTGTTGATGGATTCCTACAGACGATCCCACTACTAAACGGTTATACGACAATAACGATCGACATTTATCAAGTCAATAACGATTGGCATTTATCAAGTCAATAATGATCGATATTGATCAGGATAGTTATGATAATCATTAATCAAGATAGTTACAACAAGCTCCGCCTATAAAAAGGATCCTCCAGATATGCTTACGGAGGTTTTTAAGTCCTTATCTCCTCCTCGAAACTCTGTCTAACTCCACACTAAGCACTCCATTTTTGTTGGCCAGAGCTAACTTGACCGTCGGAGGATCCTTCTGGAGCTACCCCACCAGCTTCAGACGGAACTTTATTTTGCAAGTCACTGACGGTGACCTCGTCTCCTTCCACTCCAGTTCAATCTGGCGTCAATCAAAATCTACACCAACAACAGACTTCTTTTTTTTAAAAGATTTTTCTTGAAAGAAGTCCATTCCATAGCAAGCACTGAGCCTTTAGAATCTTTCATGAAAAGCTCAGCAGTAACCAGTATGTTCATAAGCTCGACGAGGGAATTTTGAAGTTTATGCATATGGTAGTTCATGATGAACTGCCCATATGCATCAGTTAAGGATTGCAGAATTATATCATTCTACAGATCTAGGTCCAACTTCACTCCGAGCTTCTCATACTCTTTCAAGTCTTTGATCATCATCAGACAATAATCTTGGACTGACTATCTATCATGTATTTTAGCCTTAAATAGTCGTTTAGTGACTTGATACTTGGTTGCGCGACTCTGCTCACCAAACATCTCTTGTAGGTGAGTCAATATTTGGTGGGCAATCCTAATATGTTCATGTTGGTGCTGAAGTTTATCAGACATCGAGCCCAATATGTAGTATCTGGCCTTATTATCTTCGTCCGTCCACTTATCAAGAGACACTTTCTGTTCAGCGGATGGACGAGCTGATAAGGTGGAAGGATTCTAGTCCAATACATGAGTTAACTTCTCGAAATCTAAATCAATTTTGAAGTTTTGGAGTCAATCCTTGTAATTAGGTTCGGTCAGTCTATGGATGTCCAGAATTCATGCTAGTGGGTTGGACGCAGATATTTTTCTATAGAGAGTCAAAGTTTTTGGTTAGATCTTATAATTAAGACTTGACCAATTTATTTAGAAATTTTATTTTTAAATAAATTAGCTTTCACTATTTTCTTGGATCCATACATTTTCTTTGTAGAGATGCGAAAATCTTCATGATTAACGATTTCTAGTGGGTGGTGCGGACCCACCAACTGCTCATCACCTCATCTAATAGTTATTGATGATGGATTAGCCAATGAGTAAACAACTCTTGTTCAATGATTTTTTAATCATGATGCACTGAAACTTGATCTCTAATTTATGAATCTCACCGTATCCAAAATATTAATCCACTTCTTAGTTAAGTCAGATCCACCATTTGCATCGATTGGATTTCTAATTGAGTCTCTCACTGTATCCAAAATATTAAGCTCAATCTATCCTCCAGCCCATAGCATCTAATGCCTAATAGATATGGTTGCATCTTTTTGATGCAACTGAACCACTATAACCAGCCAAGAATAATCAACCCCAGGAAGGGCCCGCACATTTACAATAGTGGAAGATCTTAGACTTAATCTTTTCTTAAGAAGATTTGATTTAGGTCTCATTAAACTAGACTTGATATAGTCATAACCATTATGACTAACCTAGTGGCATGGGTTAGCTCAGATTATTGACCACCTCAGATCAGAACTAAGCCAACAAATATGGCCAGGTAAGTGAGACCAGTGGAAGGGATATGCCATTAACTCGATAAGAATGCATTTAAGTCAAGTAGCTTTCAATTAAAAATTAGTCGGTCGTATCTACCAAACTTACCTTAGATACCAAATTGTTGAGCCAGAATCAATCAGATTAGCTTATAATTCGAACTCTAACCATTGAGCCTAATTAAGTCTTAGCTTGATCAATCACTCATGTGACTCAATCTTGATGCAGACTTAATCCTGTTAGGCTGGTCAATTTAAGCACTGTTGATCCCATCTAATCAACTCTTGATTCGGTTTGATCAACCGCTTAGATCTAATTAAGCTAACCAAGTCCGAACCTAATATTATGAATATATTTTAGATCTAAAATTCTTAATTTTAGATCTAACTAATATTTTATAATCTTAATTTTTAATTAAGTTTAGGGTTCATAAACAAAATATGTATATAAAATCCTAGGATTTTGCAGAAAGTAAGTTCTTGATTTTTTATTAAGAACAAACGCGCAATACCCCTACACATCATAAGAATACCCCATCGAATGAGAGGAGAGGACATTTAAATTTTACTTTGTTTTTATGATCGGACGGCCAAGGAGAATGTCTTAATAAAAAATATACAAAACTATAAAACTAGTTAGATCTACATCATATATCTCATATACAAAAATTGATCTAATTATAAATATGTTTTACATACATCTCATGTATCATATCATGAATATTTTTAGATCTAATTTATCCCATAATTATCTAAAAAATTAGATTTAAATTGATCACATCAAAATAAATTTTAATCTAGATAATTATGTAGAACTATTCTACAACTAGTCTAAACATGCATTCATCATATCTCATATAATCCAAAAATTAAATAATTTATTTTTTTTATTTTTTAAATCTTATTATAATAATTATAACATTAAAAAATAGTAAATAAATAGATCTAAAATTATAACTTAATTAAATTAAATTATGATCATGCAAGACTATGTATAGAATAATTCTATTTTATAATTAGTCATGCATGTTTTAAAACTTAGATCTAAATTATTTAATTTTAATTTTTTTAATTTTAGATATAATCACATCTCATGTGACATCTGAAATCTTCTATTTATTAGATCAAAAATAAATTTAAATTAGATTTAAATAATTTTTAGAATTTGACTCAGATATCAGTTGAAGAAAAAATTCTGATTTTTCGGATCATGTTCATTTATATATGATTGAATCAAGAGAGATATTTCAAAATTTTTTCTTATGAATCTATATCAGATCTGAGATATTTCAAATCTAATTTTATAGATCTAATAAATAAAAATAAAAATAAATTAAATCTAATTTAATTTATACCTTGATGTTGGATAATCAGATTATCCTTTGATGATCCTGCTGATTGCATGAGGTTCTAGATCTAGCCATGAAAGTGCCTAGCCTCTACCGGTATTCACTCAGACTAGATCTAAAGATCTTCTCCTTCTTTATCATCTCTCCAAATATCAGATCTGAATCTAATTTGAAGAATCTTTAAAAACCTTTTGAAGATCTAAAATCATCTCTTACAGCAGTGCTGCCTTCTTCCTTTCTCATCATCTTTTTCTTATCTGGATCGCACTAAACTAGAGCCCAAATTTTCTTGAGCATGGAGAGGAGAGAGAGAGACGACCAAAAGATGGTATGGAGGAGAGAGAGGGGTAGCCTTGAGGCATGGGCTAAAAGAGATCCACTTCAAAGCTAGGTGCAGATAGGGTTTATATATAGATCCTGCTGTGCCATGCAGTGCCACATCATCTCGGCCAATCACATTGCTTCATGCAATCATATCTAAATCTGATTGATGGAATAACATCACCTGATCCAATCAGATGAGAGCCCTCTCAGATCATCCTTAGGTGGTGCTAAGACTGGTCAAAGTCTTAGGCGCCTACCTAAGTTGAATCCAATAAGAAACCTAGAGTCCCATCCGTATGGAACACCAGACGTTCCTATCCATGGGCTTGGTCCACCTGCTATTTAGCAAATTGATTGGTACAGCAAGAGTCTCCTATGGGTGTATGACACATGGACAGATATCTAAATGTCAAAGGTCAATATTTGACTAAAGTCAAAAGATAAGAATTAGCAGGTGACGAAAATTGGCAGGTATTATCTTCAATTTATCTCATAAATTAAGATAATTTTTTTCTGATCTAGACAAGCTCCAGTCAGATCAAATAAAGATACCAGAGTGTAGCTGTTGGTGCAAAAATCCGTCGCCGCCGGAGGTCGCCGCAATCGAGGCCGCTGGGCACCGCCGGGGACCTGCAAAACGAAGTCCCGATCGGAACCGGTGGGGTGGTGGCTCCGGCAGGACCCTTCGACGGTCAAGTTAGTTTCCGACCAACAGTAATGGAGTGCTCGGAATGAGTTCCGGAGCTTAGAGATGTGGAGGAGAGCTTAGAGAGTCAAGAGTCCAGAGAGCTTAGCCTTAGTATGTCGGGAGGGGTCCTTTATATAGTGGAGCTTGATGGTGACAACTGCAGCCGCGTGCTGGCGGGCCGCTCGAGGTTCGGCGGAGTCAGTCTCACTGGTGCCGCGTGCGGCGGATTGAGGGTGACAGCCATCGCCGCCTGGAGTCGGCGGATTGAGGGTGACAGCCATCGCCGCCTGACAGTGGGTCGCTATCGCCCGCGGCGGACTGACTGATGGTGCGGCGGACTGACTGATGGTGATGGTTGCAGAGCTTGCCGAATGAAGGGTTGAAGGCCTTCGTCGTGTGCCCATTTCGGAGGAGTTCGGGCTCCTGAAGAGGAAGATAGGAGGGAGTTCGGCTCCCATAGGCGTCTGGCTGAGAGGTATGCAGCTAAGGCTCGTCCGCAGAAGAGTTCGGCTGCTGAGAAGCCGCGAAGCTCGGCCGTTCTGGGGTTCGGCCGGCTGTTGGACTTCGGCTGAGGCTTGGACACTTGAGAGTTCGGTAGGAGCTCGGTCGGCCGAAGTTTGATGAGGGCGACCGCTGAGGAGTTCGGCCCAGTGACGACTGCTGAGGAGTTCGGGCTCCTGAGTGACGATTGCTGAGGAGTTCGGCTCCTGAGTGGACCGCTTGGGGATTCTACTAAAGCCCGTCCGCTGAGGAGTTCGGCCGCTGAGAGGACTTCATTGAAGCTCGGCCGCTTGGAGTCGGTCCGAAGGAGTTCGGCCGTGGGGTCCGAAGGAGTTCGGTCGGTCCGAAGGAGTCGAGTCGGCGAAGAGTTCGGCCGCCCAGTCCGAAGGAGTTCGACGCTGGGCTCGCCTGGGAGTCGGTCCGAAGGAGTTCGGCGAAGAGTTCGGCACGGGCTCGCCTGGGGTCGGTCCGAAGGAGTTCGGCCGTGGGAAGTCCGAAGGAGTTCGGCTGCATGGGCTCGCCTGGGGTCGGTCCGAAGGAGTTCGGCCGGCCCGAAGGAGTTCGGCTGTCCTGAAGGAGTCGGGAGGGCTCGCCTGGGTCGGTCCGAAGGAGTTCGGCCGGGATCCGAAGGAGTTCGGCCGGGTTCGCGGAGTTCGGCTCTAGCTAGGCAGTTCGGCCCGGACCTTGGTGCAGGGGAGTTCGGCCTCTAGGCAGTTCGGCCGTGGTTAGGGGCTCGGCCTGGCGCCTGGCGCTGAAGCTCTTCAGCGGCTACTGGTTACATTGGGCTGAGCGTCGGGCCGGGCTTCGGCAGGAGCGGGATTTATCCCCAACAGTAGCCCCCCCACTCCCGAGTTCAAAAATTGAAGGAAGGGAGTACCAAAACAGGCGACTGCCGAAGTCTTCTTCCAGGCTCCGCATTTGTTGCAGCTGAAGCTCGGGGGAGGTCTCATCTCCAGCCAATATTGACGCTGAAGTTGAAGCTGAGGCTTGGGGGAGGTCTCATCCCCAGTCGATGTTTGGAGTTGAAGTGGGACTCGTTTCCAGCCAAAATTGGTGAAGCCGACGTTGAGGCCGGAGTCAATGTCGCCCCCCGTGGTCAGGGTCGGAGTTGACATTGCCTTCATCAACCGAAGTCGATTCGGGGGAGACCTCCTCTTTTGCAGTCAAGGTTATGATCGCTTGGGGGAGATCCCGTCTCCCGCTGATGCTGATACCGAAGTTGAAGCTGAGGTCCGAAGGAGACCTCGTCTTCTGCAGTGAAGCTTGCCGTAGACTCTGGGGCTCGGCCTTGGACCTTGCTCACGTTAGGACGAGGTTCTCCTCTTGTTCCTAACGGGCTGTGGGGGCACATCCGGACCGTCGTCCGAGCTTCTCCCCCCATCCCGTCCTTGGTGGACGGGGTCTTCGACTTTGCTCACGCGTTAGGACGAGGTTCTCCTCCTGTTCCTAGCCGGCTGTGGGGGCACATGGGGACCGTCGTCCTCGCCTTCTCCCCCCATCCCGTCCTTTGTGGACGGGGCCTTCGACTTTGCTCACGCTAGGACGAGGTTCTCCTCCTGTTCCTAGCCGGCTGTGGGGGCACATGAGGACCGTCGTCCTCGCT
This sequence comes from Cocos nucifera, assembly GCA_006176705.1. Classification (NCBI taxonomy): domain Eukaryota; kingdom Viridiplantae; phylum Streptophyta; class Magnoliopsida; order Arecales; family Arecaceae; genus Cocos; species Cocos nucifera. The sequence goes on along the minus strand of QRFJ01000970.1, from coordinate 361,585 downwards.
TCTCCCCCCATCCCGTCCTTTGTGGACGGGGCCTTCGACTTTGCTCACGCTAGGACGAGGTTCTCCTCCTGTTCCTAGCCGGCTGTGGGGGCACATGAGGACCGTCGTCCTCGCTTCTCCCCCCATCCCGTCCTTTGTGGACGGGGCCTTCGACTTTGCTCACGCTAGGACGAGGTTCTCCTCCTGTTCCTAGCCGGCTGTGGGGGCACATGAGGACCGTCGTCCTCGCTTCTCCCCCCATCCCGTCCTTTGTGGACGGGGCCTTCGACTTTGCTCACGCTAGGACGAGGTTCTCCTCCTGTTCCTAGCCGGCTGTGGGGGCACATGAGGACCGTCGTCCTCGCTTCTCCCCCCATCCCGTCCTTTGCGAACGGGGCCTTTGACTTTGCTCACGCTAGGACGAGGTTCTCCTCCTGTTCCTAGCCGGCTGTGGGGGCATTTCCGCTCGCTTTTTTCCCAGTGACCCTGAAACGATAGTGTCGAGCAACAAGGTTTTATTGAGGGAAACTACTGGTAGTACATTCTCAGGTTTTCTGAGTTCCAAGGTCGGGGAAGCGCTAGTCCTCCGAGCTCCTTTAGGCGATAGGTTACCAGGTCGGATGACCTCTACCACTTCGTACGGACCTTCCCAATTTGGGACGAGCTTCCCTTGACTCTGGGGCTGGAGAGACGGCTGCTCGTCGGAGCACCTAAGTCCCCAACTCTGAACGCCTTGCTTTTGACTCTGGAATTGTAATACCGAGCCACCTTCCGTTGGTAGGCGGCCATTCCGGATGCGGGCTGCCTCCCTCTTTTCTTCTAGAAGGTCGAGGTTGGCTCTGAGGTCCTGGGGAGTTGAGTTGCTCGTTGAAGCCCACGATTCGAGCAGACGGGAGTTTGAGCTCGATCGGGATGACTGCCTCGGTGCCGAAGGCCAAGGCGAAGGGTGTCTCGCCGGTCGGTACCCTCTGCGTTGTTCGGTATGCCCAGAGGACGTGGTAGAGTTCGTCTGCCCAGGCCCCTTTTGCCCTGTCGAGCCTCGTTCTTGAGGCCTTGCAGCAGGGTCCGATTGGTCACTTCGGCTTCCCCATTGGCTTGCGGATGAGCCACCGATGTGAAGTGGTGGGAGACGTTTAGTCCTTCGCAGAACTCGGCAAACCGGGCTCCAGCGAACTGTCGCCCATTATCGGTTATGAGGGCTCGGGGCAGACCGAACCGGCAGATCAGCGTCTTCCAGACGAAGTCCTGCACCTTGGCCTCGGTGATCTTCGCTAGTGGTTCCGCCTCGACCCACTTGGTAAAGTAGTCAATCGCGACCAGGAGGAACTTCCGTTGTCCGGACGCCTGTTGGGAAGGGGCCGAGGATGTCCATCCCCCACTGCGCGAAGGGCCAGGGTGCAGTGAGCGGAGTGAGTTCGGACGCCGGCTGCCTTTGCACGCTGGCGTTCTTCTGGCAGCGGTCACATTCTCTTCACGTATTCCGTGGAATCACGAAGTAGGGTTGGCCAGTAGTACCCTTGCCGAAGTAGTCTTTGCGATAGGGATCTGGCTCCCGCGTGACTTCCGCAGAGTCCTTCGTGGACATCCTGTAGCGCGATGCAGGCCTCAGAGGGTCGGAGGCACCTCAGCAACGGGAGGGAGTACGACCTTTTATATAACCTGCCCTCGTACAAGACGTAGCGGGAGGCTTGACTCCTGAGCTTCCGAGCTTCTCTCCGGTCGTGAGGGAGGACCCCTTCTTCGAGGTAGGCGATCAGCGGATCGATCCAGCTGGGCTCGAAGTCCGTCCGCAGGACGGCCTGAGGTTCCTCGGTGGTCGGGCACTTCAGAGTTTCCAGAAACACCTCTTTTGGCAGTTCGGCCGGGGCAGAGGTGGCCAACTTGGAGAGGAGGTCGGCCCTTGTATTCCCGGTCCTTGGGATGTGCCGAATGTCGAAGCTGTCGAAGGCTGGTATTAAGTTCTTCACCTTCCCGAGGTACATCATCTCGGCCAATCACATCGCTTCATGCAATCATATCTAAATCTGATTGATGGAATAACATCACCTGATCCAATCAGATGAGAGCCCTCTCAGATCATCCTTAGGTGGTGCTAAGACTGGTCAAAGTCTTAGGCGCCTACCTAAGTTGAATCCAATAAGAAACCTAGTGTCCCATCCGTATGGAACACCAGACGTTCCTATCCATGGGCTTGGTCCACCTGCTATTTAGCAAATTGATTGGTACAGCAAGAGTCTCCTATGGGTGTATGACACATGGACAGATATCTAAATGTCAAAGGTCAATATTTGACTAAAGTCAAAAGATAAGAATTAGCAGGTGACGAAAATTGGCAGGTATTATCTTCAATTTATCTCATAATTAGATAATTTTTTTCTGATCTAGACAAGCTCCAGTCAGATCAAATAAAGATACCAGAGTGTAGCTATCCATATGATTAAGTTCTTCTATCTTGAGCCCCGATCAGATTAGGGTTAAGGTGAACTCGTCAAACCCTAGTCTCTGTCATATGATGTAATCATTCGATTCAAGTCCAATGTGAAAATCTAAATAGAAACTCTTTCTATTATTTCACTCTACCATGGCCATGGGCTTCTGGACTTGATTCTCATGATCATCATAGGGCTGCTCCTCTACCACCGAGGTAGATAGATTCCATCTTGATGCAATCCAGTTCCTACAATGAACATGCTATAGCCAACATACACCTCAGGGTTCCATATGGCTAGGAGACCGAGTAATGGTGTAGTCAAACTATAACACCCTCAAGGTGAACTGCCGATGCATCTCAGGTCAAAGAACCAGACACACTACTGCAGCATCGAGTCAGTCATTGACGAGAAGGTAGACTTCCTAATGACTACTCGAGGTGGTCACGCTCAGTGCCCTCATTCTCTAACGAGTACCTGTACTCTCGCTCCGGTGTCTCCACACCGTAGACTCAAGACTCATCTACTAAAGAGAAGCGATTGTACACCAACCTTCCGGATCAATCACCATCCTCGTGATGATCCTATGGTCGGGAGCATTTTATGAGTTAATAATGATTATTCATGTCTTAAATTTTCAACTCTTGAAAATATGAATTATCATTACCATTAACTCAAAGGATGTATCACAGACACTAAATACACATATGTGATAGAAAATAACCCATTTTATTGATTTATAGTCAAAATTATAATTTTGCCCCTAGAAGTGTATTACAAGTGTCAGCCAATTCTGGCTTCTAGGGCACATATATCTAACAATCTCCCACTTGTCCTAAAGCCAATTGGCTACAAGTCTAAGTCCCATCTTCTCAAGGTGGGCTTCGATCTTCTGCTGGCCCAACGGCTTTGTAAGTGGGTCTGCCACATTATCTGTGGAGTTGACTCTCTTGACCTCGACGTAACCCTTCTCGAGGTAATCGCGGATGAGGTGGTATCGCCGCTCAATGTGCTTGGATTTCTGGTGAGACCTCGGCTCCTTAGCAAGGGCTATGGCGCCATTGTTGTCGCAGTATAGAGGAATGGCATCTGATGGCATTACTCCAATTTCTGCAGCAAACTTCTTGTACCAGAATGCTTCCTTTGCAGCCTCTGATGCAGCGATATATTCTGCTTCCATGGTGGAATCTGCTATCGCAGTTTGCTTGGAACTCTTCCAGCTGACAGCACCACCATTGCACACAAACAGACTTCCCAGATGTCGACTTTCGATCATCTATATCGGACATGAAAGTCCGAGTCTGTGTATCCCTGGAACTTGGAGTTCTCCATTACCAAAGACCAACATCATATCCTTAGTTCTTCTCAAGTACTTAAGGATACATTTCACAGAAGTCCAGTGTTCTTCACCTGGATTTGACTGATATCTGCTTGTGACACTCACAGCATGGGCTATATCAGGTCGTGTACATAGCATGGCATACATGAGGCTCCCTATTGCAGAAGCATAAGGGATCTTGCTCATGCGTTCTATTTCCTCAGGTGTGCTAGGGCACATCTTCTTGGAAAGATGAATACCATGTCTGAAGGGTATTAATCCCCTCTTAGAGTTTTCCATACTAAACCTCTTTAGTACTTTCTCTATGTACATCTTCTGTGAAAGTCCTAGCATCCTATTCGGTCTATCCCTATAGACCTTAATTCCTAGAATAAAGGATGCTTCACCTAGGTCTTTCATGGAGAATTCCTTGGACAACCACATTTTGACTATGTCAACATGGGAATATCATTCCCAATAAGGAGGATGTCATCCACGTACAATACGAGGAAGACAACAGCGCTCCCACTGACCCTTTTTGAAAGACACATGGTTCCTCTTCATTTTTGATGAAACCAAACAATTTTGATCACATCATTGAAATGAGTGTTCCAGCTCCGAGATGCTTGCTTAAGTCCATATATGGACCTTTGCAGCTTGCAAACCTTGTGATCAGTATCACTGGATGTGAAACCTAGCGGCTGTTCCATATAGATATCTTCCTCAAGATATCCATTTAAGAATGCCATTTTTCACGTCCATTTGCCATATTTCATAATCGAAATAGGCTGCAACAGCAAGCAATGTGCGGATGGATTTTAGCATAGCTACTGGGAAAAGGTATCCTGATAGTCAATGCCTTCGCGTTGACTATAACCTTTTGCCACTAAGTCTAGCCTTGAATGTCTCCACATTTCCATCTGCACCAATCTTTCTCTTGAAGATCCATTTACACCCAATAGGTACTATACCTTCTGGTGGATCTACCAAGGTCCAGACTTGGTTTGAGTGCATCGAGTCAATTTCTGACTTCATTGCCTCTAGCCATTTCTCGGAGTCGATATCTGATATCGCCTCGTTGTAGGTTTTGGGATCATCACCATGAAGCACCATTACCTACGAGGAACATTTTCTCTACTTCCTCTGAAATAAGTACCTAAGTATCTTCTCAGGGGGATGGAAAACTCTTTCCGATCTACGAGGTGGAGGAGGTAGTGTTCTTATTGGCTCAACCTGATTTGGTTCCATTTGGTCCTTAGCTCGTTGCTACTTGTGAGACTTTCTCATCAAGCTTAATCTGCTTTCCAATGCCGCTATCTTGAATAAACTATTTTTCAAGAAAGATGGCATGTCGACTCACAATCACATTGTGGATCTTCTGGAATGTAGAAATAAGTATCCTAATGACTCTTTAGGATATCCTATGAATCGAGCTCTAAAGGACCTAAACTCTAACTTGTCCGCTTGTTGTCTTTTGACATGAGCCGGACAACCCCAAATTCTGAGATGACTCAGACTTGGTTTCTTACCATGCCATATCTCATACGGTGTGGTAGGAACGGATTTTAGAAGAAACCCTATTCAGTAAATATAATTGAAGTTAACAAATGAAGTATCCCCAAAGAAAATCAGGGAGGTCTGTGAAGCTCATCATGGATCGGACCATATCCTAATAGAGTTCGATTTCTCCATTCTGAAATTCCGTTGAGTTGAGGTGTTCCTAGGTGGAGTTCCATTGAGAGACTATGCCATTTTTCTTAAGATAGTCTAAAAATTTTTGACTAAGGTATTCACCTCCTCGATCTGATCGAAGAACCTTAATGGAATTTTCTAGTTTATTTTTCTATTTTCATGTCTGAATTTCTTTGAACTTTTTCAAAAGCTTCAGACTTGTGTCTCATAAGATACACATACCCATACCTAGATAGATCATCGGTAAAGGATAATGAAGTAGACAAAATTGCCTCTAGCCGGATACATCAAATGGGCCGCACACATCAGTATGTACTAGGGACAAGGAAGATCCGTGGCCCTTTTCCCCATGTCCTACAAAAGGGAGTTTAGTCATTTTGCCATGAAGACAAGATTCATAAAGTTGGATATGACTCGAAAGTCAATGGAACTCAATAGCCTGATTTTTTTCAATTTGTTAATCCTATCTTCTGCTATATGACCTAAGTCTTAGGTGCCATAGATATCTATCATTTGGACTATCCCTAGGTCATTTCATGGCATTCATATTTTGCTCGATAGTTAAAAATAGGATACATCAATATGTAACTGATAAAGACCGTTAATAAGGAAAACCATTTGCAATTTTATTTCTTTCATAAAGAATGTTACAATGGTCCTTAAGAAGAAGGTAATTCACATAGCCTTCTAGTGCTAAGCATGAAACAGAAATCAAATTTCTGCTTAGCTGCAGGCACATAATAACAGTCTTTTAAAACTAAGTCTAAACCAGATGGTAAGTCGAAAGAGGGTATGTTCCCACGGCATCACTGACAGCAACTCTTGCTCCATTACCGATGCGTAGGATCATGTCTCCATCCCTTAAGCCTTCCTGCTATCCTCAAGATCCTGCATGAAAGTGCACAAGATGAGCACTAGAACCAGAGTCAAGCACCCAACTGGATGCAAAAGAAGAAATCGTAAGAGGTTAGACTCAATAACGAGCATACCTTCAGAAGGACCTACCTCCTTCTTATTCTTTAGGGATGGCCAGGAAAAGTAGGGACAGTTTCGCTTTCAAGTGGCCGTCATTATTGCAATGGAAAATACTTTTCTTTATCAGCGGTCTTCTTCTTCAGCTCTGCCTTTTTCTTCTTTCCTCCTTCCACCTTCTACTTTTTCATAGACTTTTTCTTCTTTCCAAAAGACTTTCTCTTGTAAGAAGTCCATTCTATAGCAAGCATTGAGCCTTTAGAATCTTTCATAGAAAAGCTCAGCAGTAACCAGCATATTCATAAGCTCGGCCAAGAAAATTTTGAAGTTTATGCATATGGTAGTTCATGATGAACTATGCCCATATGCATCAGTCAAGGATTGTAGAATTATATCATTCTGCAGATCTAGGTTCAACTTTACTTCAAGCTTCTCAAGCTCTTTCAAGTCTTTGATCATCATCAGATAATGATCTTGGACTGACTGCCCATCATGCATTTTAGCCTTGAATAGTCATTTAGTGATTTGATACTTGGCTGCGCGACTTTGTTCACCAAATATCTCTTGTAGGTGAGCCAACATTTGGCGGACAGTCCTGATATCTTCATGTTGGCACTGAAGTTCATCAGACATGGAGTCCAACATGTAGTATTTGATCTTATTATCTTCATCCATCCACTTATCAAGAGATGCTCTCTGTTCAGCGGATGGATGAGCTGATAAGGTGGGAGGATTCTGATCCAATACATGAGTTAATTTCTCGAAACCCAAACCAATTTTAAAGTTTCAAAGCCAATCCTTATAATTGAGTTTGGTCCGTGTATGGGTGTCCAGGATTCGTGCTAGTGAGTTGGACGCAGATATTTTCTTATAGAGAGTCAAAATTTTTGGTTAGATCCTGTAATTAAGATTTGACCAATTTGTTTAAAAATTTTATTTTTAAATAAATTAGCTTTTACTATTTTCTTAGATTCCTATACTTTCTTTGTAGAGATGTAAAAATTTTCATGATTAATGATTTCTAGTGGATGGTGCGATCCTACTAACTGACTCATCATCTCATATAACAGTTATTGATGATGGATTAGCCAATGAGTGAATAACTCTTATTCAATGATTCTCTAATCATGATGCACCAAAACTTGATCTCTAATTCATGAATCTCACCATGTTCAGAATATTGATCCACTTCTTAGTTAAGTCAGACTCACCATTTGCATAGATTGAATTTTTAATTGAGTCTCTCACTGTATCCAGAATATTGAGCCCAATCTATCCTCCAGCTCGTAGCATTCAATGCTTAATAGATATGGTTGCATCTTTTTGGTGCAACCGAATCACTGTAACCAGCCGAAAATAATCAACCCCAGGAAGGGCCCGCACATCTACAATGGTGGAAGACCTTAGACTTAATCTTTTCTTAGAGAGATTTGATTTAGATCTCATTAAACTAGACTTGACATAATCATAACCATTATGACTAACCTAGTGGCATGGGTTAGCTTGAATTATTGACCACCTCAGATCAGGACTGAGCCAACAAATATGGCCAGGTAAGTGAGATTGATGGAAGGAATATGCTATTAACTCGATAAGAATGCATTTAAGTCGAGTAGCTCTTAATTAAAAATTAGTCGATCGTATCTGCCAAACTTACCTTAGATACCAAATTATTCAGCCAAAATAAATCAAATTAGCCTACAATTCAGACTCTAATAATTGAGCCTAATTAGGTCTTAGCTTGATCGATCACTCATGTGACTCAATCTTGATCCAGACTTAATCCTATTAGGTTAGTCAATTTAAGCACTGTTGATCCCATCTAACCAACTATTGATTCGATTTGATCAACCGCTTAGACCTAATTAAGCTACCCAAATCCGAACCTAATATTATGAATATATCTTAGATATAAAATTCTTAATTTTAAATTTAATTAATATTTCATAATCTTAATTCTTAATTAAGTTTAGGGTTCTTAAATAAAATATGTATATAAAATCTTAGGATTTCAGGATCTAGAATTTTGCAGAAAGTAGGTTCTTGATTTCTAATTAAGGACGAACACGCAACACCCCTACACATCATAAGAATAATCGATCGAATGGGAGGAGAGAGCATTTAAATTTTATTTTATTCTTATGACCGGACGGCTAAGGGGAACGCTTTAATCAAAAATATACAAAACTAGTTAGATCTACATCATATATCTCATATATAAAAATTAATCTAACTATAAATATATTTTGCATACATCTTATGTATCATATCATGCATATTTTCAGATCTAATTTATTCCATAATTATCTAAAAAATTAGATTTAAATTGATCACATCAAAATAAATTCTAATCTAGATAATTATGTAGAACTATTCTACAACTAGTCTAAACATGCATTCATCATATCTCATATGATCCAAAAATTAAATAATTTTATTTTTTAAATCTTATTATAATAATTATAATATTAAAAAATAATAAATAAATAGATCTAAAATTATAACTTAATCAAATTAAATTATGATCATGCAAGACTATGTATAGAATAATTCTATTTTACAATTAGTCATGCATGTTTTAAAACTTAGATCTAAATTATTTAATTTTAATTTTTTTGATTTCAAATCTAATCACATCTCATGTGACATCTAAAATTTTTTATTTATTAGATTAAAAATAAATTTAAATTAGATCTAAATAATTTTTAGAATCTAGCTTTGATACTGGTTAAAGGAAAAATTCTAATTTTTTGGATCAAATTCGTTTAGATTTGATTGAATCAAGAGAGATATTTCAAAATTTTCTCTTATGAATCTATATTAGATCTAAGATGTTTTATATCTGATTTTATAGATTTAATAAATAAAAATAAAAATAAATTAAATCTAATTTAATTTATATCTTGATGTTGGATAATCAGATTATCCTTTGATGATCCTGCTGATTGTCTGAGATTTTAGATCTAGCCATGCAAGCGCCTGACCTCTATCGATATCCACTCAGATTGGATCTGAAGATCTTCTTTTTCTTTATCACCTCTTCAAATATCAGATCTGGATCTGATTTGAAAAATCTTCAAAAATTTTTTGAAGATCTGAAATCGTCTCTTGCAGCAGTGCTGCTTTTTTTCTTTCTCGTCACCTTTCTCTTACCTGGATCGCACTAAACTAGAGCCCAAATTTTCTTAAGCATGGAGAGGAGAGAGAGGACCAAAAGATAATATGAAGGAGGGAGAGGGGTAGTCTTGGGGCGTGGGCTAAGAGAGATCTACTTCAAAGCTAGGTGCAGACAGGATTTATATAGAGATCCTGCTGCGTCATGCAGTGCCACATCATCCCGACCAATCACGTTACTTCATGCAATCAGATCTAAATTTGATTGATGGGATGACATCACCTGATCTAATCAGATGAGAGCCCCCTTAGATCATCCTTAGGTGGTGCTAAGATTGGTCAAAGCTGAGTCTTAGACGCCTACTTAAGTTGAATCCTATAAGCAACCTAGAGTCCCATTCGTATGGAACTCCAGGCATCCCTATCCATGGGCCTGGTCCATCTACTATTTAGCAGATTGACTGGTCCAGCAAGAGTCTTCTATGGGTGCATGACACATGGGCAGATGTCTAAATATTAAAGGTCAATATTTGATCAAAGTCAAAAGATAAGAATTAGCAGGTGATGAAAATTGGCAGATGTTATCCCCAATTTATCTCATAAATTAAGACAATCTTTTTCTGATCTAAACAAGTTTTAGTCAGATCAAGTAAAGGTACTAGAGTGAGCACAAACATATTTGGCTCAGTCGAGATAACTTTTAATGATAGTAGAAGGAGAACATTAGGCTCAATCGTGTGCTAGCATGATTTTTTTGAACCTAATTGAATCTAATTCAAATCAATTGAACTGGATTAGTCCAATTGATGATATCCAAATCCAAACCCTTATTTGTATGATTCAGTTAGGTTTAGTTCTGTATGGTAATGGAATATGTCATGATCTCTATCATCGTCATCATCGAAACATCTTTCAGTGGATCAAAACTCTTCTAATTCAGAAAACTAGAATGATCGATCATCTAAATCATTCTAATTGCTCCCAAAATCTACCAGTGACACCTAGCAGTATATGGTGGCAACCCATCAAAACTGAAAATGAACCTCTCAGTACAACTATCCGTGTGATTAAGTTTTTCTATCTTGAGCTCCGATCGAATTAGGGTTAAGGTGAACTCATCAAATCCTAATTTCTGTCATATGATTTAACCATTCGATTCAAGTCTGATGTAAAAACTTTAATAGAAACTCTTTCTATTTTTCACTCTGCCATGGCCATGGGCTTATGGACTTGATTCTCATGATCATCATAAGGCTGCTCCTCATCCATCGAGATAGATAGATTTCTTCTTGGTGCAATCTAATTTCTACAATAAACATACTATAGCCAACATACACCTTAGGATTTTGAATGGCTAGGAGACCGAGTCATGATGTAGTCAAACTATAATACCCTCAAGGTGAACTACTGATGCACCTCAGATCAAAGAAACAGACATACCACTGTAGCTTCGAGTCAATCATCGATGAGAAGGTAGACTTCCTTATAACCGCTCGAGGTGGTCACGCTCAGTGCCCTCATTCTCTAATGAGTAACTGTAGTCTCACTCCGGTGTCTCTACACCATAGACTCAAGACTCATCTACTATAAAGAAATGATTGTACACTAATCTTTCAGATCAATCACCATCCTCATGATGATCCTACGGTCGGGAGTATTTTATGAGTTAATAACGAAAATTCATGTCTTAAATTTTCAACTCTTGAAAATATGAATTATCATTATCATTAACTCAAGGGATGTATCACAAATACTAAATACACATTTATGATAAAAAATAATTTATTTTATTATTTATAATCAAAATTATAATTTTGTTCCTAGAAGTGTATTATAAGTGTCAGCTAATTTTGGCTTCTAGGGCACACAAATCTGATAAGCCGAATGTTCCAGTATCCTAAAATGAAGAAAATAAAATGTTATTAATATATTTTGATATGGAGGCATATTTTTCGATACAGTCCTCCGATTCTCCAACAGATTATTTCTATATATTTTATTTGATGATACACAATTATAGATACTTCCAACCCATCAATTGGATGGTTAGATTGAATTTCTAATCCCTAGATCCTCTTTTTCGACTTAAGCCTAAATATGTGAAGCTTCTAAATATGAAAACTTAAAATAAATAAAAGAGTTTACTAATAGAATTATCTAATATGATGGATGGGACGATGAGCCCAGTTGATCGTGCAACTACGAATCCTAGAGAATATCCATGATCATATCGTGGATGGCATCTTGAAAGCTCGGAGGTCACTGGCTCAAAAGCCTCTGCACAACCTCCTCCACGTGTGCATCGCTCCAAATCTAGGATGTTAAGGCCTATAAGAATGCCAAAGATTATTGAGCTATTGGAGGATTGAAGCTATGGTCGAATCCTATGATCCGGCTCCTATTCACCACTCTGGTGATCCTGAGCCATTCCTCAAGGTCAAGAATGGACTGAGTGGATGGATCATCACCGTACTATGCCACGACATACTCCATATAATCCACCTATATAGTTCAGAAATACATTAATTCTAATGTACATATTAGATTTTATAATAACTTAATAAATATAGTTTAAAATTTTTACCATAATCTATCATGATCTAAAATTTAAATAATCACCAGTCCTCCTAAACTGATGTGTGGCCTCTTACAACTATAGCTGGCCTGATGGATAACCCAGCTACCATATCTACAATAAGTAAATAATAAAATTAAATTAATTAAAGCATACATATAAGAGTTTTTGTAGTTCTAGTAAAGAATTTTAGTATAGATTTTTTACTAGTCTATTGGCTAAAACATATGTGCCAATGAAGCTGCCCTTATGCTTGATCAGATCCTATTGGATGGCTCGATTCTATTGGACCCTCTGTCACCTACTGATATACTTCTCACTACTCCATTTATCATAAAGAGCTTTCCATACGTCTACTCGTATCTAGTGATTCCTGCAGGACTTTCAATCCAATAGTGACTAAAAATTGAAATACCTGATGACGGACTATCGTAGGCTATGTAGCCCATCTTGAAAACTATGTGTGGCCATCTGCTTGAAGATCTGACGGCTAGCCTCCTCGTCTTGAGGAGATAAGAATCGATAGTACTTCTATAAGTAGAAGCAAGCATGTATTAATAAATAGGATACAAACCTACCTTAAATTATTAAATTAAACACTTTGACTTATCCAAAATATCTCCCAGGCTGTATCACGAGCACCGATGACCAACTAGAGAACTCGTTCATCTTGACATCAATCATCGGATGATCTCAATAATCACACAAGGCATGGAGCTCTCTTTAAATATGCTGCAAAATTGATTTTGAACAATAAATGTTAGACTCTGTAATGGCTAAATTTTAAACATATTCAGTAAAGATATAGTACTTACCAGCAGCTCTGAATGTGAATGAGCTTTATATCCTCCAACCAAGTTGGAGGTGCCTGAGCAGGACGGATCCTCTACCACACCTCTGTATCTAAAAGCCGATCGCTGCTACGTGTGACTATAAGGTCACTGGTGACCTTTTATCATCCGAACCTGAGCATAAAATATCTAACATAAAGAATATTATATTAGTTAGCAAAGGATAAAATAACATAAATGAGAATATTTAAAGTATTAGAGTTTATCATCCGGTGTGAGAGATGAAGAATCCTATGAGTTGGTCGCATGATCGCTTTCTCCTTGAGATCTCTATCCTAGGCTGGCATGGATTTGGCCTTTGAAAGACTTAATGTATAATCTTTGAAAAAAATAAATAGATTCATCAAATTAATTATACAATTATGGATGACAATATAAAATTTAAAATGATGTAAGATAAGTATTTAGATGTTTAGTACCCTTCAGATGGATGGTAATACACGATAAGTATTTAAAATGAGTCAGAGGTCGAGAAGTTCATCACAAGCAAGGAGCACTATTCATCGATCTCTTCAGATGTTTAGTACTCCTCGAATTCTTCGTCTGATTCTTCCTCTTCCTCCTCTTCTTCTACTTCTTTCTCCTCTTCACCTTCTTAGATAGGATTGTCCTTTACGAGAATTTCTGGAGCATCCAACTCGACATTTATTGAAAATGGATAAAACCTTAATGCTTCATCCTCCTAAGAGCATTTTGATAATTGAGGCTCTTCTTCTTCTTTGAGCATGTAATGAATGGCTTGAGACTTAATCTTATATACAACCCATCAATTTTTTCTTCCTCCTTTTCTCGATGGAAAAGGAGTATAATATACTTAAGCAACTTGTTGGGCTAGCACAAAGGGGTCATTGACATATACTTTTGATTCATATTTGATTCAATAAGCCCGTACTATGGATCAACCTTCATATAATTGTTAGTATCAAACCATCGACACTTAAACATAATGACACTATTATCACCTAAGGGATAGGTGAACTTGATCATTTTTTTGAGGATTCCATAGTAGTTACTCTCCACCTCTGCCCATTAGCTATTTTTTATACACATACCGCTATTCATTGTACTTTTATGTTCTCTATATTGCTATATGTAAAATTTGAAATCATTTACATTACAATCATTATAATATGTCATATACTTTGTTGGCCTGTAATCTAATTGTCTTAGTTTTCTAAGTATGGATTCGCTGCCTTGCATGATCTGCATATTATAAAAGAAATAAATTAGGACAAATTAAATTAAATAAAATGGCAATGGTTGCTTACTAGTTGATGGAACCAATTTGCAAAATTCTATAAGTGCTGAGTGAAAATTTCTTTCTTGCTTATCTTTGGGTTATCCCATCTCAGCATATCATCATATGACCTATACATGCATAAGATAAGTATAAGATGATAAGTGATTAAAGAGTTAAGATTATGATGGATACTTACTCAATATATGGATCGACCTTCGCGTAGTTTAGTAAAATATATATCTTTACCTGTCAAAGTTCAGTATCAGTCAATATTCGATGAAACTCGTGCCCAAATTCATGAGCAGCATAGGCAAATATTGAGATATTTGCCTATGATCCCTCACCATCATCATCATGTCAACCCGCTTGAGTCAGCTTTTTTTGCACACTGGGGTTAAAGTAGTATCGACTAAAATTTAAAATTTTTTATATTATATAAGCCTCCATAATAGAATCTTCGACTTGGATCTTATTTTTTATTTTCTTCTTGAGACTGTGCATGTATCTTTCAAATGGATATATCCACATGTACTGCACTGATCCCTCCATCTAGCTTCATATGTCAAATGAATCACGAGATGCTCCATGGAGTCGAAGAAACTGGGAGAAAATATCTTTTTCAACTTGTATATGATTTCTACACTGCTAGCCTTAAGACTGGAGATATGGTTGGTAAGGTTGGTAAATAGTTCGATAGCACAAATATCTCTAAAACAAGGTTAAGCTTAATCAAAGAACTTTATATGGAGTTGGAAAGAAGATCATATGAAGTTAATGGGAGTAATCATTGCAAGAAGACATGACAATCATGGCTCTTCAGTCTATAGAACGTAATCTTTAACATTGACGTACCGAGCTTGATTACTTGTATAATGATTTGAGAATTTAAGACTTTTACACTAGTCATAAACGTCCTTCAAATTCTCCCTTGTTAAGGTATAAAATACTTTTATCTTCAAAAATTTTTTAGGTAACACCTCAACTAGCTCTAACTAAGGATACTTGCATATATTTTTCAGATATGCTCGAGCCTTGAAATTGTCCTTCATTTTGCCCTTGACATCCATAACATAAGATACTTCGCTTCATCTAGTTATGAGTTTTATCGAATCCTTGAGACTTTTGCTTATCAAATAGCATGCCAAATTGGACTTTGTCTAGTTAGGATACCCTCTAAAATACTTCCATACCACTAAGATGCGAGGATGCAGGGTCCTTCTCTATTTTATTTCTCCTGACACTATCTCACTGCTTTCGAAAATGATGATGCTTGGAAAGAAATTGATGATAATAATCAAATCAGCAGGGCTTACAACTATGCTCAAGTTGAAATAATTTTATGGTCTCCATACAATAGGGACATACAAGCTTCCTATAAGTGCTCCATCCTAATAGTATCTCATAAGTAGAAAAATCGCTAATGGTCCACATCAATACAGCCTTTATTATAAAATTCTACTTCTTCGATGCATCAAAAGTATATATGCCATCAGACCATAAGAATTTTAGCTCATCAATAAGAGGCCTTAGATTTACATCAATACTTCGATCAGGATGTTGTGGTCTAGGAATAACTAATGTATAAAAGATGTTATATTCTTTCATACACATCCTAGGTAAAAGATTGTATGGAGTGATAAAAATTGATCAATGTAAATAAGAGGCCATTGCATGACTAAACCGTGTAAAACCATCCATAGATAGATCCAGTCACATATTGCATAATTTCTGAGCAAATAAATAGTGGCAATATCAAATTATTTTCATGCCTCGCGGTCCGATGAATGACTCATCATATTGGAGTATTTGCAAATCTCTTCTTTGTGTCATCTCATCTGTCCGATAGTACTCTTGGACAAGTAGAGCTTTTGAAGCCTAGGAGTAAACAGAAGGTATCGAAAAACTTTATATGATATGATCTTCTGATTTGTACCCTCTTGCTTCAGCTTAAATCAGCTTTCACCACATACATCACATGAGCTCTTTAGTTGGCCTTTCTTGTAGAAAAGCATGCAATCATTACGGCATGCATCTATCTTCTTGTATCCCATGCCTAACTCTTTCATCATTTTTTTTGAAGCATAGAAGCTCCCAATAAGCTTCTTATTCTTGTGTAGTAACTTTTTTGCTATTATTATCAGTCGATCATAATAATTGACCGTCATATTAAACTTGACCTTCAAATTCAATAACTCTAATATAGTTGATAATATAGTATGTATTTCACATTCCAACCATAGTAGTTTATCAGCATCTTTCAGCATATGATAAAAATCATCACTGTCAGCTTCTGAATCATCCTCTATATTTTAATTAAATTCATAACCAGCCCCATCCATAACCATATCTACCATTCTATTTGTATCCCTATCCTGCTTACTTCTAACCCTTATAATTTTCTTTCACATCTCCCCATGCAGGTACCAATGCTTGTAGTTGGACATAAATCTACTCTTATACAAATGAACAGTAATTGTATCTCAATCAAATATTGCTATATTACCACATCTGTTACAAGGACAATGAGCCCATCCTTAATGTAAGAGTGCTGCATTCTTAAAAACAAAATCATAGAAGTATTCTACACTCTTTTTATATTTAGCAAAAATCGATCACGTCATCGACTACTCGATGATCTATCCAACTATGATTCATGGCATACTATCTAAAAATTTTGTATATACATAAATACAAAGCAACTACTAATTAATTATTTTATTATTTAAAATAGTTTATATAGTATATGCATCTTATCATCAACTAATAGGTATAGAAGGTCCTATCCCATTCAAAAAATGTATTAATTCTATAGATCAATTAAAAGAATCAAATGATATGCAATAGAGATTGAAAGAAATTTTGGTAGTATTTTTTCTTAGTTCTTCCCACATGGTTGAAATATGTGGGGAGAACTAAAGGAATATGCTATCTGAATTTTTTTTTTGAACCCTCAATATACCATTTAATTACTGTAATGATTTATAGAATTACTTATATTTTTTAAACTATCTATATTGGACCATCAATTGATCAATATATATAATTCTTTCATCTACATAAAAATATATAAATATATGAATATAGTAGAATATATACATTAATCAAAAGACAATATATAGTTCCATGCAATGTATTTTTTAAATTAATTAATTACTTAAATTATCATCCAATTATAGGATGCCGTAGAATATGCACTTGACTCTAATGTGAGAACTGGCTGCCCTAGACATCGACTAGGACTCGAGGCCCGAGAGTGCAGGGCATGCCCCAGATCCGTATTTGCAATGCTACCTGACACCTTCTCTCGATCTGAGCTCTCTGCATGCTAAGATCCAAGTCCCATACTTCTAATCAATTAATTAAATATCTAACTAATTAATTATTTTTTAATATCTAATTATACTTAATTAACATAATTTAAATAAAAAATTAACTTTTAGAGACGGTATTAGCCATCGCTAATGCTTATAACAGCAAGTAGATGGCTCGGAGATGGGATTATGGGGTCACAACAGTAAGAAGATGGCCCGGGGGCGGTAGGGCCATGGGAAGCCAGCATGGGTCGGGACTGTGGGGTCAGGCTAATGGGGTGGGGCCGCGAGCTCGAGATGACAGAGATGGGGCTGTGGGATTAGGCCAGCAACATCGGGGCAGCGGGGTCAGGGTGGTTGCGGGCATGGAGGAACGCGATCTCGAGGCCACAAAGTCGGGCCAGCGATGTCGAGACCGGTGGGGTCGGGGTGGCTATGGGCGTGGAGGGACGTGGGCTCGAGGCCATGGGATGCTGGAGGGATGAGGTAGTGAGGGCTGGGGCGGGAAGGGAGGAAAGGTAGGTTGAAGGGGGTTTGGACGTCGGTGAGAGGGCGACCACAGGCATGGAGGGACGCAGGCTCGAGGTCGTGAGATGTCGGAGAGACGGGGCAGGAAGGGAGGAAAGGAAGGGTTGAGGGGGATTTGGGTGCCAGTGAGAGGGTGATCGCAGGCATGGAGGGATGTGGGTTCGGGATCACGGGGCACTAGAGGGATGGGGCAGGTAGAGAGGAAAAGAGGGTTGGGGGGGTTTGGGCATTGGTGAGAGGAGAATCGTGGGAAGGGGATAGGAAGAGGTGCACATGAGCAAAAATTTATTTTTCATAATGTGGCAAAGTATTAGCAATGGCAAAAAGCTGTTAGTGAAAGTATTAGCCATGGCAATCCATTGCTAAAAATAGAGCCTTGTCGCTAATACTAATAATTAAAAAATAATATTTTAAATATTTTTTAAATATTTTTTTCAAACTTATTAGCGACGACAAATCTTGCCATCGCTAATAGCCATCAGTAATTAATTAATTTAATTATAATTAGAATCAAAAAAATTTTAAAATTTTAAAATTATTAGTGATAGCTTTGCCATCGCTAATAAGCGGTCATCCATCACTAATACCCACTATTAGTAATGGTGGTAATGTCGTCGCTAAAAGCTGTTGCTAATAAGCCTTTCTGTTCTACATTTCATACTTGCTAATTTATGTCTGCTCTCATGATTGTCTACTTTCTTACATAACATCTTTTTTTGGATAGTTTTTCTAACATATTATGTATATCTAGCTACTTTTCGTGCTTGGTATTTTGTAGATATGATGATCTCATTGATGGAGGATTGACATCTTTTGGCGATTCTAGGAATATATAGGTTTGTCGTGGTGCACCATCACCATTGATTAAGGACAATGTTAAAGAAATTATATTCATAAAATCTAATCGAGTATAGTTTTAAAGTCGAATATATATTCAAGATGTATTTGTAAGGTCTAGCTTCTTAGCTAGAGGTAAGTCTTGATTTTCTTCTCTCCTATAAACTCAGCTATCAAGAGCAGTTTATTTTATTTTCTTTTCTTTTTTTCTCTTCCACCATGACTGTCGTAGCTGCTTTCTCCTTTCTGTCTCTTCTTTGATGAGTACTATCCCTCTGGTGAGTACTACTTTTTTCATAAAATTATATACCAAAGCCACTTTGGTCATTTTCTTGACGTTAGCTAATACATGACAGCCTTGAAACTAATTTAACCAAATTTAACTAAATATTATTAATTTTATTAAAATATTTATTTTAATTTAACTAAATCATATAAATATTAATTTAAAAATATTAAAAATTTAAAATATGAATCAAATTTAAAAAAAATAAAATTACTTCAGTATTAGCGATGGCTTCATACCGTTGCTAATAACATATTTTTGTCACTAATAATTCTAGAACTAAATTAAAAAAATAAAATTATTTCAGTATTAACGATGGCTTAGTACTGTCACTCATAACATATTTTCATTGCTAATAATTCTAGATAAAATAAAAAAAAAATACTTTAGTATTAGCAACGATTTTATGCCGTCTCTAATAATAATTTTCATCACTAATAATATTAGAACTAAATTAAAAAATATAAAATTACTTTAGTATTAGTGATGGATTTATACTATTTTTAATAATAATTTTTCGTTGCTAATAATATTAAAATTAAATTAAAAAATAAAATTACTTTGTGACTGCATCATAATAATTTTCTGTCACAATACTATTAGAATCAAATTAAAAAAATACTTTAGTATTAGTAATAGCTTCTTGCCATCACTAATAATAATTATTCATTACTAATAATATTAGATCAAATTAAAAAAAAATATTTTAGTATTAGCATCGGCCTTCTATCATCACTAATAATAATTTATTATCATCAATAATATTAAAATTAAATTAAAAATAAATATTTTTTATTAGCGATGGAACTTATTGTTGCTAAAAGTCAAAATGTCATCGTTAATATTTTTTTATTTTTTATTATAACAGTTTTCTTAGTAACTATTTATTATCACTAATATTTAATATTTTTGTAATGGATGCATGTTGAGAAAAAAAAAAATTATATCCTATATGACATGTATCATATCGTCACACATGCATAACTACTCATTTTTAATCAATTTTGTTCGTCAAAGATTTATCTCAATGTATCATTATAGAAATAAATAATTATGATTGATTGTGTATATAATTATATACTATATATCATATAGGATATAATTTTTTCTCTCTAATGACCAGGTGTCACTGCGATTATGTTGGCGTAGTAAGGGATGGAGGGGGCATGCGCGGATGGCTATCTCCATCCTTTATTTCTCCCCTTCCTTTGGTTGCACGGCTTTCTATCCCTCCTTTTTCTCACTCTCTCTTTCACATCAATCTTTCGCAAAAAGAATGATCGAACTGGCAATGTATAGACTTTTGGAACATGAACGGTCATTCCGCCTCCTCTATCCGTCTGCATGGATCTCGAAGTGACGCGATCCAACGGCGGATTGGGAGGAAGGAAGGTGACCGGTCCTTTGGTGCGAAAGGTGCCTCCTCTATCCTCTCTCCGTCCCTCTCCTCTCTCTCTCATCTCTCCCGCCCTCACTCCTGTGCCTCGGCTGTCAGCCGGCTTGTTGGCCCCTACCGTGCCATCGGTCCCCCGAAAAGAGCTGCCAAAACCCTCTCTTATTTCTCTCTCGTTCTTCTTCCTCTATATCCGACATCACCACCGCCCTCCGTCGCGTCGCTTGTAAACCCCAGGCCCCTCCTTCCTCTCTCTCTCTCTCTCTCTCCCCCCTCTTCTTCCTCTCGTTCGATCGTACGGTAGCTGGTATATTTAAATAGTTTTTTAATATCGTAGTGCGACTTCCATCAAAAAAAAAAAACGTAAAAAAAATGATAGTGGAACTCCTACCCTGAAGAATCATCGACAATGTGCTGTTCTTTGATATTATATAGCTCAATTTTTTCTATTTCTGGACTGATGATCATAATGAAGATTGTTATATCTACATCTAGCTATAACAGCATATAGTTAAGTCAAACAAACAAATCGACATTTGTACATTATCTATTATTCACAATAACTATAAATTTTGCTTATCTCGGTTTTCCCGTTATTTTTTTTATGCCATCCAATTTAATCCCACTGCTCTTTGCAAGTAAAGTATTAGTTTTTGCAAACACCGTGAGTCTTATGAAAGCCGGTGACTACTGCTACCGTCCATGATCCTTTGCATGTTACTTTCTTCATCTCCTTCTAGGTGATCTGGCACTTCATCAGCTACAGCCATTGGATTTTTTTTGCGAAACACGATGTGCAATATCCATGAAAATATGTCATGGAAGAGAAAAACCAACAGGAGTACAGACATCATGGATGCAATCCACCAGAACCTGATTCCAAGCACGAGATAGACGAGTGAAGTGAAAGACGAAGTAGTTGACAAATAAGTGACGGCTTGAACAAGCTTTAGCAGCCTTGATCGATGACGGCGGTAGAAAGAACCACGCTGGCAATCATACTGCAAAATGATATGAATGTAGAGAGGGCTAGCATCTCCATTAACAACTTTGGCGGAGTCGATCTGGTGGGAGGCAAGCTTGGTAAGCAGGGGACAGTGAGAGCCCCAACCAACCGAATTGTGAAACTCCAAAGGTTCTTGACCGATTTGTTTGGACCGTTGTCAACTGTAAGGGTTGTCGGGTCTGACGCAGACGCCCTTGAAGAATGGTAATGGTGTCGATAATAGATCGAGCAAAGGCATCGCACCGGAACTTGTCGATGGTAATAGTAGTCTTCTCTAACGTATAGAACTTGGGACAAGGTGGTAGTTTCCAAGTTGGTGGGTGATGATAGATTTTGATCAGTTTGCATGGCAAATGGTGGAAGAGGACTGGATCAGAGCTCCTCTGGTAGAAGTATTGGGGTAGGGGGGGTCAGAATGGATCGAGCTCCAGAGTAGCTTATATAAGAACCAAAAGATACTTTACCGGGGGGAAAAAAACCTAAAGATATATTCTTTCCTTTTGCTTGTATTAAGTTGCAACACTTTATAAAATAAAAAATAGTTGAAGATTAATTCGAACATAATGTTCTTTTGCTTTTATTGACTCTAAAACTGATTGTCGGGACACATGTCAAGTCTCCTGTTATTCTGGACTTCAGATCGCTGAAATGTTGGATTCTAAAAGTGTACAGCTCACTCATCGTAACTGACAAAGTGAAGGGCAGTCTAAGTTCGTGGGATGAGGGTCCGGAAAAGGGAGGATCGATGGCTATTTTAACTACTCCGCCGATGTTTTGTTCGATTCCGGCGCTTGCGACATCATGTCCGGAACCCTCGCGATTGTTCGGGAGAAACTTGACCAAGGGAGCGCCGCGCTTGTTTTTGCTCTCCGCTTCCGATGCTATTGCAGTGTATAGATTTATGCATCCCCTTGAACAAAACTGGGAGCTCCATTCGCTCCCCACCCGATTCTTACCACACAGACATAACTCGAGGAGGTCTCTGGTTCTATAATTCTATTCTACCAGCTGCCATGCAATCTGATCATAATCTGTCATCAACCATCAACTTGGAAACTACCACCACGTCCTATGCCCTATATATTAGAGGAGACTATTACCATCCACAAATTCCAGTGTGGCGTTTTCGCTCAACTTATCATCACAACCATAATTACTACTCCTAAGGGCGTACGTCTACCTTAGAGTCCATATTCCCTGTAGTTGACAACGGTCCAAACAAATTGATTGAGATTCTTTGAATTCACAAATTGAGTTGGTTGTGACCCTCCTCGTCCCTTGCTTACCAAGCTCCGCCCCACGCCCAACCTTTCGCTGGACCAAATTAAGTGTCGTTATATCACGGGCTCAATCTTTCGCTGGACCAAATTATGCAGTGCCCTAATATCACTTGCATAAAGAAGTAAGCCGACGCATGTCAACGATGGAAAACTGAAGCCATAAGCAAGGGAAAATACACTAAAGGAATAAAAAAAAGAAAGGCAACACACTCATATATGGAATTATAAAAATATTTTTTTTAAAATCATATAAAAATAGTATTTTCATTAATAAAATGCATGAAAGGATTACAAGCCTATACAACCACTTTTTTTAGATTACAATTAAAGGGGCTCAAGAGGCGAGGGAAATAAAAATGGATAGAAAGAATTTGCTAGAAAATTGGCCAATTGAATTGTTCTCATCCACACCCTCCCGATACTGAGCATCCATCCAAATTAGGGGTTCCAAAGGATTGACGAGCATTGCATTTTTTGGGCTCATCATTGGAAGCACTAACAAGGAAAACACCCAAAAATCACCCCAAAATAAGGAAAAACAGTTTGGTGGTGTTATAATGTATGTGCAAGATTGTATTATTGGCCATATCCAAACAAAAATACTAAACAAAATCACCCTAACAGACTCTCCTACTTGATCAGATCGAGGTCCTCATTGATACACTCCACTTGTTTGCTTCAGCTCGATCTTTCTCCTGCTGCAACATCAATGAGTCCTCTAGTTTTTTAGATTATTTCTGACTTAGAAAGTCCTTTCCACTTCACAAAGTACTCAAGCTTTTATGCACCATTGAGCAGAATTTGGACTCTATTTACTAAGATGTTGTCAACCCGTCTCTCTATAGAAGTAGAAGTAGGGGTTGGACGGCTTGTCCTATTCCTCATAGGCATGATATAGCTTGAGGCAACTTTTATGAAAACTGGATGTACTTTGAGCCATGAGGAAAATTGCACTCAATATTATATATTTCCTACTAATTCAAGGATGGGGAATGAACCCTTATACTTGCAAACCGGTCCTTTATATACTTTGTGAATAAATTGGGGTTGGACTAATTGGAGCTTGACTAGCGCCATGTGGCCTTTCTTGAAGTCCAGAAAAATCCTCTCTTTATCTGCCCACTTCCTCATCTTCTTGGCAACCTTCTAGCCTTCTTTAGGTATACTTACATTACTACAGAAAAGGATGACGACAGCACATATTACGGTAGCAGTTTTTCAAACTACTGCAATAGAGTCTACGATAGCGATTAACCCTAACCGCTGTTATAGATCAATATATGGCAGTGATTACACAAAACCACTACCATAGGTCGGATCTATGGCAGTGGTTAGAATTAACCATTGGTATAGATCGGACCTATGACAACTATTAGGATTAACCACTGTCGTAGATTAAACTATGACAGCAGTTCTTTGTAACCGTTGTTATAGGCTCAATCTATTACAGCGGTTAGTCATAACCACTGCGATATCTTTTTTTCATATTTTTGCTCTAAATATTGTATAATTTTAAAATTTAATGCCCATCTTCATCATTCATTATCTAAATAATTATCGTTAGAGTATCGTTACAAAAGGCCATCTCGATCTGATGATCCTAGTTTTATCGATTAGAAAATCTACAATGATGATCTCAGTGATGTTTGTAGTATACTATTAAAATTTTATTTTAATCGAATATCGTTATCATGATCAATTAGCATGGGTTGATTTCGATCGTTAAATGATAAATGAGTGATTAATGGACCAGACGGCGTTCGATTATGAGATAATTTTTTAAATAAATAATTTTGGCTACTATTTTAATAATTTTTATGATGATGATCATAAAATTTAAATTATTTTTATAAGAATCATTCATGTTAAGCAGATCTTGCAAAAGCACAAGCATAATTATCAATAGAATTTAAGAATGGATATCAAGCGACATATAGTTTTGGATCATTCTTAGATTCATGATTTAAATTTTATGATCACCATCATAAAAATTATTAAAATAGTAGCCAAGATTATTTATCTAAAAAATTATCTCATGGATGGATGTCGTCTAGTTCTTTAATCACTCGTTTCTCATTTAACGATCAAAATAACTCTATACTAAATTAACCATGATAATAATATCCAATTGAAGTAAAACTTTGATAGTATATTATAAATATCATCGAGATCATCATTGTAAATTTTTGGATCCATCGAAGATCTTCATCTATCAGATCATCGCATCATCATTTATGGTCATCGAAATTAAATTTTTTTGATCGATGAAACTATGGCCATCAGATCAAGATGGCCTTTTATGATGACACTCTAATTATAATTATTTAGATAATGAATTATGAAGATGGATATTAAATTTTAAAATTATATAATATTTAGAGCAAAAATATTAAAAAAAGATTTTCAATCTATGACAGCGATTTTTGAAAATCGCTATCATAGATCTATAGCAGTAATTTTATAACTGCTGTCATAGTCTATGATAGTGGTTTGAAAATTATTGCCATAGGTTAGGTTATTTTCAGCTCCCACCCCTAAATTATTTTTTGCTCTATCGATTGCTCTTTTTCTCCCTCCTCTCCACTGTCGGTGAGACCTCACCCGTTCCTTTTCTTCTTCGGTCAACGTCGCCTCTTCCTCCACCTCCTATTGGCTCTCTGATAGGCGTTGCCTCCATCCGTGCCTCCCCCTTCTTCCCCGGTTGGTGCTGCCACCTCCCCCTCCTCCCTTTCCTTCCCCTTCTTCCCCAACCTAGGCCCGCGGCTCCTCCGCCAGGCTGCCGCCCGCAACCCATCCCTCTTGCCCCCCCTCGGCTTCCCCGCAACCCCCCCCCGACCTCTCCGTCACCATGCCACCCCCTCCTCATCCTTTTTCCTTGGTCGGCTCGACCGCTAGCTCCGCCACCTCTCTTTCTCTCCTTCTTTTCTTGACCCGACCGCCAACCCCAACCCCGACCCCTCCTACTCTTTCTCTCTCTCCTCTCTTCCCTCGGCTGAGCCCCCCTCCTCCCCTTCTTTCCCAGTCGGCTCGACCGCGGCTCCGCCAACTCCTCTCTTCCCTCGACCCGACCCTCCTCCCTACTATATATCTCTCTCTTCCCTCTTCCTCTCTCTCTTCTCTTTCTCTTTCTCTTTCTCTCTCTTCTCTCTTTCTAACTCACCATCTCTCTCCATCATTTCGTAGATGACCTCTAGCATCATCGTCTTCCTCTAGCGCTACTATCGGCGATCCTTGGAGCTCTCTATGTAATCCCTTTCTATAGTAGTAGATATAATTTTTTTTAATTTTATAATATTATTTATTTATTATTTATAATATTTATAATAAATATTATAAATATTTATTATAAAAATTATAATTATCCATCGATCGTGGGTCATGTCGGTGGATAAGAGAACTCTTGCCTGCTGATTTTGGACCGTGTCGATAGGTTCTAAGCTGAGCCATGCTGTGTCGGCGATTATGGACGGTCCTGGGCCGTTCCATGTCGGCGATCGTGGATGGCCCTTGGGCCATGCCAGTTGATAAGAAAATCTCCATCAGTGAGTTCTGAACTATGTCGACGGTCGTGGATCCTGCCGATAGATAAGAAAACTCTTGTTGGCTAGTTTTGAACCATGTCGGTGGGTTCTAGGCTAGGCCATGTCGTGTCGACGATCATGGATGGTCTTGGACTGTGCCGTATCGATAATCATGGATGGTTCTTGGACCATGTCCGTCGATAAGAAAATCTCCATCGATAAGTTTTGGACCGTGTTAGCGATCGTGAGCTATGCCGGTCACTAAAAAAATCCTCACCCCCATCGGAAAGTTTTGGGCCGTGCCGACAGTCTTGGACCATGATGTGCCAGAAGCTTGGCATCCTAGGATGATAGATTATTTATTTACTGCTTGTTTACTTATCCTACAGACTCTCAGCCTTAAATCATGAAAATATAAACGTTGCAGGTCATGATAGCATCGAAACACCATCTAGCTTTCATCACCGCCTCTCGATGGATTATGCAGAGCTCGATATTTGGGGAGTAGTCAAAGCATACTCCATCTACCTCCACATCGGCTTCTTAGAAAATATTGACATCTACTCCACCATCGGCATCTACTCCACCGATATCTGAGCCTCCACCATCAGCCACATCTCCAACACATGCTCTAACACCTACATCTACGTATATATTTTTATTATATTATTTATTTATTTATTTATTATATAATATTTATATATTTATATATTTGCATAACGTATTTTTATTGCAGATGCATCATCCAGTAGGATATTTTACGGTCCCACATGCATGCCATATGTGTGGAACCGCCAACATCAAATGATAGTGCAGTATGATGCGGAGGAGAGGCCAGTAGGGGAGATTGCATGAAAGATGCATTTTTTTTCAGAATGCTTGTGAGGCAGTCTGACATCATTTTGGTATTGTCCATAGATTGACGATTGATGGATGCTGGTGTCAAGGACCGGGTGTGGAAGGAGATATGGATAACTATATTTTAATTATATATGCATTTGATATGTTCATACTTTGTTTGATTAGAATAATTTGGTAACTGACTTTTGATAACTTTATGCAGAGGATGTATGATTTTTTAGATCATGAGAAGGCTCGAGATATCCGATTGAAGAAGATTGAAGAGTTGTATTAGGGCTACAAGATCAAACTCCACAAAAGATGGCTCAAGCATTGATGAGAGACTCTGGAGGAGCTTATTTCTTAAATACAGGACTATCTCTCGAGTCAGTGGAAGGGGATGGTTAGACATTGAAGGAACCAGGAGTTCGAGGTAAAATTTTTAACTTTTAAATTTTTTAATATGCTTAAAATTATATTTAAATTTTTTAAAATATTTATTATTTATTTGAATACTTGTTAGGCTACCTTCCGTCAGAACTAGAAGAACCGGGCAGTTCAGTAGTACACGCATACTCTAGGCCATGAGTTTATGGCTAGTCGTGTGCATAAAGAGATAATAAATTTTGAATCTTACTAGATAAATTAAATTAATATTTTTTTCATATTTCTACTAAACTGATCCATTATTATAGTTAATGAGAGATTGAGTGATGCCCAGCTGTAGCGAGATCTTTTGATCCAACCATACGGACAAAAAAGATAGGTTGATGAATGCCGCGATCAAAAAATTTTTTATAAGTAATAAATATATTAGTATATATTATCAGTATTATAGCATTTTTTATAAAATTTTATTTGAATTTATAATTATAAAAGCAGTTAGATGTGCTCACGAGCAAGGGTTCCGATACCTCTGGCCCCCATGACCATCTATCTCAGGTCTTAGAGCCTGAGCACTCTAGGAGGATCCGATGTAGGTCCGAACATACATTGATGAGCTATAGATCTGAGGCGAGCATCTCTTCACTTATTTTCAATGTCATCAGTTGGGAGCAGCTTGAGGAGGCATTGATGCAGGCAGCTTAGGCTACGACACAGACAGATCAAGCTACGGCATGGGTAGATCATGCTTAGGAGTGCAGATCTCATCTGAAGGATATCTTGAGCACCATGGTGATGAGGCTCAGCACGTATTTTAGAGTAGACTTCGCAGGCCATAGAAATATGTTAGCCAACATTCCAGCTCTAGCCCCTCCGACTCTAGCTCCTCTAGCTCCGACTGCAACTCTAGCTCCAGCTCCTCCAGCTCGTGCTCCATCTCTCGATGATGATGATGATGTAAATTTAGGAGACTTTTGATGTATTTTTTTAAAAAATATTATAATAAATTTTATTCGATAATAAAATTTAAGTATTTCAAAAATATTCTTATATTTATAATATTTTTATATATTTTTTATTATATTATATATCTTTGCATTTATCAGATAAAATATATAAAAAAATAAAAATTTTATATTTTTTATTATTCAAAAGCTACGATAGTGGTTGCAAAATCACTGCCGTAGGTATTTCGAACGAGGCAGCAAATTATTGCCAACCATTGCCATTGACCTATGACAGCAGTTTCGTAACTACTATCATAGATCGAGCTATAGCAGCGGTTCCATAATCATTGTCATAGCTCGACCTATGGCAGTGATTATAGAATCACTACCATAGGCTATATATGGCATCGGTTCGCATAACCGCTGCAATAGCTCTACCTATGGCAGCGATTATGGAACCACTGCCATCGACTGTATATGATAGCGGTTCGCATAACTATTGCAATAACCACTGTCATAGACCTACGTTGATGGCCATAGTGGCAGCGGTCAGTGGTTCACATAACTGCTGTAATAATCGCTGCCATAAACCTACGGCGATGGCCGCAGTGACAGCGGTTAGCTAACCACTGCCATAGCGTATGGCAACGATTTTTTAGACTATGACAGCGATTACAAACTCCTGCCATAGCCTTATTTTATAGTGGTGCCATGCAACCTCAGCATTGCAGTGCCACTCCTTAGCAAAATGGTACATAGATAGGCTATTCCATATATACCCCACAACCATGATATGCGGAGTGGAAGGTTGCTGCCCAGTGATGATCTCGAAGGGGTTCTTATTCAACATAGAGCTTCGTTGCAAATTGTAAGAGAATTTAGCTATGTTGAACAGCTTCACCCAATCCCTTTGATTGGCACTCACAAAATACCGTAGGTATTGCTCGAGAAGAGTATTTATTCTATTAGTTTAGCTATCAGTTTGGGGGTAGAAACTAGTGGAGCAGTATAGCTTGGAACCAAGAATCTTGAAGAGCCCGATCCAAAATCGCCCCAAGAACTTGGAATCCTTGTCACTAACAATGTTCTGAGGGATGCTTCAAGATCTCATCGTGTGCTTCAAGAATAGCTGAGTCACCTCCTCCACAGAGCAATATAAGGCTATTAGGACAAAGATGCCATATTTGGAGAATTGATTTATAACCATTATGATGGACCCATACTCTCTCATATTTGGTAGACTTAAGATGAAGTCCATAGAGACGTTGTCCCATGACTATTCTAGCACAGGTAGGAATAGCAATTTTAGCCAACACATCGAGTACCTGATCCATTCCAATCCAAATAGGGTGGATTTTATCCGACTTGATTAAAATCTATAGTAGATATGGATTCTAAAAATGAAATACTCGAAGTGAATTCAGATGCTAAAAGATGAAGTGAGGAAGGTTGCTACCATCACTACTACAAAAATGGTCTATGGCAGCAATTTTTGAAACTGCTGCCATAGCTCCTACGGCAGCGATTTTTGTTAACCGCTGCCATAGGTCGGACTTATGGCAGCGGTTTTTGTAACCGCTACTATAGGTCTGATCTATGGCAGTGGTATCTATAGCAGCAATTCATTGTAACTGTTATCATAAGTCAGATCTATAGCAATGGTTGGTAGAAATCACTGCTATAATCTGATTTATGGTGGCAGTTAATTGTAACCGCTGCCATATATTTTTTTTAAATATTATATAATTTTAAAATTTAATACTCATCTTCATCGTTCATTATCTAAATAATTATCATTAAAGTATTTTTATAAAAGATCGCCTCGATCTGATTGCCCTAGCTTTATCGATCAAAAAAATTTGATTTCGACGACCACGAATGACGATGCGATATTCTGATAGATGAAGACCTCCGATGGATTCAAAAATCTACAACGATGATCTTGGTGATGTTTGTAGTGTACTATCAAAATTTTACTTCAATTGAATATCATTATTTTGGTCAATCTAGTATATATTAGTTTCAATCGTTAAATGATAAAGGAGTGATCAAAGGATCAAATGATATCTGATTATGAGATATTTTTTTTATAAATGATCTTGGCTACTACTTTAATCATTTTTTATGGTATTGATTATAAAATTCAACTCATGAGATGATTAATGATCTAAAACTATACGTCTTCTGATAACCATTCTGAAACTTCATTGGTTGTTATGCTCGTACTTTTGCAATATCTACTTAACATAAATAGTTTATATGAAAATGATTTAAATTTTACTATCATCACCGTATAAAATATTTAAAATTATAATAAAAATTATTTAACTAAAAAATTATCTCATAATCGGATGCCGTTTAACTCTTTGATCGCTTGTTTCTAATTTAACAATCGAAATCATTTCGTACTAAATTGATAATGATAATAATATTCGATTGAAGTGAAACTTTGATAGTATGCTACAAACATCATCGAGATCATCATTATAAATTTTTGAATTCATCGGAGATCTCCATCTATCAGATCATCACATCGTCGTTCGTGATCGTCGAAATCAAATTTTTCTGATCGATAAAGCTAGGGCCATCGGATCGAGACGACCTTTTGCGATGATACTCTAATGATAATTATTTAAATAATGAATGGTAAAGATGGATATTAAATTTTAAAATTATATAATATTTAGAGAAAAATAAAAAAAAATTATTTTTCACCAATGGCTGCGGTTATCAAAAATCATTGCGATAGATTTACGACAGCGGTTATAGAGTCGCTGTCGTAGATCTATGGCAGTAATTTTGGATAATCACTACCGTAGGTTAGATTAAAAATCTCTAAATTTTTTCTTTTCTTTCATGCACGCTCGATCTCTCTCTCTCCCCCTCCTCTTCATCATCGGTGAGACTCCTTCCCCCCCGGCCAGCGTCGCCCCTCCACCCCTCCGACCAGCATCACCCCTCCTCCACCCAGCCGACGTCACCCCTCCTCCCCCCCGATCGGCATCGCCCCTCCTTCCCCCTCCCTCTCTAGCCCCCATCCCCGGCTGCCCCTCCCTGCCACCCACCACCCCCCACCCCTCCATCCGACCCTTCCTCAGCCCCAACGAAATCCTTCCTCCGACGAACCCCCATCCGACCCTCTTTCGGCCCCCCGCGAACCTCTCCTCCGGCAAAGCCCCCCTCCACCCTAGCTCGCCCCCCCACAAAACCCCACCCCCACCCTCCATCCGACCCTCCCTTGGTCCCTAGCGAAACCCCCTCCGACGAACCCCCATCCATCCTCGACCCTCCATCGGCCCCCGTGAAATTCCTTTCCCACACTCTATCCTCCTCAGGTCCCGGTGCAAAACTAGACCCCCTTTTTGGTGAGCCCCCCACCTTCCTTCGACCCTGCGAAAACTCCATCCCTCCACCATCACCATCATTCTGACCCTCTTTTGATTGAGTGCGAAGCCTCCTTCGACCTGCTCATCACTATGCCCCCTCCCCCTGGCTCTCCATCCCTGGCCGCCCCTGCTCTCTCTCTTTCCTCTTTTTTTCTCTTCTCTATCTCACTATCTTATTTTTATTTCGTAAGTTACCTCTAGTGCCGTCGTCCTCCTCTAACGTCGTTGCCGATAATCCTCTAAACTTTCGGTGTGACCCACTCTCTATAGCCGCAGGTATAATTTTTTTTAATTTTATAGTATTATTTAATAATCATATATATTTATAATAATTTATAAAATATTTATAATAAATATTATAAATATTTATTATAAATATTATAATTATCTACATGCCGTAGTTTTTGGGCCGTGATGTGGCGGTAGCCTTGGACCGTGCCGTGACGGTGGCTGTGGACTAGATCTATCAATGGATTGAATTTGAATTAGAATCTGAATATTCAGATCCAGATCTAATTTTAATTACTAGTACCAAATCTGAATTCGAATATCCGATGGATCTATACTTGAGAGAGAAAGGGAGGGATTCGACCTCACCGCCATCATTGGAAGGGAGGGAGTTTGGCCTCGTCGCCATCATTTGGACGGAGGGGGTCCGACCTTGCCGACGAGGAAGATCGAGAGAGGAAGGTGGGAGATCGAGAGAGGAAGGGAGGGGGTCCGACCTCATCGACATCACTGAAAGGGATAGGGTCTGGCCTTACCGATGAGGAAGATCGAGAGAGTGAGAGAGGGATGGATGGAGTCCAGCCTCATCGACAAGAGAGATCGAGAGAGTGAGAGAGAAAGATCGAGAGATGAAAAAGTTAGAAGGGAGGGGTTTGGCCTCGCCGCCGTCATCGATGAGAGAGATCGAGAGAGGGAGAGAGGGAGTGATCGAGGGGATGGCACACAATCGAGCCAGCTCGGATATGCAAATGAGCTAGCTCGGATACACAATTGAGTCAGTTCGAGCCATGATCGAGTTGGCTAGGGAAGGATTCTAACCAGATGTCTCAGGCACAGAGCTGACTATCTCAGGCACGGAGCTAGCTTAGCTTTCGAGCAAATAGAATTTGATATATCATGATATTATATTGATTAATATTCATTAACGTTGTAGGTCATAATGGCACCGAAATGCCATCTAGCTTTCACCTCTGTCCCTCGATGGATTATGCATAGTTCAGCATCCGAGGAGCAGTTGGAGCATACTCCGTCCACCTGGACATCGGCTACTCAGGGACCTCCACCGTTGGCATTTACTCTACTGACGGCATCTACTCCATCGACAGCTGAATCTCTACCATCGTAGGCATTTGAGTGTACATTTTTATTATATTAGCATAATTTTATCTTTTATATAGTATTTGTACACTTATATATTTGTATAACGTATTTGCATTGCATGTGCATCATTCAGTCGGATATTTTACGGTCCCACACGTATGAACTGCTAGCATCAGGTGATAGTGCAGTATGATGCGGAGGAAAGGTCGTTAGGAAAGATCGCGTGGGAGATGCATTTCTTTTTTGGAGTGCTTGTGAGGTGGTCGGACATCATTCCCGTAGAGCCCAGAGACTAGCATTTGATGGATGCTGCCGTCAGAAATTGGGTATGAGAGGAGATATGGATAAGTACGCGCATCTTCGTTATATTTATGCATTTTATATGTTTACACTATATATGTTTAATTAGAATAATTTTGTAACTAATTTTTGATAAATTTATATAGAGGAGGTACAACTTCTCCGATCACGAAAGGGCTCAAGATGTTCGATTGAAGAAGATTGGAGAGTTGTACCGGGGTTATAAGATTAAGCTCCATAGAGGATGGTTCGAGCACTGACAAGACACTCCGGAGGAGCTTGTTCCCTGAATGTAGGACTATCCTCCGAGTCAGTAGGAGGAGATGGTTAGACACTGAAGGAGTCAGGAGTTTGAGGTAAAATTTCTAACTTTTGAATTTTTCAATATGCTTAAAATTTTATTTAAATTTTATTTAAATATTTATTATTTATTTGAATATTTGTTAGGCTACTTTTCATCAGAATCGAAAGAACCGTGCAGCCTAGGAGTATATGCACACTCTAGGCCACGAGTCTATGGTCAGTCATATGCATAGAGAGATAATTAATTCTAAATCTTACTAGATAAATTAAATTCATATTTTTATCATCTTTCTGATAAATTTGTTCTTTATTATAGCTGATGAGAGATGGAGTGATGCCTAGCCATAATGAGATCTTTCGATCCAACCGCACGGACAAGACGAGCAGATCGATGAACACCGTGATCGAACGTATTTTTGTAAGTATTAAATATATTAGTATATATGATTAGTATTATAGTATTTTTTATAAAATTTTATTTTAATTTATAATTACATGATCAGTTAGATGTGCTCATGAGCGAGAGCCCGGATACCTTTGGGCCCCATGACTATCTGTCTCAGGTCTTAGAGCTTGAGCACTCTAGAAGGATCCGATGCAGGTCCAGACATATGTCGACGAGCTACTGATCCGAGGCGAGCATCTTCTCATAGACTTCTGGTATCGTCAGCTAGGAGGAGGTATTGGCACGGGCAGATTATGCTGCGATGCGGACAGATTGGGCTGAGGAGCGTGCATCTCATCTGAAGAACATTATGAAAGACATGATGTTGATGCTCAGCATGCATTTTGGAGTCACAAACTTCGAGGATATGTTGGTCCGCATTCTAACTCCAGCTCCAGCTCTGGCTCCGACTCCGATTTTTGATGATGACGACGACGATGATGATGTTGATTTAGGAGACTTTTGATATATTTTATTTTTTTAAAAAAATATTATAAGAAATTTTATTCAGTAATAAAATTTTAATATTTCAGAATAATTTATATTTATTATATTTTATTATGTTATATATCTATATTTATCAAATAAAATATATAAAAAAAATAAAATTTTTTATTTTTTTTAATTATTCAAGATCTATGATAATGATTTTATAATCGCTGTCATATCCGTGCCAATCGCTGCCATAGGTCCCTAGTGCAAATAGTGCCAACCGCTGCCATAGATTATCTATGGCAGCGGTTACATAACCGCTGCCTAACCGCTGCCTAACCGTTGCCATAGGTCGATCTATTATAATAGTTTATAAACCGTTGCAATAGGCTATTTATGACAGCAGTTCTAACAACCGCTGTCATAGAGCTACGGTGACGGCCGTAATAGTAGCAGTTAAAAAACCGTTGCCATAGCTTATGACAGCGATTTTTTGGGCTACGACAGTGGTTTAATTTTTTAGGCTACGACAGCAGTTCATAACTGCTGCTGTAGCCTTTTTTTATAGTAGTGCATCCTATTGCAGACCCCTCACTCTTTTCGTTTCTCGACCTTGTCATCCATTCCCTCTCCCTTTCTCACATGATGTGGTATGGGCCGTGGAAGCTTGCCACATCCTGGATGGCAATCCTCTAGTTAAGTGATGAGATGCTAAAAATAGAAGATGAGAAGGAGCGGAAATCTTAGACCTACAATCCAAGAACCACTTTTGAGCTTTCACTACTCTCTTACAAATGAGAATGGAATGCAATGCAAAGGAAGGGAACTCTTGAAGCCTCAATGCCCCATCCCCTACCATGGTGAGCCGATTAGATTGATTAGCCTAAGATGACCATGGAGATGACCGATCATTAGATTAAAACAACATAAAACTGTTGGACATCTCATTGAAATAGTATAGAATTGCATAGTGAAGTAGCAATCTTCTCCATTCTTTTCCTCTTACATTGCCAAGGATTTTAGCACATACCACGGTGGATCTTTTCAAATGATAAGGATGTCCTATAATAGCATAAGACATCTGTCCCTTCTTTTAATGCTGTCTCAATAAAGTAAGGGCTTGCTCACTCTCCTTTTTAACACTACCTTAATAAGGTAAGGAGCATCACCGGATTGAAATAGCAAAAGTTATAGGTGGACCAATCAATCTTCTTTGTTTTTTTTCTCTTAATCAGAGATTCTAACATGTGGCATGGTGGTTTTTTTAAAATGGTAAGGATGTCCTTTGATAGCTTGGAAGTTCTCTCTCCTTCTAATATTATCTTAATAAAGAAAGAGCCTACTCACTCTCTCTTTTAATGTTGCCTTAATAAGGTAAGGAGCACCTCTGTCTCCCCCATGTGGATCCTTTATATATTTTGTTTATTAAAAAAAAAAAAAAAAAACATATGTTAGAATGGATGAAAGACACATCAAAACTTGGATAGTTAACATTGACATGAGGTGGATGCTAACGTTAGATGTTGCAATCATATGGCATTGATGTGGGAGCAATAGTGGATGATATGGATCGATGATGTTGTCACATAGAAAGGAGATGCTGTACGGAAGCTCGAAAGAGAGATAAAAGAGTTGTATCTCTAATTGTTTGAAACTCTAGATATACTAATTTTGAGGATAAAATTATTTTAAGAGAGGAAGAATGTAATAATCCATGAAAAAAATTTCTAAGCCTAAACTTTCTCACACGAATCTCAAAGCATGAAAAAGTAAAAAAATTGAAAATAGCTCACGCGCCTTGCACATCAGTAGGGGAAGGAAGACTCCCGATGGGAGTCTTCTTCCTCTTTTCTGATTTTGGCTAGGAAGAGGAAACTTAGGGCAGGGATTTGATCTATAAAAGGGCTCCTTCTCTATTCATCACACTCCAAAACCCCTTCCATCGTCGGTGAAAAATCCTCTAGCTTTTTCTTGATTTTCATTGGAGGGCCTTTGGGATTTTTTTGACAAACCGGCCATACGAATATCTCATTAGAGACATGGTAAAATCTTGATCTCTCTTTATTCTTTCTTTCGATCTGTAAGGGGTTTGCCATTGTTGGGATTTAGGCTAGGGAGGTGCTGGATTAATGTAAAATAGGGCCATCCTTTGTTTTTTCTCTTCTCTTTTCTTCCTTCAAGCCAGCTGCCATTATCAAACTTGCTATGCTTGAGCTGTCGAAGGCCGATGTAGCTATTGGGGTGAGTATGAGTGGCCACCGCTGTGGGGATCTCATATATGGAGAGGATGGTCGGCACTAAAGCCTTCCACGCCTCCTCTATTTTTTCATGTAGAGAAAACACAAAAAAAAAAAAAAGAGAAGGGAGGGTTTCTCTCCCTCTCTCTTCCCTCTATTTACTTATTTTTTTCTTCTCCACTTTCTTTCTTTATGAGTTCTTTCTCTAGTTTCTCTCTCTATAATTTTTTCTCTCTTTATGGATTTTTCTCTAGAAATCTTATGGAACAGGAGAAGGTTTAAATGTCTAGATACACTTGGATTGACTAGTTAGTCCCGAGAGGGGTCTTGAACCTATAATGTTAGGATCATTTAGTATAATTTTTACCATCCCTAATCATCTATGATTTTTTATGTTTAACCTTGATCATGTAGAGAAGTGACTATCTGCATAAGATATCGAACGGAACATCTTGTTTTCAACTTCGTAGATCGAGAAGTTCATCAATTACTATATTTAAGTCAATCACTGGTGGAGGAAAGAGTTTTTCAACATGATCATCTATATGATTATGGAAAATAATATGATTTAACATAATTGATGATGTGGATGGTATCTAGGTTAGCTGATCATGCAAGAAACATGGATATATATTGGGTCAATCTCGGGCTAGGATGTGATATTATTTTTGGCCTATCATAAGCTAGAGCATGACTGTAACTAATCTAATACCAAAATTTAGATTATAATTTTAATAATATGAATGAGGCAAGTGTGGTGTTTGGATTATTTGGCCATGTAAGAAACGTAGTATGTGTAGGACTGAAATTGGGCTCGGATCGATGTGAGGCCCATTGGGTCGGACCAATTTTGGATCGGGCTTTGTACTTGATCCAAAATAATTCAGGCCGAACTTGGGCCCAAATATAGGACTTGTTTGTCTTTCACATTGGACTCGAGCCTATCTTTGGCCCGAATCAGATCTGAGCCCAAGCCCAAATTTTAGCTTGATCAGTAGTTCCAATATCCAGTCTGAGCCAGTTTAGTACTCAAATTGATATAGCCTAAATATCTGATCTGAGTTAGCCCGAGCCTAATTAATTAATCAGTTAATGTTAGCTAATTGGTTTAATCAATTAGCCCTAATCAAGTTAAGCCCAGACCTTGCTATTCCGTGTTGCCAACCTTCTTCCAGTGTTCCTGACATTTGTCACTTCATCTTCGAGACTCCAACTATCCATGTCTGCTCGCCATTCGATCTTCTATCCTCCCCATCAATGATGCTGGTCTTCCATCTTCCCCCATCGTCCATCACCGACTTCGATCTTTCATCTTTCCCCATCGATCATCACCGATGCTGGCCTTCCATCTTCGCCCATCACCATTTGCTGTTTGCTGGTCTTCCATCAATCTCTCTTCGATTCTCAATTTCTTTGATCTATTTCATAAAAAGCTTCGATCTTTGGAATTGATGGAGGTTTTGAGTAAGAGTGGTGTTATCTTGCCGTGAGGGTACCATTCGGTGGTCCATTCTTGCAAGGAGAGGAACCCTTCTTTTGTTGGGTTTCCTCGCTCTTCCTCTCAGATGATCGAGTTTCTATCTTCTTCTCAGAATAGCGGTTTCCATAGGAGGAGATTGACTATTGGGGCTGGGATAGTGAACACTGTGAAGGAAAATTTTAGTTCACCTCCTACATAGGTATCTAGAAGCTTCAAAATCTGATCTTTATTTTATTTTTTCTATTTATTAATTTTTAAAAGTTTTGAATATTTTTAATAGATCTTTTAGATTTATATTAAAAAAATGTATGTTTACATGATTTTTGGATTACCAGGAAGCAAGTTCAAGTTTTTCTTCCAAAAAAAAACTTTTAAATTCTCTATTTTTAATTCTTTTTGGACTCATTTGGTATGTGAGAAGTGGAGTGGAGAAGAGGCAGTTCGTGAAAAGTGAAGAGGGAGCATTTTGTTTGGTTGGAGTTTTAAGAGAAGAGAGAAGAAAAAAGGCTCTTTTCATGGAAAATCATTTTTCACATTTCATGAAAAGTGAAAATCCATGAAAGAGGTGGGTTTTGGCATTTTTCATGGGATGAAAAGTAGTGATATTTTTTTCAAAATATCCTTATAAGATCTATGGCTAAGATTTTGTAAAATATCATGGATGGTTAGGATAAAATACTAAATAATGATAATATAATATAATATTAATATTATCTTAATATTTATATGAATATAATATTGATATGAATATTGATATTAATATAGTATTTATATTAACATATCAATATTTGTATTAATATGATATTATATTTATTAAGATATTAATAAATTTATCATATTAAAATATTAATATTATATTAACATAATATAATATATATTAGAATTATATTAATATAATAAATTAGTATAATCTAACATTATATTATAATATATTAATATTATATTTATATTAATATAAGTATAATATTATTATGCATATAAAGTTTAGGAATAAAATGCATGGTTTTATATCTATTAAGGGTATAATGTGTATTCTACATAATTTTTTTAAAAAAATAGATGCTTAACCAAACATA
Source organism: Cocos nucifera (assembly GCA_006176705.1). Classification (NCBI taxonomy): domain Eukaryota; kingdom Viridiplantae; phylum Streptophyta; class Magnoliopsida; order Arecales; family Arecaceae; genus Cocos; species Cocos nucifera. The sequence goes on along the minus strand of QRFJ01000970.1, from coordinate 322,094 downwards.
AGCCACTTTTCAATAAGTTACTTCTCATGGTTAATCAAACATACCAAAATTTTATTCTCAGATAATAATTTTTTAGGAACTGACTTTCTAGAAAGTTACTTCTTGGGAAGAAAAATTCTTTCCATGAACCAAACGAGTCCTTTAGGTTTCTTATGCGAGTTTTCATGAGTTCTTTCCTTATTTATTCTTTACCTCAACAAGCAAGAAATTTTGTGATTTTGAAAAATCTTTCGAATTGGTGATGTCAGTCATAGGCTGAGGTGTGGTTGCTTACCATGGATAAAAACGTAGTGTGTGTTTGGTCTGCCATAGATTGGTGTGTAAGTGGATCTAGTCTAGTGCCAAAATAATAATAATATTGTCTAGATCAGATTTGTGTTAATCAATTAATTATAAATAATCCTAGTGAATTACTATTGAATAGAATTGATATGTTTAATAAAATTATACGTGATGGTATTATTTAATTTTAAAGCTGATGATGTATAAATTTTATTATTTTTCTATTAGTTATTTATATTTTTTAAAAGATGTTTTCATATTTATGTTGATCTGAGTGTGAAAAATTTTTATTGGGTTGTAAAGCTCATACCTTTTTCTTCTTCAGATTTATAAGATGCATGGTTGGTATCAAGTTGGGTGTGAAATTCGAGCGATGGAGTATTTAGTTAGTTAGTTAGTAAATTTTCTGATACCAAATAAATATTTCAATCATGTAAACATTATTCAATAAAGATGGATTGGTTTTATTTAATAAATATGATTAAAATTTTATAATTCTTTCTATGTTCATGTGAACTTATTTATTATTTAGGCCTTGCATGATCTCTAGGACATTGCTTTAGGTTCATTTGGCCATGTTATGTGGTCGATCCGAATGTTGGGTTCGGGATGTGATAGATGTGGAAGTGATGATGTAGATATTAGCAATGACATAGGCAGGTGTTTTGATGTAGCATATCTGAAATGTTACACTTGGTAGCTGAGAAACGTCACACTTGGTAGCTAAGAAGACTCCAAACATTATGGGTTAGAAGTAATGATATGGCATATCCGCCTTGAGACATATCATGGCTTGGAAAACCTTAGTATCCTCCTTTAATGTATGTGATAGATAGGGATGGTAAAATTAATCCGATCTGATGGGTATGCACCTTACCCAAGTCCAGTTAAATCCAAAAAATAGGGTTTAACCAGGTTTGGATTCAAGTTTGGAAAAAACTTGAAAACAGTAGCATGAGTATGGGTAGGGTATGGATAGTGCTATTTTCTATCCAAACCTAAATCCGATCTTGATCCGAACCTATGGGTATAGGTAATATCCGAACCCATACTCAAACCATACCCGAATATATATATATATAGTTAATACGATAATTATATTAGTTTCTTTAATTATTAAATTATATTTTTATATTTTTTCTTTATTCTCATTATCTTTTAGTATCTCAAGTTTCTTTTTTCATTTAATATTTTTTATTATAGAATAAGATAATTAATATTTTATATCTTAAAAATATTATAATTTTAAATTCTTTATCAGTTTCAATAAGTTTTAATAGAGGTAGTTTATTTTATTTAAAAATAATATCCTTCCATCTTTACTTAAAAATTATTTTGATTGTTTATTTTTTTGGATATGAATGGATGTGAGTTGGATATGAAAAAATGGATTATCCATGGGTATCCTTGAACCCATTGAGTATGGTAATCGATATCTTTTTTATTATCCGATTGAATATCGGATAGAATTTGGATGTAGAGTATTAAGTTTGGATTTGAGGATGGATGGTATAATATCCAATCTAAATTTCATCCATTACCATCTCTAGGGATGGATTATACTTTACACCGCATGCACCATGTTAATGTACCATGCTTGCAAGATGATGGTAAGAATAGGATGGGGAGAGAATGGAGTTCCTAGTTTAATATACATTACAAGTCTTAATTTATCATCAAGGAGGGAAGCTCAATCTTTTTTATTTTTGCCTGTACCGTCAATAAGTTTTGTGCTTCCACTTTCAATTCTCCAGGCTGTCCTATCATGTTTTTGTGCACAATATCCAGCCTGCCCTTCGTTGTCCCTCCTTTCCCTTTATTTGTTCCACGGACTTTATCTTGATGGACTAAAAGTTGGAAACAAGTGGACAAAAAGAACTGAGGGAAACTAGGAAGGTACCTTCGCGCCTGACTCTACGGGATATGTGGGGCCTATTTGGCTGATCTAATTATCAGATGGATCCAGTGGACCGGTCCAATAGCCACGCAGCCACGTTATCCCCTTTTATTTAAATAATTCAAGATCAAATGAGTGGTGCCTGTTATCTACCGTATATATGCTTCAAAATTTGAATTGATCCACCGGATCTGATCCATGTAATAATTACCCGACATCATCCCAATATAATTTCTCCGCAAAATCATGGGAAGGAAGAAACCTGGCACGGCATGGAGCTAGGGATTCATGGCTGACAAGGTTTCTCCAATCGCTTTTAAGATAGGATTGGAAGGGTCAGGGCCAATGTACCCAACAAAAGGGGACGGGATCATGCATATGCCAGCTTAAAAAAGACCAGCTGGCATGGAATTGGGGAGAGAGCTTTGTACTTTGGAACTAGGCTAACCCATATCATCTAATAAAATATGAGGAAAGGAACTTACCTCCGTCATCTTGACTAAAAAGATATGTTGGAATTCTAAAGGTGGCGCATTAAGATAGCATGATGGTATCTAGTTTCAAAGACCACCAACTTTCAGGGATACAATGGAGGGTTCTCACTTCGGCTGCCTTATCTAAAATGATAAGTTGGAATTGCAGAGATAGCGCATGAAGATAGTGCAAAAGTATCTAGTTTTAGAGACCACCAACTTCAATGGAATACCTAAAGTTAAAATTTGGTTAAAAGTAATGGAGAAAATATTTGCAATTATGAGATGGTGGGATGAAGAGGTGTCGTATATCTTTCATACATTGCAGGAAGAGGCATATGATTGATGGCAAATCCCATTAAAAAAGAGAACATATCCCATGGCCCATGTAAAATAGTGGACACATGGATTATTTTGGGGCTAAATGCTGGCCGATCATCATGCTTATAGTTGGAATTTACTTTTTTTTTTTTTTGATACAATGAATTGATTGAATTTAAACGTTTAGCTTGGCAAAGATATTCAAGCTTAAATAGATTATACACCATATAGATTTTGAGTATTTATAAAAAAAAATCAAAAAAATCTAAATAATAGCTTTCAGTTAGTTTTATTAAGTGAGGTCCTAATTTAATTCAAGAGGATACTTGCTCTAACCAACTAGATTTGGCACCTTCAATCCAAACACTTTAACTAATTAGCTTTGATGCCCTTAAATACCTGCTATAATCATTCACCAAATGTGTGTCTATATATAAATATATATGCAGGGAGAGAGACAATGCTCCATTTGAATGGATTTTAATGCAAATTTGGTTGCTTTTGGAGCCATCCAATCCTAAACTAATTGCTAAGTAACAAAGGCCATGGTTAATTGGCCGTTAAGAAAAAAAAGGAGGCATTAATAAGTTGCTCGTACAACCTCCCACTTTCTCTCCATAATAGTAGTGTCCCGTTTCAACAAAGATTAATTGTTGGAATAGCAGCACCACGTTTCAAAAAAGATACTGCATGGTAAAGTATTCATCCTGGTGTTTTTGTTTATCGATACAGACTAGATGTATATCATAGTGAATTTATGTTTATTGATGGTGGGTTAGAGTTTATTTTTCAGATATTTCTATTTATTTTTAAAAAAAATGCAGTACACCTCCTAAGTTTCTATTTATTCATGCCCATTTGTATTTTCTCTTTCAAGATTTGTATTTATTTTATACTATTTATATTTATTACATTTAAACTTTATATTTATCTTCCATCCTTGCTTTCATCACAAGCCCAGATGTGATATTTATTTATTTATATGGTTTTTTATTTAAAATAAATAACCAAAATCCTTTAAGACTATATTAAAATTATAGTTATACCTAATAGCTTTAAAAACCTATATTTACACTTTTCATGTTTTATTCAACTCTATAGTTTAACCCATATCATTAGATAGCCCATTAATATTAACTTCGATCTAATTGCTATGTTATAATAAATTTTTGAAATGACCAAAATAATCTCGAACAAAGGATAAGAATAGGGATAGCAATTTTATCCGAGCTGTCGGATGTCCAATCCAATCCAATCCGAATGGAACGGATTTTATTCGATTCGATTGAAACTCGGAATGAGTATGGATTCTAAAAAAAAACTCGAAGCACATTCGGATCGGATATGGATAATAGTATGCCCCGACTCAAATTCGACTCGATATAATTATAATATATATTTTTTATTTAAAATTATGATAATTTTATATTGTTTATATGTATCTGATCCGATTCGATCTGATTAATCTCTCTTATATATTCGACTCGATCCGATTTGTATCTTTACTTGGCCCAATTCGACCCGATCCGAAGCGAGTATGGGATGGATATGGGTATGAAATTTTTACTTATGAGACGGATATGAGTATAGGCTAACCCGACCCATACTTAACCCATTGGCATCCTTAGATAAGAAAAGGTTGCCACCAGCCAGCTGCATGTAACCCCGGTCGGCTTGTCGATGTTCCAGTAGAGAAAGGCCTTGTACCAAGTCCCACCATAGACCATGACCCTGGCCCTAGCATAGCTGTCCATTGGGTCAAGGGGGAGCATGGTGGAGAAGCCAATGGAGGGATAGTTGCAAGGCCCACCATCGAGGATGGGGTACTCAAAGAGGACATTCGCATGGAGTGGGCATTAGCAAAGACGAAGAGGTGGTCGTTGGGGAGGAGGTTGACAAAGGGGTAAAGGTTGTTCATTTGGGGGTTTGAGGCTACGGCGAGGAAGGAGAAGTGGCAGAGGGGATGGTTCGGTGGATGGAACTCAAGGGATGGGGCGACTCGGCCATCAATGATGGTGACTGAATCATTGGGGAAGAGATGGTGCGAAGATTGCGCAAACCATCGATGGACCTGCCACTCTAGAGGAGGATGTTGTTGGGGAGAAATTGGCCGAAGGAGTACTAGGTGTCAGTGAGGATGGAGAGGGGTTGGAGCCAACGAGTGGCGAGGTCGAGGAGGGCAGAGTGGGCAATGTAGTCACCATTGGGGATGGCACGGTCAGTGGGGTCATAGCGGCATTAAGGTGGGGTGTCGGGGATTTGGAGGTATCGGGTGTGTCCCATGGGCGGTGGGCATCCTAGAGACAGGCATAGGCCCTTTTCACCATTGAAACGATGTCGAACACTTCGCCCATTAGGCTCTCCATCTCCTTTACCCTCTTGAAGACTCCACCAGGACAAGCTTGTTTCTCTTCCTCTCAGATCTTGAGCTCATTCTTCTCTTCCTCTGCCTCTTCTTCCTTCTTTCGCATCCCATTGTAGGGTGTGCTTGGTGTGGTTGCCTTCATGGAGAGAGTGGTAGGATGCTGTATAGGAGGTCCAAGTAGAGGTGCGCATTTAATTTTTTTAGTTTAAATCGATCCAAAATTATCAAATTAAAAATCGAAGATCAAATTGATTAAAAAACTTTAATTTGGTTTTAAATCAAAATCAAAATTTGCAAAGGAAAAATTGGATCAAACATCAAAATAATTAATAATTTGATTCAATTTTTGATTAATCAAACCATTTACACGCCGCTATAGATTTAAGAGATAATTTTGATTTTTTATATATTGTATATAGTTGTTCTAATACTATTAATTTAATTAAATATAAGTATAGATTTTTTAAATTATTAAATATAAGTATAATAAATATAATTTTTTTAAATATATATATATATATTATTAGTACAATTTACATGTAGATAAGTGTCCGTTTTTTGAACAATCACAACCTTGTAAAGTATCTAGCTTATGCCATGGTAGGAGGCTACAGATTTATTGCTGCATACGTTGCCGGCTGATTTGGACGATTGTTTCAACAGGTCCGACAGTCCCCTTGGCATCGAACTCGAAGAGCCCTCTTGTTGCTGATGGACGATAGTGGGAGGCAATAGTATCAGGCTTTTTCTAATGCTCCGTTATGCCGCCGAGGTAGTGGCATTTAGCATGAACCGGTTTCTAATGTTTCCAAAATAGTGTCATAGCTACTCTGAGTATTAAAAATTAATTGTGATGCCTCCGTCACTTAGAACCAGAAAACAACTGGTTTTGTTGTTTGAAATGAGTCGGCCAATTGATACGAGTTGGTGGCAAAATGTTGTTGCTCTCATTAGTGCATCATGTAAAGCTTACTGCTGCTTGCTTTGGGTTATGGGCTGTTGTACTGGAATTAGGTGCTTGAAGTTAATTTTTTTACTATGGTGTTGGGGGATGTTAATTCATCATCTGACTCATCAACCGACTGATCACTGGTCTCCGACGAATATCCACCGACACAATAATAGAAATGTCGATATATTACCATCCGATGAACGTACAGTCCAATAGATCAACTGACTATCGGCCAGAAATCATTTGGAGGACTGTCAATCGCCCCTCCACGAGCCGTCCAACTGATTATTGTTCAGTCTCAAGTTCTCTAACCAACCGACGATCGGTCGGCAGAGAATCAGCTAGCCGATCGACCGATGATCGGTTGGCCCCAAATCGATCGATCGATCGATAATTGATCGGATCCAAACCAACCAACTAACTAGTGGGAGCTCTCCAAACAACCTATTCGACTCCAATCAGTCGGTTCCAAATCAACCAACCGATCGATAATCGATCGGATCCAAACCAATCGACTAACTAGCGGAAGCTCCCTAAATAACCTGTTCGACTCCTGATTGGCTATACAAAACCACCTCCTAAAAGAGCGGATAACGATGATTAGTAGGTGATTCTAACTACCTACTTATGATCACATTATACTGAAAGAAGAGGGACTCACGTGCCAAGCAGTTATCACTTTGACATCTATAAAAGAAAGATAAATTGACTAATTTAGGAGACAATACTTTTTTTAGAGAAAACTTTGCTTCTTTTCTCCTCGTTTTTCTATTCGACCAATCCATCCTTCAAACTTAAGCATCGGAAGGTCCTCGTCAGAGCCAACATTGATCGATGCAGATTTTATTTTGTAGATTTTTAGACGATCAGTTACGAGCATAGGTGGATTGGGTGCAATAGATTGACGCATCAGGTAGAAAACGATCGAAAATGATTAGTAAATCTTTGTCCTTTATTATGATGGTAAAAATGTGCTCTCGCAACTTGCTCAGCTCTATCGCCGGATAGTCATCTCGACGAGAAGCACTTCCTCCTCCACTTCCATCAGTGGCGGAACCGAGCTCTTTGCGTCCATTGATCATGGCATACGTATAAGCTCAGCAACTAGCTGCACTAACATAGCAGGTCTGGATGTTAACGGAGGTTGTACATAGCCTCCAGCAACAGCTACGCATGGTGGTTGAAGGACCAGCGACACAGGCGGTGCGATCCAGACACAGCCATTGTATATCAAGGTGCTCTATCTCTCCTTCACTGGAGCGATCATCTCGACGCTCTTGTCAAGTAGAAACTCCATCTCTCCATCGTTCGTGAGGGACCATCCATCGATCACGATGCTCCATTTTCTCGTCTTCTTGTTGAGGTCAGCATAAGGAGAAAATCCCTCAGGATTCAACCATTTTCTCCTCAACTAGCTCCTCAGGAGGATCAATTTTGGGGACACCTCACCAGCATCAGTTTAATATCTACGAGTGGAAGCTCAAAGAAATCGACCATCGATTGGCTCGAACCTAGGAGGACATGAAGGGAGGGTGCTTTGAGGGACTCCACATCTAGACTGCTCCTTTCTCCTTGCGCATCCTTAATTAACCAATTTCATCATGGTTCAAGATGCCGCAAGTGGAGCTATCTGATGGCTCTATTGACCCAGTCAATCATCTTCAAAACTATAAAGCTCTCATGATGATCCAGGAGGCAAATGACTTCCTTATGTGTATCGGCTTTCCAACCATCCTTCGAAAAGCTACCTGAGCCTAGTATTCTGAACTCTGGTCGGGAAGCATCGACTCTTTCGAGCAGCTTGAAGACTCCTTCGTGGCTCATTTCAGCACCAGTAGGAGGATGCCACGAACTTTCAATACTCTCTTCTCGATCAAACAAGGAGAGGAAGAAATTTTTCAGGCCTTCATGGCACATTTTAACACCACCACACTTGAGGTCCAAAATCTCAACGAGGATGTGGCCATTTCGATCATGAAGCAAGGTCTGCGGGGCTTTCGGTTCACCTATTTGCTGGACAAGAACCGCTTTCGGATCTATGCTAAGCTCTTGGAGTGCGCGGATAAATATAATCACGTAGAAGAAGGTGCTTCTGGTTGGCGCCAATCAACTAAAAAAGATCAGAAGAAGAAGAAGCAATGGAAGAATGATGTTTCTATGGGACCAAACCAGCCCACTTCAAACAGAAAAACGGTCTTCTCCCGATTGAACCCCATACCGATCAATGTAAAAAATCGGTACGATACCTATACTTCCCTCTCCACTTCGTGTGTGTAGATCTTGATGAAGATTGAGGGAAAGAATTACCTTCGCCGACCCCCATCAATGAAAAATCAAAAAAAAGATAAAAAAAAAGTACTGTCGATTTCATCACGACTATGATCACAATACCGAACAGTGCTTCTAGCTGAAAGATGAGATCGAGGTTCTCATCCGATAGAAATTTCTTTCCAAGTATCGGCTTGATCACCTGACTCAGTCTCATGTCGATCAACCATCAGTGTCCTAAGAAGTTCATCAGAACCGACCAATGGCTGGGGTGATCAATATGATCTTTAGATGATCGAGAGCCAGGAAGGCAACATCCAAAAAAGGATCGATCAAAAAATGATGATTCGATGAATCTATTTTTTTTTCAGATGATGATGTAAAGAGAGTTCAAATTCTCTATGATGATGCTGTCGTCATTTCGACAACGATAGCAAACTATGATGTAAAAAAAATTCTCATCGATAATAAAAGTTTAACTATTATTTTATTTTACTCCACCTTCTCTCGAATGAAATTGTCGATAGAGCACTTTCGAAGAGTTTCCATCCCTTTAGTCGGATTTATTGAAGACACCATCGACGTTGAGGGAGAGATAGATCTTTCATTAACTGTAGAAATAGAATCTCGACAAAGCACTGTCGTCTTGACTTTCATGGTTATTAGGATCCCTTCGGTATACAATGCCATACTCAAAAGATCAGAACTCAATGCCCTCAAGGCGATAGTATCGACATACCATTTATTAGTTTGATTTTCAACTAAAGTCAAAGTTGGAGAGATGCGAGATGACCAACAAATTGCCTAACGTTGCCACGCAATCACTACAAAGGAGAATAAATCGAAAGATTCTTCACTGCTGGAAGGCCTTGATTAGCGAAAAGATGAAAATCGAGGTGAGCCAACCAAACAGTTGGTCTCCATCCCATTACAAGAGAATGACCCGACTAAAGTTGTTCAAATTGGATCGCACCTTCAGACGATGGAGCATGAACAACTGATTCAGTTGCTAAGAGTCAATGCCGATGTATTTGCTTGGTTGGCAACCAACATGCCAGGTATACCTCCAAAAATAATCTCTCACCGATTGAAAATTAATCCAAATATCAAGTCGGTGAGACAAAAGTAGTGATCATTTGCTCCCGAACGACCAAAAGTCATCGACGAAGAAGTTGATAAGCTTCTTACGGTAGTCTTTATCAGAGAAGCCCATTACCCTAATTGACTTGCAAATGTCATTATTGTGAGAAAAGCTAACAGAAAATGATGCATATGTATTAATTATACCAATTTGAACGAAGCATGCCCGAAGGATAGTTTTTCTCTTCCAAAAATAAATCAACTTGCCGATGCGATCTCGGGACATCGACTCCTAAGCTTTATGGATGCTTTTGTGGGCTATAACCAAATCTGAATGACATTCAAAGATGAAGAACACATTGCCTTCATCATCAATAAAGAAATTTATTGCTATAAAGTCATGCCATTCGGACTTAAAAATGCAGGAGCGACTTACCAACGGTTAGTGAATAAAGTTTTGAAGCCACAAATTGGGCAAAATATGAAAGTATATGTCGACAATATGCTGGTAAAAAGCATCCAAAGTTAGGCCATGTCCGAGACTTAGAAGAGGCTTTCGACACACTTCGATGACATCGGATGAAGTTAAATCCGATTAAATATGCCTTCGAAGTGATGATCGGAAAGTTTCTTGATTTTCTTATTTTACATCGAGGAATTGAGATAAATCCCAAAAAGATAAAGGCAATCATTGACATGAAATACTCAACTTCGAAGAAAGAGGTGCAACAGCTCAATGAAAGAATCATCGTGCTTAGCCGGTTCATCTCCAAATCCATCGAAAGATGTCTTTCCTTTTTCAAAACTTTATATTGTCTAGAGGTAGCAACCCAAGAGGGAAGATGAATTGGATTCTTTTAAAATCTTAGTCAAATTTAACTTTAAAGCAAATATGTGCTTCTAGATAAATTAACTTAAGAGATTATGTGGTGAAAGCAATATGTAGCAGCAGAATTAAAATATATATATTGCTAAACAAGAATTAAAAATTAAGCTAAGCAAGAATTATAAGCAAGTAATACAAGCAAAAAAGTCATAATACAAACACACAAAATTTATATTGGTTCAGAGTAACCCGCTCCTATATCCACTCTTCAAGCTTTCTTTGAAAGTTCTACTATAATCCTTTCTTGATTACAGTGTGTTTATTTTTTCAGACTCATAAATAAATTCAGTTAGTGTTTACTGAAGCACCAACCAAAATCTTACACCGTTAGTTTTTTGGATTCATAACAATCTAGTTGATTTTCAGGCTAACCAATCAAAATCAATACAACGTCCAATTACGGGCTTGGACCGACCTAAATTCTAAGTTTTTTCTTCCAAAAAAACTTGTAAAGAAACAAAAATACAAGTATAAGTTTCAGTATAAAATAAAAAATAAAAATAAGAACTCTTTGGAGATTGAAGAAGTTATTGTTGGATTGCTCAAATGATGCTCAACTTCTCTTCTTGATGCTTGAGAGAATGTAAAAGATGATGAAGATAAATTCTCTTAAAAGCCCTCTGATTTAGAAGCTTGATTCCTCTTTATTCTTTCTCTTTTCAATGATATTCAATATTTCCTCTAAGAAAAAATGATTCCTCTTTCAAATCCTTTTAGCTTCTTTTTCAATTTAATCTCTAGCCTTTTATATCTTTAATCAATGCTAGAGGATGAGTAGTAGCCATTGGAGAGCTTTTATTGGGCATTAAATTCATCAACAATGGTTAGAAAAATTAGCCGTTATAGGATTTTTCATCACAGGGAGCATTCCATGGGCCATCCCTTTTTCCATGGGATGCCTCATAGGTCATCCTTTTTACAACAGATGAGAAAATTATTTTTTGTTCTGCACTCAAGACCTACAAGAGATGACCTAGGGGTCGTCCCTTTTCAGCATGCCACTCCTAGCCTAGCATGCTATCATGCCAAATCAAAAAGGGATGACCTAGGGGGGGTCGCTCTCTTTTGTCTAAACTTATTTTTCTTCATTTTTTGACTTTTGAATCTTTCCAAATTATCTTTAAAAGTTTTGAATTCTTCTTTAATACTCTTGAAGCTTTCGAAAAATATTATTTTGATCTCCAACTTGATGAAATGATAACTTTGACTTTCTTCAAGCATCTTTATCAATTCAACTTTTGAAATCTTCCAAATTGCCTCTAAAGATTTTGAAATATTCTCTAATGCTCTTGAGGCTTTCAAAAAATATTTTCTTGATCTCCAACTTAGTAAAATTATGATTTTGCCCTTTTTCAAGCATCTTTATCAATTCAACTTTCTTGAAGCTTTTGATTTGATGATTTTTATGTGGATCTTTTCTTGGATTAATTTCTTCAATTTGAATACCTAAAAAGATCAACATCCACTCTTAAAACATATGGTTAAATACTTAAATACTCAAAGTTTGGCAATCATCAAAATTAATCATGGGGTCAACAATCTCATCCTTTTTTATGATGGCAAAACTTTGAGTATATGCATAGAATTAAAATTTGATGTGTTTCAATCAATTGGCTAGTATAAATCATGAAGTGATAATATACATAAATATAAATGCACACTTTAGGAAGGCTCCTATTTAACTTAAATTTAGATTCATAGATTTAAAAAAACTTTCAATAAGCTCCACGAAATATAGTATAGGCTCAAGCATAGCGTATACTCAACATATCTTCTTCTTCTTTTTGACAACATTAAAAAGTTTATGGAAAGGATCTAAGATTTATCATGAAAATTAATACATTTTGAGTCAAAATTGATTCAAAAAATTAATTCAAATAAATCATGTCCTCTTTGAAAACTTGGCTTTTGATTCAAAAAATGTCTTAGAATTTCAGAAATTAGCTTATCAAAGATTTAAATTAAGCATAATATTTAATTCAAAATTTATTTTCTTCTTTTCTAAAGAAATTTATTCTTATGGAAAGAAACAAGAAATATTATCAAAATTAATCAAAATTCAGACAAATATATCAAATTTAAAAAATTTTAATTTAAGTTTAAGAAGATGTCAAATTTGAACTTCACGGGATATTTAATATGAAAGATAAACATGTTTGATATCAAATTCATATTAATGTCACTTTCTCCCTTCCAAAATATTTAAATATTGATTTATCAAGATATTTAAAGGATAGAATTTTTTCAAGATATTTTAGCACAATTGAAACCAAGTCAAGTATGTCCAAACCCAAAATTCTATTTGATATTATTCCTCTCCTTCTTTTTGATAGCATCAAAAAAATTCATGAAAATGATTAAGAAAAATCATCAAAATCAATAAGATGTAAGAGTATTTCAAATAAGAGATGTATTAAATTAAAATCAAATGAATTATTTTTCTTTTGAAAACTTATCTTTTGATTTAAAATGTTGCTTCTCTTTCAGAAATTAGCTTGAATTCAAATATCAAAGACTCTTTACCTTTTTGAATGAGTATGATCTTTTTAATTAGATTTTTAAATATATACTTTTAAGATTTAAAAAAAATAGAGTTTTTCAAATAATTTGATTATGAAATCAAGCATAATATATATTTTAATATTCAATCTTTTTTTCTTAAAAAAATTTTATCAATTAAGTCTGAAAAAGATACGTATAAAAAATGTATCGAGCAAGTCAATGATAGTATTAGAGCATAAATAATTTTATAATAATTTTTAAATATACATCAAAAGTTTTGTGTTATATTTAAATTTTTAAATAAAATTTAAAATTAGAAGAATGTATCAAAATTAATTTATTTGGAGTAAGAATATGTTTCAAATTTAATTTAACTCCAAAATTATCAAGTTCATGCAGATCAGCATATGAATAATATCTAAATTCATAAATAATTTTTGATAATAAAAATTAATTTATCCATCTGATATTATTTTAAATTAAGTAAATCAAATTTAATAACCATATATAAGCATAATTAGAGAAAAACTATAAGGTACTTGATTGAGAGTTTAAAATCAATTAAAGCAAAGTTCAAAATAAGAAAATTTTAAGATAAATGATTGAGAATTTAAAATCAATATTAAAATTTATTAATATTTATAATAAAATTTAAATTAGCTAACTTAATCAATATCTCTCCTTCTGAATATTAAAAAATTCATCACATGATATTTACTTTTTCTTACTTTTGCAAACAAAGCTATTTTAAAATTAAATAAAATTTTAAGAGAACAAGCATCAATTAAGTGAATTAAGTATTAAATTATACATTTAATTTAAATAAATATAGAATTCACTCATGTAGAAATTAAATTTTTTAAAATTTTATTTTTTATTTATTTTAAAAGATGTTTACAATAATAACAATCCATTAAAAGTCCAAAAGTATGCCATGTAGATATACTTCTCAATTTTAATTAATAAGAACTTTAGGCTATAAAAAATTAAATAATATAGTCTTGAAAATATTTTTCTTCATTTTGATATTAAAGTAAATTATTCAAATATGTATCACAAGAATTTATCTCAAATGTTATAATAACAAAAATATAGCCATGAAAATTCAGATTTAACACAAAGCAACTATTCTTTTATCTTGATATAAATTATGATATCAATTATGATAGATTTTTGAGAATTGCTTGTTTATACTATTTGAAAAAAAAATTTATTTATTTTTTTGAGCTTTATAAGTTCAAGATGGATAGATCTTTTCAAAACTAGAAATTTGAATAAATCATTCAAAACAAATCATAAAGGGATTTGTTTGACATTTTTCTTTTGAAAAATATCTTTTTTTCTTAAGTAGTATTAATCAATTTAAAGTATAAATATATCAATTTTATAATTTATTCAAGATATAATGTCAAAAATATATTCATGCAAACTAGATTATATGCAAGTATATTTTTTTTTATTTGTCAAAGGTACAGCAATAGAATACAAGATAATAATGATCCATGTGATATGAATCATTGATATTTTTTATCGAAAAAGATGAATCAATTAAATTTAGATCAAATTATTTTGATAAGTTAATTTGAATTGATACCAACAGATCATGTAAAATAAATCATAGAGAGATATTCTATTTAAACTTAGATTTTTTTTCTTAAAAAATATCATTTAATTAAGTTCAGAAAAGATATGAAATTCTTAATTTTATCTCAAATGATATTATATAGGCTATACAAAACTAGATTTGATACAAAATATTCTTTTCTTTTTGTTAAAAGATGATGCAATGGAATTTAAGATAGACTTTTTGATACAAATTGATATCAATTGAACTAAAATTCATATTAAATAATAATTTTATTTTTTAAAAAAAATTGATATCATTAAAAGGTTAGAGAAGATTAACTTTCAAATTTATCTATTGAAGGTAAGTTCTACTTGATATTGATTTTTCAAATTAAAGCTAATTTTGATATTTTATTTAATATAATTATAAAAATATTTTTTTTATATTAATTTTAGATATCAATTATTTAAAAATTAAATTAAATAATTTATTTGAAAGTTTTCATGATATCAATAGAATTGAAATTCATATCAATTTGCAAATTCAGCTTGATACTAGATATATTGAAATAGCATCTTTCCAAAAAATAATTTAATATCAGTTATTTTAGTTTTGAAGTGATAAAGCTATATTGATTCAAATTAAGTAATTTTAAAAATTTAAAATAATAAATTAATTTAAATTGATGTCAGTAATTCTTTCAAGTCAAATTATGAATAGATTTTCTATTATTCTTTGAAAGATTATTTCATTCCTTTTTTTATGGAATACTAGATAGTTAAGTTTAGAAAGGATATGAACTTCTCAAATTTATCTCAAATAATATAACATAAAAAATTTAGATTTATGATAAAGATATTATTTTATTTTTATTAAAAGATAAATTAATAAAATATAAGATAAATTATAAGCTGTCTGATACCAATTGAATAAAACTAAAATTTTCTTTAAATATTTTGCTTTAAAAGCAAATGACAGCTTTCTTAAAATATTTTGCATGATGTTACTTCAAAAAATTCAAGAGAAGCATTTTTTATGTCTAATTTTTAAAAAAGATTAGATCAACATCTCAAGGAGTTTTAATTCAGAAAAATTTGATCAATTTAGATAGAAATTGATATGCAAATAAATTAGGAATTCAAGACAATATTCAAATCAAATTTTAGAATAAAATTTTGGTCAATTGGAGTAAGATAATCAAGAGTATCAACAGAAGAAAATCTAGATGTAGGCTCTATATTTTTATTTCAACTAGAAAAATTTTGAATTCTTTAGATAAAACTAAGATACAATGCAATATCAAGCACTTGAGTTTTATAAATAAATATTTTATCTTCAAGTACTTAGATCATATAAAATTTTAGAAAAATTTTGATAATTTAGCATCTTATAGAGAAAATGTTAAAAATTAATTTTTCTTGTAGATTTAGCAATTAAAACATTCAAATCCAACTAAGCATGTTTTAAATTAAATTTGTTGATTATAAAATTGATATGGAGAGGTTTAAAATATCATGCTGAATTTCAAGATAAAATTATTTCATCCATAGCAAGATATATAGAGAAAAGCATATTAATTTAAAAATCAAAACATTCAATCATTGCAAGTATCAAAATCAATTATACTTATCAAAATATTAAAAAATCATCATATGCATATATATTTTTAAATCATTAAAGTCAATACATTCAATAAAATAATTATTGATGGTGTGATGTAAGAAAGATCTAAAGTTTACCAATCATCATCCATCCTAGTTCATTTTCAAGACATCCATTCAAAGAATTTTTCTTCTTTTATTTCATTAGATCCTTGACATACCTGCAAAATCAGTTTATAATTTTTGATACCCAAGCTTTCTTGGATCAATTGGAGTTAGTACTCAAGATTTCTTTTGAAATCCAAATTTATTTAGTAGATATTTGTCCATTTCTTTAAATATTATATTCAAAAATTTTATGATCAACTTTATTATATTTAAAGCACTTAAATGAATGATTCTTAGTTGAAGCTTTGTTGAACATGTTTTTGATAACATTTTGTTTTCTCAATGAATTATAATTAATTTCAGATTTATCAATCCTTTGATTGTTTAATATAACTTAAAGCTTTTGAGATGTAATTATAAACTTTTCAATTCTTAACTTCAAGCTTTCAATCTCTTTTTTTAGTTTGATATTTTCTTCTAAAAAGACTTATTATATTTATTCTTTTTTTTAGCAGAAAATCTTAGCTTATTAAGTTTTTTTTTCAACTTAAGATTTTCTTCAATCATAGATTTTTCAGATTTTGAAAATCTTTCTTTTTCTTTAACTAAAGATTTTTCAAATTTAACTATATTCATCTTTTTCTTAGTTAGAATTTTAATTTATTTTAAGAAATCTTTCTTTTCTTTTTTTATATTTTTTATATTTTTTAATAGATCTTCTTTTTCACTTGAAATCTTGTCTCACTACTACGAACCACTACCGTAGCACAAAAAATAACTGCCATAGGCTATGGCAGTGATTTTCTAACCGCTGCTACTGCGATCATCGCCGTAGCTCTATAGCAGAAGTTGTTGCAGTGATTGTTTGAACCACTACCATAGATAATCTATTGCAGCGATTTATAAATCGCTGTAATATATCGACTTATAGCAGCGATTATGTAACCGCTGCCATAGGTCTAATGCAGCGGTTGGCACCATTTACAACATGAATCTATGGCAGCGGTTGGCATGGATATGACAGTGATTATAAAATCATTGCCATAGATTTTAAATAATTAAAAAGATTAAAATTTTTATTTTTTTATATATTTTACCTGATAAATATAGATATATAATATAAGAAAATATAATAAACACAAAAATTATTTTGAAATGCTAAAATTTTATTATCAAATAAAATTTATTATAATATTTTTTTAAAAAATAAAATACATCAAAAGTCTCTTAAATCTACATCATCGTCGTCATCACCGGGAGCCAAAATTAGAGTTGGAGCTGGAGTTGGTGCTGGAGCCAAAGCCGAAGCTGGAGCTGGAGCTAGAATACGGGCTAACATATCCTCGAAGCCCATGACTCTAAAACGCATGCTAAGGTGGATGGAGTATGCTCCGACTACTTCTCGGATGCTGAACTATGCGTAACTCGCCGAGGGATAGGGATGAAAGCTAGATGGCATTTCGGTGTCATTGTGATCTACAATGTTAATGAACATTAATCAATATAACATGTTGAACAATAATATTAGTATAGCATCAATAAATAGTCTCTAATATTTATATCAGATGGAGTTCTCTTAGTGGCCGGCATGGCACGACCTACCGGCACGACATGCATTTTTCTTAAGCTTTCAAAGATTAGAAGAAAGAGAGCTCTTTGACCAAAACAAGAAAGATATAAAGAAAAATTCAAATAAAAATTAATAATTAGATTCTAATAATTTATTCCAAAATGTTGAAGTCATCGTCTAGTGGCATCTACAATATGGACATCACCATCGCTCCTGATAAATGTATCTGAGACCTCGACAGTACTAGGTAAGTTTTATCGTAGAGGAGTGCTTTGCATGCATGGTCCAATATTGTCATCAACTTTGATATCATCAAAAATATGCCTAGGCACCATCCTCATAACAACACCCTATTGAGGCTCCAAGAAATCATTAACGTAGAAGACTTGACTAGCTTGGAAGGCAAGTATATACGGTTCTTCAGTACGGAGATGGCGTTGCATGTTAGCGAGAGTAAAACCACACTCATTAGTTTTCATCCTAGATTATGATAAGGTGTCAAATCAATCACACTTTATCAACGCAATCCTCCCTTTAGAATAATAGTTCAAGATGACTATCTTCTCCACCATGCCATAATAACATAACACCCAGTGGTGGCGCTTAACATAATGCCACTATTTTGTGTTGCCATATTTACGGATCTACTGTGAATATTAAATCTATAGCCATTAATGATGAGCTATTTATAGTCACGCATGGTATGATTAGGATCCATTGAAAGAGCATGCACTTTAGGGCTCACATCATTGAGCGGCAATCTCCACACCTAATTAAGAAGATGATACCTAATCAGTAAACATATTCCAATAAATTATACCAGACAAGAATATATAATCACTTATATGATCTTTGAACCATTCAAAAAATTTATTGCTATGCATTTTTCTTTCTTCCACATATTTAGAGTGCCATATTTTACTCTTATGACCTTCTTATGTTTGCTACATGCACAAAGAACAAATTTAGATATAATTGAATATTTATTTTTTAATTATTATAAAATAAATAATACTGAGTAACTCACCTTATGTACGGCTCAATGACATCACAGTTGAAGAGTACGTAGCGGTGTGCTTTATCTTTTTCCTCAATGCTTAAATCAATGAGACGGTATGAAGTAGGAAGTCCACCTGGATGTGGAATGGACTCAAATGTAGGCTCAATTGGCTCATACTGATCATCCTGATTCCTCATTGATCGATTATGATGTGTCTCGAGCTTGTTTAAGAACATGGTACAAAAATCCATATACTTTTGACCCAAATAATATTCTACTATAGATCCCTCCGAGCGATTCATATTTCTATGATAAGATTTCAGAATTTGAATATTTCTCTCAGTAGGATACATCCATCGGCAGAACACTAGGCCTCCAAGTGCAACTTCTCCCGCAATGTGCATGGTGAGATGCATCATAATCGTAAAAAATGATGATAAAAATATCTTCTCTAGGTCATATAATATAGTCACCACCCTTGCCTTCATTTCTTTCACGTTTTTCTTAAGCAACCTCTTTGCATAAATATCTCTGTAAAAGTTGCAAAGACGAATAACTATCATTCTAATATTTTTTGGCAACATGCGGCGAATAGCTATTGGGATCAATTCCTGCATCAGTACATGATAATCATGAGTCTTCATTCCCCTAAGTTTGATATTCTTACTATTCACACACTTTGATATGTTGCTTGAGTATCCATCTGGGACCTTTATGTTCTCTAACATACGAAAAAATATGGACCTTCAGAGGCATTCATAACATAGCATGCATGAGAAAGCCTCCACTGTTCTCCCCCTACTGGCTCTGGATGGAGTGATCTTCTAATACCCTATTCTTTCAAGTCAAGTCAAAAATTCAAGTCATCCTTGGTCTGATCCTTGATATTAAAAATTATTGCCAAAAGGAGCTCGTACACATTCTTTTCAATATGCATTACATCTAAGCAGTGGCACAATAAGTTTGTCTCTCAATATGGCAAGTCAAAGAAGATGCTCATTTTCCTCCAATTAAAGTATGTGTCATCTTTCTTTGATCGATGCTTCTTTTTTTGATCATCAATTGGATCATCTTTTCCAAATTCAACACTAAGATCATCCAACTCTCTAAGTACTTCACTCTCAGACATCCAATCAGGTGCCTCACCTTTTTCAACAGTGTCATCGAAGGAGCGTGCATCTCTTCTATATGGATGGTTTCGATGGAGAAAATGTCGATGCTCCATATAGCTAAAGCTCTTTCGATGTATCAACCTTCTAGATCAAGTATTTCTTCCACAAACCGGGCATGCTAGCTCACCTTTGGTGCTCCAACCCGATATTAGGGCATAGATTGGAAGTCATTTATTGTCCACAAAAGCATTACATGCATGGAGAATGACTCATTCAGCAAAGCATCAAAAGTTGGAATACCTTGAATGCTCCATAACTATTTCAGTTCGGTAATAAGAGGTTGCAAATAAATATCAATGTCATTACCTACCTCCATCGATCTAGGGATGAGCACTGTCATGAAAGCAAAGGATTTTTTCATACACATCCACAGTGGAAGGTTGTAAACATGAATAAATACTGGCCATACACTATGGACAGTATTCATATGCTTGAATGGATTGAAACCATCGCATGATAAGCCCAACTTCATATTATGTATCTCTTGTGCGAAGTCAGGATGTAATTCATTAAACTTCTGTCATGCCTCTCCATCGGCTGGATGCCTCAATGCATCATTTTTTGTTCAGTCCTCTTCATGCTATCTCATATCCTTCGATATCTTTGCTGACATAAATAACTTTTATAGTCTTGAAATCAAAGAAAAGTGCAACATCAATTTTTGAGGTATACGAGTCGATGTACCATCTTTATTCTATTTTCATCTTGATACACTGCATCTTGTGCACTCATTACGGTTGACATCCCCCTCTCAATAGAGCATGCAATCATTGGGACATGCATGTATCTTGGTATAAGTAAAGCCCAACTGTTCAATAATCTTTGATGTCTCATAATTATTCTTCAAAATTCATGCATCATCCAGAAGAATGTCCTCCAAAAGCTCTAGTATACAGTTCACTCTATTATTACTGAACCTGTTAGAGCATTTCGCATGATACAACTGGATTAAGAATTTAAGCTTTGCCATCTTTTCACATCCGGGATACAACGAAATATTAGCATCCTCCATCAACTTGCGGACCTTCTCCACATCATCACTGTTTGTCATTCGACCAATCATAGGATCAGACATGCACGTAGATGCACCGTCATTATGGCCAATAAATGAAAAAATATCACAAACCATTTGTTTCACTCTTTCTTCAGGTTGATCGCCTCTTTGCGGCCTGCCCTCATTATGTTCGTCCCAACAAATTTCACAATCGACTTTAAAGCCATAAATAATGAGGTAATCATTGACATCTTGATGAGGTTGCCACGGTCCATCCACACACTTTTTACAAGAATATTAGATCAGTCCATGATCCCCAAATTTTTCTATCGCATAATCAAGAAATTTTTGAAGTCCAGCCTTATATTTTGGTGAGAGCCTACTAAACTTCATCCACCCCTTATCCATTTTAAAAATGATGATACTACAAATAAATCATGTATGAAACTTAGATTAAATATCATTTTTAGATATACAATAAATGCATCCTATTATTAACTAATAGGTAAAGATAGGTCCTATCCTATTCAAAAATTGTATTAATTCTATAGGTTTATTACAGTAATCAAATGATATACAATAGGGATCGAATAAAATTTCGACAGTATTTTATCTTAGTTCTCCTATGTAGGAAGAACAAAAGAAAAATACTGTCCAAAATTTTATTCAAAATTTTTAGCATATCGTTTGATTACTGTAATTATCTATAGAATTATCTATAATTTTTAAACTATCTATATTGAACAATCAATTGATCATTGTACATAATTCTCTAATCCGTATTGTTGGGGATAAATCCCGCTCCTATCGAAGTTCAGTTCGATGCTCAGTCTAACGCAATCGCTAGCCACAAAAGAGCCTCAGTGGTCGAGCTTCTTCGTACTCTCCACGGTCGGGCCTGAGCCGAACTCCCTCCGAGCTTGCCCTCCGGTCAAACTCCTCAGCGGTTGCGCCCTGACCAAGCTCCTCAGCGATCGAGCTCCTGTCGGGCTCTCCACGATCGGGCCAGGGCCAAACTTCCTCCGAGCCCCCCTCCGATCGAACTCCTCAGCGGTTGCACCCTGGTCGAGCTCCTCAGCGGTCGAGCTTTAGTCGGACTCCTGCAAGAGTCGAACTCTCTCCACGCTCCTCCAGCTAGACGCCTACGGGAGCCAGACTCCTTCCAGACACCCCCTTCGATCGGACTTCTTCAAGAGCCGGACTCCTCCCAGACACCCTCTTTGGTCGGACTTCTTCAGGAGTCAGACTCCTTCCAGACATCTCCTTCGATCGGTCGAGCTCCTACCGAACTTTCCAGCGATTGAACCTTATCCGCACACCTCTAGCTAGACGTCAATGGGAGTCGAACTCCTTCTAAGCTTTCTCTTCAGGAGTTCGAACTCCTTCGAAATGGGTGCACGTCAAAGCCCTTCAACCCTTCATTCGGCCCCGAGTGGCTTAGTATCAAGACAGCTGCAGCCATCACCATCAGTTCACCGCAAGCAATAGCGATCCGCTACTAGGCGGTGATGGCTGTCACCATTAATCCATTGCAGGCGGCACTGCAGACGACATCTTTCCATGGAATTGACTCCGTCGGACCTCAAGCAGCCTGCCAGCACATGGCTACAGTTGTCACCATCAAGCTCCGCCTATAAAAAGGATCCTCTAGATATGCTAACCCTAAGCTCTAAGCTTTTCTCTTCTTCTCTAAGCTCTGTGGGACTCATTCCCAAGCACTCAATTTCTGTTGGCCAAAGCTGACTTGATCATCGAAGGGTGCTGCCGGAGCCACCTCCCATCAGCTCCAGATGGGACTTTATTTTGCAGGTCCCCGGTGGCGACCTCGTCCATCTCCGCTTCAGCTAATTTCGACGACGATCAATTTCTGCACCAACAGATTGACGCTAGAAGGAGGGCCCGAACCTGCGAGATTCCCTTGTTCTTAAAGGAATGCTCGGCGATGATTTCTCTCTTCCCTCTCTGGAGATCTCTCTTCTTTCTCTCTAGAGTTTTTTTTCAAAGAAAAAATGTCCCCCAGGAGAGCTTCGACCCAGCGATCGGTGGCCTCCACAGCTCGATCCCGTTTAGATCCATCCACTTCCGCTCCAGTCCTGGCGGCCCAAGTTCCATTTGTGGCTGTGGTGGATGCGGAGCAGTTCAACCTGCTCGTTCAGTAGGTTCGTCGCCTCATGGAGGCGGTGCAGGTCATGCACCGACAGGCCTCGGCATCAGCTCAATCGATGCAGGACTCCCTAGAGCCATGTGGTCCGGTCCAGGAATGGCCAACTTGGGCTACCCGACCTTCGATCCTCGGAAGAGGAAGGCAAAGGAGGGAGAGCCCCTGCTTGGACCATGGCTCCACTCAGGGGAAAGCTTCGCACCCGCTCTATCAGAAAATCTTGGAGATCGAAGATCGTGAGATCTCTTGGATCAATGGCTCTTAGATAAGAGTCGGCCAATTGAGAAACTTCGTCACACTCCCTCCTCACGTGGTAATGATATTTGTACCAATCCTCTCTTCTCGTAGAAAAATATGCAGAAATCGATCCCGTTGAACTTCAAGCTTCCATAGCTCGAGAGTTACGATGGGACCATCGATCCGATCGATCATCTGAAAGTCTTTTGAACAACGATGCTGCTCCACGGTGCACCAGACACCATCTTATGCCGGACTTTTCCCTCTACCCTTAAGAAAGCTGTCAGAAATTGGTACTCGACGCTTAAACCGAGTACCATCTTATCATTTGACTAGATGAGCCAATAGTTCATGGTCCACTTCATCAGTAGTCGGCATCCGCATCGAGGTTCAGATTTCTTAATGGCCATTAGGTAGAAAAAAGGAAAACCCATCTGGGCTTATGTCATCCGATTTAATACTACCGCATTGGAGGTCCAGAATCTAAACCAGTCAGTCGCCATGGCTACCCTCAAGGGTGGCCTTCAGAAGAATGACTTGCTGTTCTTCCTGAAAAAAAGGTATCCCAAGG
The DNA here is from genome assembly GCA_006176705.1 of Cocos nucifera. NCBI lineage: Eukaryota > Viridiplantae > Streptophyta > Magnoliopsida > Arecales > Arecaceae > Cocos > Cocos nucifera. The sequence continues at coordinate 298,087 of QRFJ01000970.1, read as the reverse complement.
ATTTTGTTGATATGCTAGCTCGGGCTGAAAGTTATGTCTGGGTGAAGGAGGCCTTCGAGGCCAAAGATAATGAAGCCAGCGGCAAGTGGCGAATCGATGGGCCAGATAGGTCCGTCGAACAAAAAAAATGGAATGAAGCTCAGCCACGTTCTCGAACTCTCCCTTGAGCTCGAAGGTGGGGAAGCCCCAACGGAAGGGCATGCCAAAGTTCTCCCCAGCGTTAAAGTTCTCTCCGACGATGATTCCATGACTACACCTCCCTTAATGCCTCGAAAGCCCAAGTACTGATGGAGATCAAGGAACGACTTTCGAGATCGGAGAGAATGCATTTCTGTCCTAGCAAGCGCAACCCCAATAAGTTCTACCTCTACCATTGTGACCATGATCACGACACTGAGGAATGAATCCAACTCCAGGATGAGATCGAAGAGCTCGTCAGGCAAGGTAGACTTGGTCGATTCCTGCGGAGACGACCTGAAGAACGGAAAGATCGATTGAGGGCATTACTGCCGAGTGGAGGAAACCAACAAGAAGATTGGTCGTCTCTCAATGTCATCGATACCATTTTGGGGGGACTTCGGTAGGGGGACCGGTGAAGGGGCGGAGGACCGTGGAACCTATGACCTTTACCGAGGCAGACGGCCAGGGGATCCAATTTTCGTACAATGATGCGATTGTAATTTCTTTGAATATTGCTGACTACGATGTACGCCGTATTTTGGTGAATAATGAAAGCTCGACCGACATATTATTTTATGATGCCTTCTCAAGAATGTCCCTATCCAATGACCGCTTGGGTCCTATGAATTCTCCGTTGGTGGGATTCACTGGCAACGTATCCCCAAATTTTTTGTGTTTCAAGCTCGCCCCGCTCCTCAGGGGAAACACGGATGTCTTCATCTGAACCCCCACAGACATGCTGAGGATTGACGTCGAGGTCATGAAACATTGACTGATCATCGATCCGAGACACCGATCGATCGATAAAATAAAAGATGCACCGCCACATCCCAGAGAGGCAAAAAGCAATCACCGAAGAAGGTTTCATAGGAGGCGGAATGAAGTTCGGCCGCTTTCACGACATCCCCAGCGCAAGCAAGGTCGAACTCCCCCTCGAGCTCACCACCAAGGAAGCCCCAACAGATTGGTTCGGCGAGGAAGTCCTCCTTTCGAAAAGTTCCACGACTACGCCTCCCACAATGCTCCTCGAACTTAAACTCTCATGGGAGTTAAGAACCAGCTACCAAGATCAGAAGGAGTGCGATCTTTCCTAAACAGGCATGATCAAAGCAAGTACTGCCTTTACCATCGCGACCATGGCCACGACACTGAGAAATACATTCAGCTCCAAGACGAAATTGGAAAGCTCATCAGAAAGGGATGGCTGGGTAAATTCCTTCGACGTCAGTCTAAAGTAGGAGAAGATCGGCCAAGGGCGCTATCGTAGCTAGAAACGATAAGGAGGTCGTCGCCTCACGACGTCATCAACATTACCCCTAAGAGGAGCTTGGTACTTCGGCGATTCATCATCTCCCAGCGTCAAGGCTAAGAGAAGCTTGCTCCAAATTGAGAAGGCCAGTATGAGATAGAGGAGGTCGTCCGGCCCGAGTCTTGCTGCCCAAAGAAATCTGGAGGAACAACGTCCCCACGACCCTAAAACGGGGATGTGCTGTCAGTAACTTTTCCTTGGTGAAATTCTTTCCATTCGATGATATCGTTTCTAGATGCAAAAACTATGTGATGATAGAAAAGAAACGAGCGAAAGTGATCTATTAGAAATAGGAGGAGAACCTCATCCTAACGTAGGCAAAATCGAAGGCCTCATTCACCTTAGACGAGATGGAGGGAGAGGCACGGACGGCGGTTATGTGCCTCCTGAAAGGAACATGATGCTGTCGTTAAGATACCATGTTTATCAGTTTAAATCTGACTTTTTACTTTTTAAATTAATTAAAAATTATGAAGATAGTGGTGAGTCGGGTCGAATCCATAGAGAGGCAATGATTTATTTCTAAAATCTTTGATTCTTTTATTATTATTTTTTTTATTATTATAATTTTTTTTAAAGAAAAGAAAGAAGAGGCTTTTAAAAATTAAAGTCAAAAAATAGATTTATAAATAAAAGTAGAATTTAAATTATACAAAAATAAATTTGGTACTAAGATCTACTATTTAGATCTTAGCAACTACTTGCAATAAAATTAAAAAGTAATAAAGAATAATTAATTTAAACAGCTAAAATTAAAAAAAATAATGAAACTTTCTTTATTAAATTTAAAACTCAGATGTAGAATTTAAATACAAGAAATTAAAAAAAATTTAGAATTTTAATATAAAAAATTAAAAAAAAAGAAAGAGAAAACTAGATGGAGATCGCAGATCAGCGTAGGCATGGAGATGGCGTAGAAGATCGACTCTTCTTCTCAATACTGTAGCTTTGAAGCAATCTTTAACCTAGAGCTTGGCTTCCATCCTGTACCTTAGCTTCCCTTCCAACCCGTCTCCCCTTTCTTAGTGGCTTAGGATCCTTTTTATAGAGCTAGGAGGGTTGGATATTTATTTCTAAAGGCAATGTGGGACTAATTGCCTTTATAATCATTAAAATCTGAGTAAAATTTGAATAAAAATAACTCTGATATGACTCTGATAAGTTTGGTGAAATCTGGCCATTCAATAGGAATCCAACGATCCAAAAATCATTAAAATCGGATGCGTATCAGCCCAGATCAGGTCGGATCAATTTTTGACCATTGGATTATGCTTGATGAAGGAATTTATGCTGTTGATCATGCGTCTGAGAGTTTGATCACCATCGAAAGCCTTTTGGACCATCGGATCAAGGCTGGAATCAAGTGCTGTCGTCCGATGGTGATCCGAGTGAAATTGGCAATCGAAAAAAAATGCTGACCATTCGATCTTGACCGCAAACAACCACCACCGCACGATCGCACTTTTACTGTTCCCATGGACCACGTGGATTGGCCATATCGTGCACCACAATCAATCAGCACCTTTTATTGAAAAGACCAAAATGCCCTATGAGCCGCAATGAATTTTCTGTAAATCCTTTAAGGGTCTAGGTCTACCACGTGGCAGGCTTTGATTCGCTGGTGTCTGCTGAGCTGGCAGTCTACACTGTGCTGTAGACCAGTTGATGGCTTCTGAGCTTGAGTCGGCTAGCGTGGATGGCTTGGCTCGACTCATCTGGACGCGCCGGCTGCTGCGATGTGGCGGCTTGAGCCGTATGTTATATATATATATATATATATATATATATATATATATATATATATATATATATATATATATATATATATATATTTAAGCAGATAGCTTTTTTCTTAAATTCAAGTTTTTTTAATTGAAGTATATATAAATCAATAATTTTTAGTGATAATTGAATCCTTAATTTAGCCTTATAATCAACACCTATGTGCTTCATTAGTGTTCATGTGCAATTAGAAGTGCTGTTAGCCTTTAAATGACCTAAGTAGGCTACTAATGGTCTGACCAAGTAATCTGCTTCTTAACTCGCTACCATTATTAGTTAATACTTTCTAACTTTATTACTTTTCCTAGTTTATTTTGCTTAAGATTCTCTTTCCAGAAATATGGTTCATCCAAAATTTGATTATTATTATATATATATATATTTAATTATTTATTTTTTTATTATTTTTTTATTTATATATATATTTTTTATTATATATATATTAATTATATTTTTTATTATTTTTTTATTATATATATATTTTTAAAATTTTCTTCTTTTCTTTTGTTTTTTTTTTGAATTTTACCCCCCAACTGAATTGACATTGTCCTCAATGGAGAGGAAAGACAAATAAAAGGGTGAAAATTATGTTTGTTTATTTAGATGGGTTTTGCAGCTTATGATCCTTCTCCAGCCTTTTGTGGTCCTTCTCCAACTTAGCCTAAAAAGAGACTAAAAAGAATAAATTAGATTCAAGAAGTATTGGGTTGCCTCCCAATAAGCGCTAAGTTTATTGTTTTCAGCCAGACAAAATGCAGTTTAATTCATTATGGTTCTATTAATTGTACTTGATCAATATTTTGATTTAATGATATTCCTTCGATATATGGTTTAAGCCTTTGGCCATTTACCTTAAAAAAATTTTTAGTCCTGGGATCATAGAGTTTAATTGCACCATGTGGGAATACGTGATTAACTATATAAGGTCCATCCCATCTGGATTTTAATTTTCCAGGGAATAATCGAAGCCTTGAGTTAAATAACCAGACTTGTTGATTTGGCTCAAAGGTTTTCCTTGAAATATGTTTATCATGGAAGGCTTTCATTTTCTCCTTATAAATTTTTGAATTTTCATAAGCTTCTTGCCTTAATTCTTCTAATTCACTCAATTGTAACATCCGATTGGAACCAGCTTTGTTTAAATTAAAATTTAATTATTTTATTGCCCAATATGCTTTATGTTCAAGTTCTACCGGAAGGTGACATGCTTTTCCATAGATTAATCTATAGGGAGACATTCCAATAGGGGTTTTATAAGCTATCCTATAGGCCCATAATGCATCATCCAATCGATCTGACCAATCTTTTCGATCAGGCCTAATAGTCTTTTGTAAGATATTCTTGATTTTCCTATTAGAGACTTCTACCTGACCACTTGTTTGCGGATGGTATGGTGTAGCTATCTTATGTGTCACCCCATATTTTCGTAATAAAGTTCGAAATTGATGATTTGTAAAATGGGTACCCCCATCACTAATGATAGCACGTGGAAATCCGAACCTAGAAAAGATATTCTTCTGAATAAATTTTAGGACTACTTTATGATCATTGGTTCGTGTTGCTATTGCTTCAATCCATTTAGAAACATAATCGACAGCTACCAAAATGTATTCAAATCCATTGGAAGGTGGAAAAGGTCCCATAAAATCAATTCCCCATACATCAAAAATTTCTACTACTAAAATGGGGTTCAAAGGCATCATGTCTTTCTTTGAAATATTCCCTAAGGCTTGACACTTAAAACACTCCTGACTAAAAGTATGGGCATCCTTAAATAATGTTGGCCAATAAAAACCACTCTGCAATACTTTGGCCATAGTTTTTCATCCAGAAAAAGTGTCCTCCACAAGCAAGAGTATGACAAAATTGTAAGATACTCCATTGTTCAGATTCAGGAACACATCTACGAATGATTTGATCAGCACAAATTCTAAAAAGCTCAGGATCTTCCCAAAAATAATATTTGATTTGAGCAAAGAATCGATCCTTTTCATTCTTAGACCAGCCATCAGGAATTTATCCTATGACTAAGTAATTGACAATATTTGCAAACCAAGGAGTCTTTGTATGTGAAACTGTTAACAATTGTTCATCTGAAAAAGATTCTCTGATTGATACAGGTTCATTATCTTTCACTAGGATCCTAGACAGATGGTCTGCTACAACATTTTTAGATCCCTTCTTATCTCGAATTTCAATGTCAAATTCTTGTAACAGTAAAATCCATCTAATTAATCATGGTTTAGCATCTTTCTTTGAGAGCAGGTATCTCAAGGCTGAATGATCCGAGTAAATTATGATTTTTGATCCTAATAGATATGATCTAAACTTTTCTAGGGCAAACACAATGGCTAGCAACTCTTTTTCAGTGGTGGTATAATTCATTTGTGCTTCATTCAGAGTTCTACTAGCATAATAGATCACTACAGGACATTTGTTTACCCTTTGGCCTAGGACAGCTCCTATGGCAAAATCTGAGGCATCGCACATAATTTCAAAAGGTAGTGACCAATTAGGAGGTTGTATGATTGGAGCTTTGGTCACAGCTTCTTTTAAGATTTCATAAGCTTTAAGACAATTTTCATCAAAGTTAAAAGAAACATCCTTAGCAAGCAGATTACACAAAGGACGAGAAATTTTAGAGAACTCTTTGATGAAGCGACGATAGAATCCTACATGACCAAGAAAAGATCGAATTTGTTTGACAGAAGTGGGAGGAGGAAGTTTAGAAATTAGTTCAACTTTAGCTTTATCTACCTCAATCCCTTTCTTAGATACTATATGTCCTAAAACGATCCCTTCTTGAACCATGAAGTGGCTCTTTTCCCAGCTTAACACTAGATTAGCCTCAATACATCATTTTAATATTTTCTTCAAATTGTTGAGGCAACTCTCAAAAGATTCTCCAAAGACTGAAAAGTCATCCATGAATATTTCTAAGAAATCTCCTATCATGTCTGAAAATATTGACATCATGCACCTTTGAAAAGTTGCAGGTGCATTACATAATCCGAATGGCATTCTACGGAAAGCAAAGGTTCCATAGGGACATGTAAAGGTGGTCTTTTCCTGATCTCCTGGGTAGATTGCTACCTGATTGTATCCTGAGTATCCATCTAAAAAGCAAAAGTATTGTTGGCCTGCTAGTCTTTCTAGGATTTGATCGATAAAGGGTAAGGGAAAGTGATCTTTTCGGATGGTTGTATTGAGTTTTCTATAATCTATGCAGACACGCCACCCAGTGGAAAGTCGTGTTGGTACTAAGTTTCCATGTTCAGTGCGGACAACCGTAAGTCCAGATTTTCTTTGGAACAACTTGTGTAGGACTTACCCAGTGGCTGTCAGAGATAGGATAAATAATTCCAGCATCTAACCATTTAATTACCTCTTTCTTGACTACTTCTTGCATGTTAGGGTTAAGCCGTCTTTGCATCTCTCGAGTTGGTTTGGCATTATCTTCTGTATAAATATGGTGCATGCATATTGACGGACTAATTCCTTTTAAATCGGCGATGGTCCACCCTATGGCCTCCTTATATGTTTTTAGAATATTTACCAATTGGTTTTCCTGTTCAGTAGTTAAGTTGGAAGCAATTATTACTGGTAGGGTTTTCTTTGATCCTAAAAATACATACTTAAGTGATTCAGGTAAAGGTTTTAGTTCAAGTTGTGGTGGGGCCTGAATTGAAGGACGTAGTGGTTCAATTTTTCGCTCGGGTAAGGGCTCAACTTTCACTGACCAAGGTAATGAATGTGATGGTTGAGGTGAATTAAGCAGGGCATTTACTTCCTGGGTTTGAGTTTCTTCAGTGGGTTCATCATCTTGCAGTAAATCTAAGGAGGAATTAGATTCAACTATTTCATCTATCTGATTGATTACAAAGCAGTCTTCCTCCTCTTGGGTGTACTTTGGGGTATTAAAAATATTAATTCTTACTTTTTGATTCCCAAAAGAAATGTCCATAGCTCCCATTTTACAATTGATATTGGCATTGGCAGTTGCTAAGAATGGACGTCCTAAAATTATGGGATTTTGGTTCAGCTCTTGGGATGGTTCCATGTCAAGTATGAGAAAGTCTACAGGAAAATAACATTTGTCTACTCTAACTAGAACATCCTCAATCAAACCTCGCGGTGTTTTTATAGATCTATCAGCTAATTGCAAAATGACTGATGTGGGTTTTAATTCTCCAATCCCAAATTTTTCATAAACCGAGGTTGGAAGGAGGTTTACACTAGCTCCTAAGTCTAGTAATGCTCGGTTAAAGGTTATACCTCCAATAACACATGAAATTAAGGGTGCACCAGGATCTTTCATCTTTTGAGGTATTGGATTTAACAGGACAGCACTTACATCCTCGGATAGCATAACTCTTTTGGTGGTTCGTGGCTCACGCTTTTGGGTGCAGAGTTCTTTAAGAAATTTAGCATAGGCTGGGACATGCTGAATTGCATCGAGGAGGGGTAAATTAATATGAACTTGTTTAAATAGTTCCATTAGCTCCTTGTTGCGTGTTTCTTGCTTTTTACGAGAAGAGCCTGCTTCTAAGGCCGAAGGGAAATGGGGCTTTGGGTTTATATGTCTCAGCTAATTCATCTGTTCTCTTCTTTTCTTTATCCATCTTATCAGTGTCAGTACCAGTCTTAAGCTCAGGTTCTTCTATATGATTATCCTCTTCTTCAAATTTCTCATCTTGGCTAACATCAGTATTGGCCTCTATCACCTGGTCTTGGTATGGGTCCTTAAGAATCCTACCACTTCTAAGTTCAGATATTGCTTTGGCATTTTCTAATTGGGGGTTCTTAGGTGGAATGTTAGATGGATGAGTAAATCCAGGTGGTTGATAGACATTGGATGGATTATTTTTAGGATTTGCAATTGGTTGGCTTGGTAATTGACCTGGTTCTCTCCTCATGCTAGACTCAGCTAATTATCCTATTTGAGCTTCTAGCCTGGCAATTGATTGTTGTTGGCTTAGAATTAATTGTTGAAGTTGATTGAATTTATCATCGGCTAGATTGGTCTGTTGATGAGGAGGTGGGTATGAGGGCTGATTATAATACATTGGTTGAGAAGACTGACTAGGTTGTCCCTTATTATAGGCATAGTTCTGGTACTGGGGCCTATTTTGATAATTTTGAACTGGTGGGATTTGAGTCTGAGCCTGAGTCTGTTGTGGTTTCCAAGAGAAATTAGGATGGTTTCTCCAACCAGGATTATATGAATTTGAATATGGGTCATTAAGTGGTTTGGAGTAACCTTGAGCAGCTTGGACTTGTTCTTGGATAAGAGGTGGTAATTGTGCAGCCGTGGGACATTCGCTTACATGATGTGTTGGACTAGCACAAATAGAGCAAATCTCCTGATAATTAGAAGCTGGTGTGTATTGTGTAGGAGATTGTTGACCTAGATTTAGGAATTGATCTAATTTCTGGGCAATAAGATCGACTTTATCTAATTTTTGTGCTATTATGTTCAAGTCTGTCTTAGAATTAAGTTCTGGAGTTTTGATCTCATAAATTTCTGCCCATTTTTGTTGAGAAATTGATCTTTCATAAGAGGATAATGAAGCATGGTTAATAGAGTTTTCACTTAAGGTTTCAAATAAGGTATAAGCTTCATCCTCACTTTTGCTCATGAATGCACCTCCACAGGATGCATCAACCATCTGCTTATATTGATCTCCTAAACCTTCATAGAAAGCTTGTACAATTTGCCACTTAGATAGACCATGGTGTGGGCATTTTCTAAGAAGTTCCTTAAGTCTTTCCCATGATTCATGAATTTGTTCCCCTGGAAGCTGAGCAAATCCTGTGATGGCTCGCCTCATAGTATTGGTTCGTCCTATGGGATAAAATTTCTTAAGGAATTCATGTTGCATCTCTGCCCATGTTTGAATTGTTCTTCCTAATGTGCCAAGCCAGTACTTGGCTTTATCTTTTAATGAGAAAGGGAACAAGGTCAGTCTAAGGGCATCATCAGAAAAATTTCTGAATTTTTACCGTAGAGCAGATTTCTAAGAATTCATCCAGATGTTTGTAAGGGTCTTCATTGGCGTTCCCATAAAAAGATGGGAGCATCTGGATTGTGGTCGACTTGATCTCATAGTGGCTAGCAGGGATATCAGGTATGTGGATGCAAGTCGATGGGTTGTAGGTGGAAGGAATAAAGTATTCCTTCATCTGCCTAGGTGGTTCTTCACGATTTTCAGCCATTTGATTATCTGGTCTTAAATGAATTAGTCTTTCAATTTCAGGATCTGGTTTAACTAGGTCAGGTAAAAGTGATCTTCTACCATGCATGTACTAGTGCAATTTGATATATGGTTCAAGATATATATTTTTTTTATTATTAAAAAAAAAATTTTTTTAATAATTTTTTTATTATTTTTTTTTAAGAAAAGAAGAGAGAAAGAAAGAAGAGGAAAAATCCTAAGGAGTCTTAAATCTGGAGATGATAGAGAGGAGTTAATTTGTGGTTTATGTTAGATGTTATTTGGCAAACAAGTTAGGCAATCAATCCTGACTAAGAGTTATCCTAGATCTAGACAGCTCCTAACTGCCAAGATCACCTTCGAGCCCTCCAAATAGAGGATTAGCCAATCAACTGGCCAGGTAAGTGTAAAGTCGGTGGGAGTCCCCCCGTTGCTTGCCTTAGACACCAATTGTGCTTGGCCAGGTAAGCGAACGGAACCAATTAAGTAACCACCTTCCTTCGGGCCCAAGTCATCCCTGAACCACTTTCCTAGACACCAGTCAAATTGATTAACCCTAACTTGGTTCAACTCTTAGGATTTCTTGTCCTATTGAGCTCGAATATCCTTAAGGGTTAATGTCTAATTGATTTTAAGAGTTAAGGTTTGGGTTAATGCAGGATGCTGGTTGGTTGTTTGTGGGCCAAGGAAGGGTGATCAAATCCCCACCTTATCTTGTTTAATGGGTTATGCCCTTAATTTGGTTTAATATGAAATATGCAAAAGAAAGAAAAAAAAATTCAATCAAAGAGTTCTATGCAATTTAAACTAACTAATTAAATTCTAAAAAGGCTTACCTTGCCTCCAGCAATCACCAAAAAAAAATAAGAATAAAAACTAATATGATGGATGCTCTAAACAATTAGGGTTTCTAATCTTATGATGAGAAAGTAGGTAATTTTTAATTAATTTAAAAATAAAGCAAACATTAAAAATAAGGAAAGAGATTTAGAGTTTAGGAATGATCTCACCAAATCGGATTGAGAGTTTTGTTCGTGCCCTAATCTTCCTTGTCCCTTTTTTTTCTATATATATTTTTTTCTATAAAATAAATAAAAAATAATGAGTAGGCAGTAAAAAAAATCAAAGAAATGAAGAAATTTTAATTTTTATGCCTCCCGGCAACGGCGCCAAAAACTTGATAGGAACACGATGCTGTCGTTAAGACACCGTGTTTATCAGTTTAAATCCAACTTTTTACTTTTTAAATTAATTAAAAATTATGAAAAGAGTGGTGAGTCGGATCGAATCCATAGAGAGGTAATGATTTATTTCTAAAATCTTTGATTCTTTTATTATTATTATTTTTTATTATTATAATTTTTTTAAAGAAAAGAAAAGAAGAGTTTTTTAAAAATTAAAGTCAAAAAATAGATTTATAAATAAAAGTAGAATTTAAATTATGCAAAAATAAATTTGGTACTAAGATCTACTATTTAGATCTTAGCAACTACTTGCAATAAAATTAAAAAGCAATAAAGAATAATTAATTTAAAGAGCTAGAATTGAAAAGAACAATGAAACTTTTTTTATTAAATTTAAAATTCAGATGCAGAATTTAAATACAAAAAATTAAAGAAAATTCAGAATTTTAATACAAGAAATTAAAGAAAAAGAAAGAGAAAACTAGATGGAGATCGCAGATCAGCGTAGGCGTGGAGATGGCATAGAAGATCGGCTCTTCTTCTCAGCACTGTAGCTTTGAAGCAACCTTTAACCCAAAGCTTGGCTTCCACCCTGTACCTTAGCTTCCCTTCCAACCCCTCTCCCCTTTCTTAGAGGCTTAGGATCCATTTTATAGATCTAGGAGGATTGGATATTTATTTCTAAAGGTAATATGGGACTAATTGCCTTTGTAATCATCAAAATTCTGAATAAAATTTGAATAAAAATAACTCTGATATGACTCTGGTAAGTCTGGTGAAATCTGGCCATTCAATAGAAATCCAACAGTCTAAAAATCATTAAAATTGGATGCGTATCAGCCCAGATCAGGTCGGATCAATTTTTGACCATTGGATCGCGCTTGATGGAGGAATTTACGCCGTTGATCACGCGCCTGAGAGTTTGATCGCCGTCGGAAGCCTTCTGGACCGTCGGATCGAGGCTGGAATCAAGCGCTGCCGTCCGATGGCGATCCAAGTGAAATCAGCAATCGAAAAAAATGCTGACCGTCCGATCTTGACCGCAAACAACCACCACCGCACGATCGCGCTTTTACTATTCCCATGGACCACGTGGACCGGCCATATCGTGCACCGCAACCAATCAGCGCCTTTTATTGATAGATGAAAAGACCAAAATGCCCTGTGAGCCATGATGAATTTTCTGTAAACCCTTTAGGGGTCTAGGTCTACCACGTGGCAGGCTCTGATTCGCTGGTGTCTGCTGAGCTGGCGGTCTACACTGTGCTGTAGACCGGCTGATGGCTTCTAAGCTTGAGTCGGCTAGCGTGGATGGCTTGGCGCGCCGGCTTGGTCGGCTTGGCTCGGTGTGTCTGGATGCGTTGGCTGCTGCGGCGTGACAGCTTGAGCCGTTTGAGCCGTGTATTATATATATATATATATTTTATATTATTTTTTATTTTATTTCTTTAGAAATTTATATCTTTTTCGTTTTAGCTTCGTTTAAATCAAAATTTATTTCATTATGATAAAAAAAATGAGCTCTTTCCACTGATAATAAAATTTTATTTTTTAAATTTTATTATTTTTTAATTAATTTTTTAATTAATAAAAATATGAATTTCTTAAAAATTATATATAAATTGATTATTAATTTTTAAAAATTAATATAAATTAATTAATAAATGAATACTTTTATTGATGAATTTATTTTACTTATCATCTCCACAGTCCGTTAGGAACAGGAGGAGAATCTCATCCTAATGCGTGCAAAGTCGAAGGCCTCATTCACCCTAGATGAGACATGGGGAGAGGCATGGACGACGGTCCATATGTGCCCCCATAGCCCATTAGAAATAGAAGGAGGAACCTCGTCCTAACGCGAGCAAAGTCGAAGACCTCGTTCACTTTAGACGAGACGGGGGGAGACAGACGATGGTCCGAATGTGCCCCCACAGCCTATTAGAAACAGAAAGAGAACCTTATCCTAATGCGAGCAAAGTCGAAGGCCTCATTCACCCTAGATGAGATGGGGGGGAGGCACGGACAATGGTCCGTATGTGCCCCCACAGTCCGTTAGGAATAGGAGGAGAACCTCATCCTAATACGAGTAAAGTCGAAGGCCTTGTTCACCCTAGACGAGATGGGGGGAGGCACGGATGACGGTCCGTATGTGCCCCCACAGTCCGTTAGAAATAGGAGGAGAAATCTCGTTCTAACGTGAGCAAAGTCGAAGGCCTCATTCATCTTAGACGAGATGGGGGGAGACGGACGACGGTCCGAATGTGCCTCCATAACCCATTAGGAACAGGAGAAGAATCTCGTCCTAACGTGAGCAAAGTTGAAGGCCTCGTTCATCCTAGACGAGATGGGGGAAGAGGCATGGACGACGGTCTAAAGGTGCCCCCATAGCCTGTTAGGAGTAGGAGGAGAACCTCATCCTAACGCGAGCAAAGTCTAAATCCGAGCTTCGAAGTCTATAGAAAATAGGATCTCCATCAATCTCGGTAGGAGATAAGATCTCCCCCGAGCGTCTGCATCAACCTCGATCGTAGGAAACAAGATTTCCTCTGAGGGTCCGGCAACCTCGGCCCGAGCGATCGAGACAACCTCGGCCAGAGATAAGATCCCTCTTGAGCGATCGAGACAACCTCGGTCGGAGATAAGATCGGAGACAACTTCGACCGTGGGAGATAAGATCTCCCCCGAGGGTCCGTGGCAACCTCGGCCCGAGCGATCGAGATAACCTCGACCAGAGATAAGATCTGCGACAACCTCGGTCAGAGTGTCCGAGATAATCTCGGCCAGAGATAAGATCTCTCTCTCGAGTGCCCGAGCCAACCTCGGTCAGAAATAAGATCGGAGACGATCTCGACCGGAGATGAGATCTCTTTCGAGCGATCGAGACAACCTCGGCCAGAGACAAGATTGGAGATGACCTTGGTCGGAGATGAGATCTCTCCCAAGCGACCACATCAACCCCGGCTACAAATCAGATCTCTCTCGAGCACCCATATCAACCTCGGCTGGAGATGATATCTCTCCCGGGCTTCAATTTCAGTACCAACTTCGTCTGAAGATGAGATCTCCCCTTGAGCTTCGACCTGAACTAGCACAGAGCCTGGAAGAGAACTTCGGCAGTCGTCTTTTTTGCACTCCCTTTCTTCGAGTTTCGAACTTGGGAGTGAGGGAACTATTATTGGAGATAAACCCCGCTCCTGCCGAAGTCCAGTTCGATGCTCAGCCTAACGCAATCGGTAGCCACAGAAGAGCCTTAGTGGCCGAGCTTCTTTGGACTCTCCATGGCTGGGCCTGAGCCGAACTCCCTCCGAGCTCCCCTTCAGGCCGAACTCTTCAACAGTTGCGCCCTAGCTGAGCTCCTCAGCGGTCCAGCCTCCTGTCGGACTGCTCCGCGATAGGCAGGGCCGACCCCTCCGAGCCCGCTCCTGTGATACTCCTCAGCGGTGCAACCCTTCTGACGAGGTTCCTTAACGTCGAGCTTCAGTCGGGCTCCTGCAAGAGCGAACTTCTCTCCGCGCTTCCTCAGCTAGAGCCCTGTGGGAGTCGGATCTCCCAGAATCCCCCTTCGATCGGACTTCTTCAGGAGTCGTGACTCTCCAGATAACCTCCTTGTCGGACTTATTCAAGAGGTCGGACTTCTTCAGACTCTTCGGTCGGGCCGAGCTCCTTACTATGAACTCCCAGCGATCGAAGCTTATCCGCGCAGCACCTCTAGCCAACACCAACGAAACGCGAACTCCCTTTCGGAGCTTCTCTTTAGGAGTTTGAAACTCCTCGAAAATGGTGCCATAAGAGCCCTTCAAGCCCTTCATCTAGTTCGAGCAGCCTCAGTATAAATATTGCAGCCCCTCAACCCATTCAGCGCATTCGCAAGTGACACGACCCGTCCTAAGGCAAGCGATGACTGTCACCTATAACCGCATTGCAGATGGTACTGCCGACAGCGCTTCCTGAACCTGACATCATCGGACTTCGACGGCCCACCACATCGCTACAGCTGTCACATTAGTCCACCTATAAAAAGACTCCAGATATGCTAACCCTAAGCTCTAAGCTCTCTCTTCTTCTCTAAGCTCTATGGGACTTCATTTTCTAGCACTCGATTCTATTGCTCAGAGTGTGCGTTGATCGTCGGAGGTCCTAGGACACTTCACTGACTTGTCGGATTGGTGACTTATTGTTGCAGGTCTCCACGGCGACCCTCATCCACTCCACTCCAGCTGATTTCGACGATGATCAGTTTCAAACAATACGTATATATTACATATATATTGTATGGATGCTCCAGAGATTATTTTACACTAATCAATTGATGGTCTATCATTATGCAATATAAGAAATAATAGCAACAAGATATAACATCCAGAAAAGTTATGCAATAACATTCTATAACATAAAGTTAACATTCAATATAATATATTAAGGATAAGCAAAGCAGTCATAGACGTTTTTTGTGCGAACTTGTGTTGAGAGTCCAGAAATCTAAAAGAAGAATAAAGTAATGGTGGCACCTTAGGGCTTAAAGTTGGAAACCTAAGAGACATATTAAATTCTATTTGCTTAAGTCTGAGCCGACTTATGTCCTGAAGACAACACTCCATGCTGAAACATCCTGGCCTTGGGTCCTCCCCATCGCGACTCTATCATCAGTCCGAGCACCTCGGTGTGTATCCGATCCTCCCTCCTCTTGCTTTCAATCTCCCGTCGCAAGGCCGAACCCCATCCTTCCGTGATTCCGACAAGTCATACCCCTCTCTCTCACTATCAACTCTCGATATTCACTCCCCTCTCTCGATCTTCCCTCATCGCAGGGGCCAGAACCCCTCGCTCCATGATGCAGTGATGTTGGACCCCTCAAGATGGCGGGAGGCAGATCCCTCCTTCCTTCTCAAGTAATAAAGTTCAGTCAGTATTCAGCATTTGGATCTAGTACCATAAATAAAATGGATCCAGATCTGAATATCTAAGTTTGACCTGAACAACCTATGTGACAGATTAGCTCACAACCATCGACCTGCAAGCCAAGCTACCGCCATGGCACGATCCAAAAACTAACGGCCATGTGAATAATTATAATATTTTAATCATATTTTATTAAAATATTTTTATAATTATTATAAATAGCTACATGAATAAATAAATAATCTTAGTCGTTCAGGTAGGTAAATTTAATGGC
>QRFJ01000970.1:206510-282231 GCA_006176705.1 Cocos nucifera | reverse complement strand
GGTCGAGGGAGAAGGAGGGGCGACACCGACCGAGGGGGGAAGGAGCCTTACTGACAATGAAAAGGAGGGGGAGAGATAGAGAGAGATCGAGCGCGTACGGAAGGAAAGCAGAAAAAATTTAAAAATTTTTAATCTAACCTACGACAGCAGTTATCGAACCGCTATCATAAATCTACAACAGCGGTTATCCAAAACCGCTACCATAGATCTACGGTAGTGGTTCTATAATCGTTACTATAGATTTATAGCAGCAATTTTTGATAACCACTGCCATAGATTGGAAATAATTTTTTTCTTATTTTTTTTTAAATATTATATAATTTTAAAATTTAATATCCATCTTCTCCATTTATTATCTAAATAATTATCATTAGAGTGTCATCGCAAAAGATCGCCTCAATCCAATGGCCCTAGCTTCATCGATCAAAAAAATTCGATTTTGACGATCATGAACGACGATGCGATGATCTAATAGATGAAGACCTTCGATGGATCCAAAAATCTATAATGATGATTTTGATGATGTTTGTAGCATACTATCAAAGATTCTCTTCAATCAGATATCATTATAATAGTCAATTTAGTACGAAATTATTTCGATCGTTAAATTAGAAACAAACGATCAAAGGATTAAACGACGTCCGATTATGAGATAATTTTTTAGTTAAATGATCTTTATTATAATTTTAAATAATTTATACGATGATGATAATAAAATTTAAATTATTTTCGTATAAACTGTTCATGTTAAGCAGATATTGTAAAAGCACGAGTATAACAACCAGTAAAATTTCAAAATGGTTATCAAGAGACGTATAGTTTTAGATCATTCTTTATCTTACGAGTTGAATTTTATAATCACCACTATAAAATATAATTAAAGTAGTAGCCAAGATCATTTATAAAAAAAATTATCTCATAATCGAACACGGTTTGATCTTTTGATCACTCGTTTATCATTTGATGGTCGAAACTAATCTATACTAAATTGACCAAGATAATAATATTCGATTGAAGTAAAATTTTGATAGTATACTACAAACATCACTGAGATCATCATTGCAGATTTTTGGATTCATCGAAGGTCTTCATGTATCAGATCATCGCATCGTCGTTCGTAGTCATCAAAATCGAATTTTTTTAATCGACGAAGCTAGGACCATCGGATCGAGGCGATCTTTTGCGATGATACTCTAATGATAATTATTTAGATAATGAATGGTAAAGATGGATATTAAATTTTAAAATTATATAATATTTAAAAAAAATATATATGGCGGCGGTTATAATTAACCGCTGCCATAAATCAGCTTATAGCAACGATTCCTAAAAACCGCTGCTATAGGTCCGACTTATGGTAGTGGTTACAATGAACTACTGTTATAAATCGACTTATAGCAGTAGATTTTAATAACCGCTGTTATAGGTCCGATCTACGACAGCGATTTTCGATAACTGTGCTATATATCAGATCTATGACAGCGATTACAAAAACCGCTGTCATAGGTCCGACCTATAGTAGTGGTTAATGAAAATCACTGCTGTAGAAGCTATGGCAGTGATTTTGAAAATCGCTATCATAGTATGTGCTGCCATAGATAATTTTTGTAGTAGTGCCTTTTTGTTCAACCAAAGAAAAAATAGATTTTTTAAGTTCTTTATTCTTTAACCTTCTCTTTTTGTGTTCATTCATTAACTCATTAAAGACTTCATATAATTCATTAAAAAAAAATTTAAAGAAGTATTCATGATATACCTCATCATTTTGAGCCATGAGGCAACAACTTACTATACCTTCCTCCTCTTTCTCATTCTCTTCTTTGCCTTACTCCCCTTAATCATTTTTTTTTTGTTTCTTTCTTTTCTTCTTCTTTTTATCTTCATGCATCATAAAGCCTAAGTTGGGATGAGCTGTCTTTTCTTCTTGAGAGTTTGATGTTTCTTTTTGATTTGCTTTCTCAAAAGTAGTTTCTAATTTCTTCAATATTTGATTTGCTAAAATACATGAAAAAATTATATTAAAAATATTTATGTCTAATTAATAATAAAATAAATTCATTACTTTTGCATTCATTTGAATCATTTCTTTATTATGAATTGATGCATTGGATGTGTATAGGCCATTGATTATAATTTTTCATAAATTATAGTCATATGCTTGAATAAAAGTTTTTATCCTAGCTTTTCAATAAATATAATTTGAGCTATCAAATAATGAAGGTCTATCCATGGAATGTCTATCATTAAAAAAAAAAATTATTTTGGATTGCTAAGGTCTTTGGCTCTTGATAGTTAGGTCAATAATTAATAACAGAGTATCTCTTCTGATACCACTTATTGCCCAGAGGTAACCCAAGAGAGGGGGTGAATTGGGTTCTTTTAAAATCTTGGCCAAATTTAACTTTAAAGCAAATATGTGCTTCTAGGTAAATTAACTTAAGAGATTATATGGTGAAAGCAATATGTAGCAGTGGAATTAAAATATATATATATATTGCTAAACAAGAATAAAAAATTAAGCTAAGCAAAAATTATAAGCAAGTAATGCAAGCAAATAAGTCACAATGCAAATACACAAATTTTATAGTAGTTCGGAGCAATCCGCTCCTACGTCTACTCTTCAAGCTTTTCTTGAGAGTTTCACTATAATCCTTCGTTGATTATAGTATGTTTATTTTTTTGGGCTTACAAATAAACTCAGTTGATTTTTATATGAGCACCAACCAAAATCTTATACCGTTAGCTTTTCAAATTCACTAACAATCTAGTTGGCTTTTCAGGCTAACCAATCAAAAATAATACAACATTCAATTACGGACTTGGACTGGTCTAAATTTCAAGTTTCTTTCCTCCAAAGAAATTTATAAAGAAATAAAAAATATAAGTATAAGTTTCAGCACAAAATAGAAAATAAAAAAAGAACTCCTTGGAGATTGAAGAAGTTGTTGTTGGATTGTTCAAATGATGCTTCAACTTTTCTTCTTAATGCTTGAGAGGATGTAAAAGATGATGGAGATAAATTCTCTTGAAAGCCTCTTGATTTAGAAGCTTGATTCCTCTCTATTCTTTCTCTTTTCAATGATATTCAATATTCCCTCCAAGAAAAGATGATTTCTCTTTCAAATCCTTTTAGCTTCATTTTCAATTTAATCTCCAGCCTTTTATACCTTTAATCAATGCTGGAGGATGAGTAGTAGCCATTTAGAGCTGTTGGAGAGCTTTTATTGAGCATTAAATGCATCAATAATGGATAGAAAAAATAGTCGCTATAGGATTTTTCATCGCAGGGGGCGCCCCATGAGTCGTTCCTTTTTCTATGGGGCACCCTATAGGTTGCCTCTTTAGTAATAGATAAGAAAACTATTTTCTATTCGGCACTCAAGACCTGTAGGGGATGATCTGGGGATTGCCTCTTTTCCATTGGATGACCTAAAGGTCGCCCCTTTTCAACATGCCACTCCCAGCCTTGCGTGTCATCATGCCAAATCAAAAAGGAATGACCTAGGGGTCATCCCCTTTTATCCAAACTTATTTTTCTTTATTTTTTGACTTTTAAATCTTTTCTAATTATCTCCAAAAGTTTCAAATTCTTTTCTAATACTCTTGAAGTTTTCGAAAAATATTATCTTGATCTCCAACTTGATGAAATGATAGCTTTGACCTTCTTCAAGCATCTTTATCAATTTAACTTTTAAAATCTTTCAAATTATCTCTAAAGATTCTGAAATATTCTCTAATGCTCTTGAGGCTTTCAAAAAATATTTTCTTAGTCTCCAACTTGGTGAAATTATAATTTTGCCCTTCTTCAAGTATATTTATCAATTCAACTTTCTTGAAGCTCTTGACTTGGTATTTTTTATGTCGATCTTTTTTTGGATTAATTTCTTCAATTTGAATACCTGAAAGGATCTACATCCACTCTTGAAATATATGGTTAAATATTTAAACATTCAAAATTTGACGATCATCAAAATCAATCATGGGGTCAATACTTTATGGCAAACTAAGGACTTCTCATGGACAGACAAATATCGACGATCCTTCGAAGAGCTGAAGAAGTACCTAATAATTCCTCCACTGCTCATAAAGTCGATGGAAGGAGAACCTCTATATTTATACCTAGCCACCTCTGATGAAGCTGTTAGTTCAGTTCTGATTAGAGAGGATGAAAGTCGAGTATAGCAGACTATCTACTATGCAAGCAAAATCTTTCACAACGTCGAAACCTGATATTTAAAGATGGAGAAAATGATCTATGCCTTGATCATTTTGGTGCAATGGCTTCGGCCTTACTTCCAAGCCCATACAGTTTATGTCTTAACCAACCAATCTCTAAAGTCGATCCTGCATCAACCAAATACCTCAGGTAGAATGAAAAAATGGGCGATAAAGTTCAACGAATTCGATATCCAATATCATCCTCGTCCATCGATGAAAGCCCAGGTTCTGACCGATTTAATTATCGAATATACCATCTTGGATGACAAGCCCGATCGAGAGGAAACAACACATAAGTTGGTGGAAAACATCTTTGAAATCGATCATAAGTCGGCTTGGGTGCTACACGTCGACGGGGCATCAAATACTCTTAGAAGTGGCATGGGACTCATCTTGGCAAATGTCGATGGAATAGTCATCGAGTACCCTCTCTGATTTAATTTCAAAGCTTCAAACAATCAAGTCGAATATGAAGCTCTTCTCGTCGGCTTGAAAAGTGCCAGGGAGCTTGGTATTAGAGAACTAAAAATATTCACCGACTCTCAACTCATCGTGGAATAAGTCAATGGAGACTTCGAAGCTCACGATCCAACAATGCAAAAATATTTGGAGAAGGTGAAAGACCAAATTTTTATCTTCAAATACTTCGATATCTCGCACATCCCCAGAGCAGAGAATGCTTGGGTCGATGCACTCTTTCGACTTACGATCACTGCTCCTAACGAACTTGGCTGAACCTACATCGAATATCTTGATATGTCAAGTATCGAAAGGATGGAAGAAGTATTACAGATCAATGATGAATCGAGTTGGATGGATCCAATTGTCAAAATTTGATTGAAGGAATCTTGCCTGATGATCCATCACAAGCAAAGCACTTAAGATGGATGGCTTTGCAATACATCATCATGGATGGATGACTCTACAAATGATCTTTCTTTCTTCCGCTATTGAAGTGCTTAAGACCTTCCGATGCTGACTACACACTTTGAGGAGTCTACGAAGGAATCTATGGAAACCACTTGAAGGATAAGTCCCTCACCTATATGATCCTTCGATAAGGATATTATTGGCCAACAATACAGAAGGACGCGATCGAGTTCATCCGAAGATGTGAGCCATGCCAAAGGTATGCGAATATCCAATGTCAGTCGGTGATGGAATTGACATCGATCATAGCACCATGGCTATTTTGCATAATGGGGGATCAACATACTTGGTCCTTTTCTTTCGACATTCGGGCAAACAAAATTTTTTATCGTCGTCATCGATTATTTCATAAAATAGATGGAAGCTAAATATTTGGCACAAATTACGAAAATTAAAATGGAAGATTTTATTTGAAAGTCGATCATCTATAGATTCGAACTTCTGCATACAATTATAACCGACAATGACTGATAGTTTGACAATCAAAATTTTAAAGACTTCTGCACGACGTATCACATCACGTACAAATTGACGTTCATCGGCCATCCATAATCAAATGAAAAAGCAAAAATTATAAATTGAACAATCCTCTATGATTTGAAAATCCAGCTCAACAAGGCCAAAGGCCTCTAGGTAGAAGAATTATCTTTGGTATTGTGGACCTATAGAACCACTCCCCGAGTTTCGATGGGCGAATCTTCCTTTAACCTATCTTATGGGATGGAAGCAGTGATACCCGTTGATGTCGGACTACTATCAATGGGAGTGGAAAAGTATGGCAAGTCAAGTAATTCAAGTCATCGAAGAGCTGACCTAGATCTATTACCTAAAGTTTGGCAATAGGCATAGCTCAGAATGACTGCTTATCAACAGCAAGTTGCAAGATACTACAATAGAAGGGTTAAACCAAAAGGTAGGTGGAAGTATCCAAGCCGTTGGACCAAGAAAAGCTCTCTCCAAACTGGGAAGAGCCCTACCGAGTGATGAAAACCCTTCAACTTGGAGCATATTGACTTGAAACACTTGATGGAATTGAAGTCCTTCGAACATGGAATGCTGCCAATCTTAAAATGTACTATCAATAAAATTAGATTCCTGTACTTTAAACAAATGCGAAAAATAAAATTTTGTAAAGTCTTTTGCAAAAATGTCTCCTCCATACACAACAATCGGTTAATCGACGTATCAATCGGTTGAAAATCGGATAAGTCGATCGGATGAAAATCGACATAAACTCCAAAAATAATGGAAGAGAATTCGATTGATCAATTATCGATCAAGTATTATAATTGATGAACGATTGGTATATTTCGTTCAATGGAATCCAATAATCGATAGATGAAGGACTATCGACAATCGGCATCTCAGCCACCTTCGATTGGATATCTTGAATCGTCGGTGTGATTGACTTCCTACAATAGAATCATCGATTGGTCGACTAGCAAATGATACCGATACATAACCTGCTTACAAATGATAAAGAGAAAAAAGCATCAAACTTTTGCTTGTGGACTAGTTGGTTTGTCCTGGTTAGAAAAGAATACAACCCTTGTCGATTTGGCCAAGACCGAATCGAAGAACGTTTGGCTCGCACCCGGCCATCATGAAAATTGATTAAGTATTGGATGGTCAAAAACTAACCAAAAAGTTGGTTAAAAACTGATCCATGGTCGGCATAAATCCAATCATCAAACACTTTAATGATTCGATTAATTATTAGTTGGCAAAAAATTGATTGATAGTCGGTTAGAAACCAACTTGGGATTGGCTTGTTCCCGACCTATAAATGCCCTAACAAACGACTAAGTGCTAGCAAAAATCTGATTTAAAGTGAGTTTGAAAGCTAGCCAAAAGTTGGTTAAGTGAAACCGATGGATGGATGGTCAACAACTGATCAACCAAAGTATTTGCAGTCATGGCGTAAAGCAAAGTTACACAACGAGAAATAAGTGCAAATAAAGTTTGAACCACAAGTTTCAAAAGATAGACAAAAATACAAAATCTACTCGATGATTGGTTGCTCCGAGGGTTGATCGGGAATGGCTTTAGTTTTGGTTATCGGTGTAGCATTCGTTGGTGGAACGACTTCAATCAGAGCAGCTCCCTCATTCTCCGATGGAACTTCAGAAGCCAACTGGAAAGCCAAATCCATTGGTACGGAGGGACCCGATGGACCTTCGGCTGAAGCCATGGGAACTATAGAAATAGATGGCTTGGTTGAAGCAAGAATGGTGATGGGAGCACCATCATCCACTGGGCCCGTGGATGATCTGTCATCTCCTCCCTCCTTTTCTTCAGCATCATCTCCTCCCTCTTTCTCTTCTTCAGTGCCGGGACGACGACGCTGCAGAGGTCAAGGTCAAGAAAGAGCTGTTGGATAGCATCCCGACCATTGCCAAACCCAATCTAATAGGAAGTTTCACTTTCTTGAAGGATTAGGATCCTCAGGTCAGATGAGATCTTGAATTCCTCGATGCCCAGCTCTTTCGTCTGACTGAGATCCTATCGTAGAATCTGGATCTCCATCTTGACCAAAGATGCCTCTCTTTCAGTAGACTGTCATTTCTGACGATAGTCCTCCTTCTTCTTAGCCCAACTGTCATAGTCCTTCTTCATCTTGTTCACCACGCATTTTTTCTTCTTAGTGCGACTCCTCTGGGCCTTCACCTTCACCTGAGCCGACTTAAGGTCAGACTGAACTGACTCAAGTTCAGCTCTTACCGACCTAAGTTTGGCCTTGAGGTGGGAGACTTCCTTGGATAAATTGTTCTCCCGGGTAGCGGCCTCTTTCTCCTGCTACTCCAACTGATGGATCACCGCATTACGATCAGTGTTTGCAGCCGACACGGAGTCAGAACATGCACGCCGAAGATCGGTCATTCTATGGCAGGCCGACTCAAGTTCGGCTATATCGTGAGTCCACTATTCATAAAAGATGAATCAAGTTAGCAAAAAAAAAAGAGAGAAGAAGAAGATAGTGAAAGATTATCGGCTTACCCCGATGAAGGTCGGGTAGAATGACCTGAACATTTTACCTAAAGTCCGACGCCTCTTCAACTCCCGATCACTCAAAAAAAGAATGGCGTGGACCAAGTTCCTTGTGAGCTGGGGGTCAGAAAGAGTCGACCCACCCTTTGGGACCCCAACATCGATTCACTCGGAGTCCGTATACCCACGGTTGGAAACGTCACTCCCAGCTAGTGTAGAAGAGACCGACACCTTCCCTTTCCTCCAAGCCGATGATTGTTCGAGAGGCGCCGACATCCTGTCGAACGTGGATGGAGACAACGAATGCCCCCGACGAATCGAAGTTGATCGAAGGACGGGCACAGCAACAGTCAGTTGAGGTACCGATGATGGAGCGATAGTCAGAGCATCAACAATAATAACATCTTCCTCCAATTGAGTGATGGCCGAAGGGGCTTTAGAAGATGCTGCTATTGTTGGAGCACGAAGGACGACAACAGGAGCACCGATGAATCCAGAAGGTGCCACTGGAGGAGCATCAGTAGAAGCAGGGGCAGCCGAAGGATCAGCTGCCCGACTTTTCTTCAGCGTGCGCAATGAGCTGGTGCCAGATGCTACCCTCTTTCAAGTGGCGAACTAGCAGACTTCATCCTCGAAGATTCCAAGAGGAAGGCGCATCCCTATAAAATCGAATAACAAGGTCAGATCAATATCGAAAACTAATTGAACAGAAGAAAAGATAAAATTATAGACACTACGTGTGCCTACGGATGGTGTCGGACTAAGTTCGGCATCATATAGAGCCTCTTTGGTATTCAGATCTTTCTATGGGAGAATCCTCATATCCTTCAACCAAAGAAAATCCTCTCGATGGACTGGATCTACCCAAGCATTCTCATTCGAAAGGATATTTGGCTCTCCCCACACTGATAGAAAGCCCCAGGGAGGAGGAGAAATGAAAATGAATTGGATCTTCTAGTCGTGAATGGACGATGAAAGACCGGTGATAAAAGAAATCCCCTTCCTTGGGGTGAAGTACCACCATCCATTGGCCTTCGGATGGGGTCGGAGGGCAAAGAAAGGTTTGAACAAAGAAAGTCGAGTAATCGTCAAGATTAACCGCACAATAGAGCAAAAGAAATCAAAAGCTGAATGGAGTTCGATGCTAACTGGGTCGGACAAATACTATAATAGTCAAAAATATTTTGGAGGAACTCCGAAATAGAAAACCTAAGGTCCGATCTAAGGTTTTCTAAGTAAAAGGCTATGAAATCCGATGAAGGCGAGTTCATCCGACCATCGGAGCCAGGAGCCAACAACTGAAAGCCTTCCAGAATCTGATACTGATCCCAAAGCCACTCCACTACCGATGTTGTCAGAGTAGAAGCTTTGGTTGTTGGACCTCATTACGAACTACTACGACCAGCCATGCACTCGATAATAAAATAAAAAGAAAGAAACAAAAATGTTGAAAGTGATGGAAGGAAAACCTTTGAGGAGGAGGGGATGAATATATATAGGATCCATCGACGGTCGAGATGCATAGAAGCCTCACCAGATGCTGACTCGTATCAGTCGAAGAGCAGTTGAGCATCAAATCCCTCGGATTTTACAATCGTGCATCCGTTAATGGCGACCATTGCGATCACCGGACTCCGATGGACATCCACCGATGCAACGATAGAAATGCCGATATATTACCATTCGATGGGCGTGCAGTCCAATAGACTGACTGACTATCGATTAGAAATCATTTGGACGACTGTCAATCGCCCCTCTTCGAGCCATTCGATCGATCATTATTCAGTCTCAAATCCTCCGATCGACTGACGATTGGTCGACAGAGAATCAGCTAGCCGACCGATCGATGATCTATCGATCTCAAATCAACTGATCGATCGATAATCGATCGGACCCAAACCAACCGACTAACTGGCGGAAACTCTCCAAATAACTTGTCCGACTTCCGATCGGCTATACAAAACTACCTCCTAGAAGAACGAATAACGATGATTAGTGGATGGTTCTAACTACCTACCTACGATCATATTATTCCAAAAAAAGAGAGATCCACATGCCAAGTAGTTATCACTCCAACATCTATAAAAGAAAAGTAAACCGGCTAATTTACGAGGACAATATTTTTTCTCAAAGAAAACTCTACTTCTTTTCTCCTCATTTTCCTGTTCGACTAGTCCATCCTTCTAACTTAAGCATTGGAGGATCCCTGCTGAAGTTAACTCCGATCAGTGCGAACTTTATTTTGCAGGTTTTTAGATGATTAGTTATGGATGCAGGTGGATTAGGCGCAACATGTGGTTTCTTAGCTTACTAATTCACCTTCAAATAAACTCAAAGACAGTCCCATTTTGAATGATCTGCTGTCTTGGAAGATATCAAGATTGATCTCTCAGATATATCTTGAGGCTAACCAAGCAGCAGATTGTATAGCAAATCGTACTTTGCAAAGAGCTTGTATGTGGTCTCACGGGGATGTTTTGGATCCGCCTTTTGCTGCTATTATTCAAGCTGACAGGTATGCTATTTCCTTTGTTAGACATGTGTAAGGTAAAGGATATTGGGTTTCAATTATGGTTGTTTTTGTGTCTAAAATTTCTGTGGTTAATTCTATAAGTCTGTTGGATTGGTTACTACTTCATGTCAAATGAAAGATCGTTATGAGATGGCTTCTAGGTAATGTTTCTACACGTGGTCTTGGCAGAATTGTGGGATTCTTATATTTCATTATAATGGAGGAGTACTTATATTCAATTGCATACCTTCAAATTGTGGTACTTGTATCTGTGGCCAGGATCAGTGGTGACCACAATGGTATTTTACTAATATCAGCAGAATCAGTCACGATAATAGGGACAGCAGACTCAGTCATGATGGTTCCATAGTGGGATAATATATTGCATATGGTTGTTGGTTATGTATGGCATCTGTTATTGCTGATTTATTCATCTGGGATTCTTTTTGCATAGATGGAGTAAGGAATTCTTGTATATATTTTTGCATAGATGGAGTAAGGAATTCTTGTATATATGTGCATGTTACTACACTTTAGTCCCGGTCCAAATTTTGATCAAACTTTAACATTTACTGTTCACCAAAAATATAATTTCCGGTCTATTTCACATAGGGATTTTAAGTTTTAATACTGATAAGATGAAAATACCCCTAATTCAAATATTGTATTTAGTATTCTCCCCAAAATAGAATTTTCTATCTTCCTATCTTTCTTCTTCCCTTCGAGCACCTCTGACGGCCCATTTTAGTGTGATCTACCTCACGCCACCAACGGTGACTATGACGGCACAAGCGGATAGAAGTAAAAATCATCTCTTTATTTTATTTTTTTGATATTTTTTTTCTCTATTTTTATGTGTCTTTGAGTGGATTTGCCTCTCCCCCCTCTTATAGTTATTAGACAAAGAAGTTAAAAAAATTGCTCTATCGATTCTTAGAGTTCCTTTTAGATAGCCGCTAAAATTGTGGTAGACGTTGTATTCTCCTTCCTGTCCAAAAATCTCTATTCAATTTTTTTTCAAAGCATCGAGACTCTGAGAAGAATCAATTAAGAGGTAGACATTTTCTTTTTATTTTTGCATTATATTTCACGTTTATGATCATTTCTTTTTGTTGTGGTTTTGACTAGTTTTGAATTCTCAATCATAAAGCATGTTATCCTTGAAAAATCCAATTCATGATACCTTGATGATCCTTTCATGTTTTCTTAAATTTAAGGCATTCAGAGATTTCAGAAAAAATGCGAAAGCAATTATAGTCTATTATACTTTTTTCTTAGTAAACTCTGAAATTGAAAATAAAAAATAATACACTTGAATTAGAGTAAAGACAAAAAATTATATATTAAAATTTAAAGTATTTTATCAATTTGAGTTAAAGTATTAATACTGTAGAATGATACATTTTAATTAGCAGAAGCTTTGCTATCATAATTTTTGTTTTAGATTTTTTTGAGTTAACTTGGATTGATGTTTGTTTACAATATTATAATAATATTTTTAATATGTATCATGTGAATTTGATTTGGGATGCAATGTTACGATGGCTAATTTAAGGAGAGCCAAAGAATTGTGTATTGGCCTAATTAATATCCTGAATGAAAGATGCTATTTTAGTCACTATATTGAGGTTATAGACATACTTATAGAGTCCATGTCTGAAGAACATAAGACAAAGATGGCTGCGACTCCATTTGGCCATTCGCTACGACTTTCATATATCAAGCAAAGTAGGCAATTATTGGATGCATTGCTTTTCTTTTGAGATAATGAGAAGGAGGGCTTTGGGTTGGATAGTACTATGATTCTTTTTGTGGAGATTGACATTGCCCTCATCCTTGGTTTGAGGGCTATAGGTGATGAGGTTGAATTGTATAGGGAGGAAAAGATTCAATCGGACCTCATTACCCGATTTTTTAATGGTGACCGTAAAAAGATCACTAGGAATTTAGTTAAAAATAGATTGATGTCTCTTGTTAGAAAGTCAGGATTGTAGGATGTAGAAGACTTTATCAAGTATTGGATTCTTTTTCTTTTTATAACTATTCTTTTTTCAATTATATGATACCAAGTTCCAAAGGCATTATATCAATATCTTAATAATTTGGATCGTTTAGGTTCATATAGTTCGGATCTTGCAGTTTTTTCTTCAACAGTAGATCTCTAGTCTAGCAGAGAGTATGTGCACGAGGAACATAACTGAAAGAGGCTTTGCTGGCTATATAGATGGATATACGACGGCTCTAATGGTAAGTCTATCTATGTTTACTTTCAATTCAATTATTTTATAGTCAATCTATTATGGTATCACTTACTTTAACATGATATATAATTAGTTTAGTATGGTTCATAGTTAATATAGAATGGCACACAGTTAATTTCTTATGGTACATAGTTAATGTATATTAGCACTCAGTTAATGTATATTGGTACATAGTTAATCTATTATGATATACAGTTGATCTATTGGTATACAATTAATTTATTATGGTGTATAGTTAATTTATATTGGTACAAAGTTAGTTTTTTATGGTATATAATTAATTTACTATAGTACATAGTTAATCCATACTGGATCATAGTTAATTTAATATAGTATATAGTTAATTTATTATCATACACTATTAATTTATTATTGGTATATAGTTAATTTATTATGATATATAGTTAATTTATTATTGATATACAATTATTTTATTATGGTACATAGTTAATCTTTATTGGCATATAGTTAATTTATTATGGTACATAGTTAATTTATAATGAATCATAGTTAATTTAATATAGTACATAGTTAATTTATTATGACACATAATTAATTTATTATTGATACATAGTTAATGATATATAATTAATTTATTATTTATACATAGTTAATTTGTTATGATATATAATTAATCTTTATTGGTATATAGTTAATTTATTATGGTACATAGTTAATTTATATCAAATCATAGTTAATTTATTATGGTACATGGTTAATTTATTATTAGTACATAGTTAATTTATTATTGGTATACAGTTAATTTATTATGGTACATAATTAATCTTTATTAATATATATTAATTTATTATGGTATATAATTAATTTATACTGGATCATAGTTAATTTACAATATTACATAGTTAATTTATTATCATATATAGTTAATTTATTATGATATACAATAATTTTATATTATTTTGGCATGATAGATAGTTAGATTTCTCTAAATTATGATGCTTATATTGCTTTTTTGGTGTAGCCATGGGCTGTTAAGTATGCCAATAGTCTACTTGAAAAGCATAAATCATTATTCATTTATCCCCATCTCTTGCATTGGAACAACGCCCCATTTCTTTGTAAGGTGGAGGCGATCATTGAAGCTATTAAGAAATTAAAAAAATTTGAGGTATTAGCTTTTATATCTAACATAATATAAATTTCAGTTGAAGCAAAATTAATCTTTTTAAAATTTTTTTTATTTTCATGATAGGTGAGCTAGAGAATTGAGTTGAAGGAGGATGAGGTGCACCTCCTGTCACAAAGAAGGCTAGAAGACGCAGTTTCAATAAAGGAGTAGGCACGTATAAAATCTGATTGTTACATATTATTTTCTATTTGGTACACACATGCTATGTGCCAGTACACATTAAGATTCATCTTGTACATACTTATAATATATTCATAGATATTTGAGATTTTGTTATATTTTTTTTAATTTGCTATTGTATGTCATTATCTTTATGTGACATATACTTATTTTCGTTTGGCACATAGCCATTTAGCACAAAGTCCATCTTACATACACTTATATCATAGGATAATATTTTTGTAATTTTTTAGGTTCTGTCATCTAGCCAGCCCCAACAAAATCCAATTAATACTTTAGAGATATGGATCATAGCACTTGAGAGGTCCTTGATTGGTCATGGCTTTTACTTAGAGGACCCTCAATCAATTGAGGATACCGCAGCAAAAGATGCATGGATTGTTGCCTTTGAAAGGAGGCCTTCGTACATCGAGAAGATGCTCCAGGATAAGAGCTTAATGCCAACAGTTGATATTATAGGCATGACTGTAGATCCTTCTAAAGTCAGTACAATGCTGTAGTTATAATATTCATGTATGGAAATGATGTTATTCCCAACCAAATTAATCCTTATTATTAGGTGAGGGTAGATCATTGTTTTATACGTAAAGAAATCCATCCGACTGTAGTGGACACTATTATAGCTCATAGTAATAAAGCAGTGGAGGTAGTTTTTTAAAATTTATACTTAAAGATATGTTTTTTTATTTTAATAAGGATGCTTACATGTAACGGCATTAATATCTTTTCAGGTCAGTTTTATGGCTGAAGTATAGTGCAAGAAAGAAGATGCTGTTGCAAAACTGGTGTCCTCATTATGCAAGGGGTAAAATTAGAAGGTCGGGAGAGAGCGCCTACAGAGAAGGAAAAGGCTATATCATACTTTTCTAAGACCTACAAACGTGTAAGAAAGAAATAGTAGGAAGAGATCATAGGTGAAGGAAGCATGATCTTATCTACTCGAGAGTGATGCAGATGCTCATCAATTTTCAGTTTTGGAGCCTATCACTACTGTAATGATGGAGTTAAGTTAATCAGTTAAGGAATAAGGAGATCCTCCCCCCTAGCGAGGTTTAGGAATTTTTTGATGTATCAATTAATAAATTCTTATGTCAACTAGCTATATTATTATTGTGTTCTTGTATGACATATATTAACTATTCAACACATTTACTTAAAATATTTCTTATATTTTGTTACTTTTAGTATATTTGAGATTTTACTATATTTATAGATGTTGAGTCATCAATGCTGCTGGATAAGCTAAGATGATTGAAACATAGGCATACCTATCACGAAAAGGAGAGAGGTATACTACCATCGTTTCTTGAAGCATCTGTTGATTTCTATATTGATGATGATCACTCCCAGTAAGTTATTATAATATATTTGCCTGCATATCATTGTTCATAATAAGTTCTTTTGTTATCTCAAGTAAGTTATTTTGTTACATGAATCCAATTATAATATATATGCATGTTTTCTGTAGTGAGACTATTTGGGAGGATTCAGATACTTTTAAACCTTCTTGCACATGTTATGTATTGGATCAGCTCTTTAATGATAGGCTAGTATGGAGTGATGTATGAAAATTAATTTAACACAATTTTTCTTAGACAAATATTTTATTTAACACTAATCCTAATAATTTTATTTGCATTATTTATAGCTTGTTAATGTATACTTCTATATAATAGAGCTATTCCACGTAGAGAATAGCGAGCTTGTGGAGAATGCTGCTTTATTTTTGCACTATGAGATATAGGTATGAAATTTAAGACTGTAATGTGAGATATATGAATAATTTTTATTCCAATTATTCATTTTACATGGCAACTAACGGATATTTTGAGTTATCCATCTTCTTCTTTTCTTTTGTCGATGTAGACTATTATGCTTTAATGCCTTTCTGGTGTCACTGAATTGACTGCTGAAGTTACCAATCATATCATAGATTCAACACAACCAAGTATACAAAAATGGTTGGTTGATATCCGATTATCAGGTCTTCAACATTGTAGGTATTTATTCATGCCCATGAATACTTCATGGCATTGGTATCTTTTAGTTTTAGATTTAAAGGAGCAATGATTTGACTACTACAACTCAATGTGGAGCTTCAATATATCTGATGAGGCAAATAAATATGTATGTGACATTGTTCAACATCTATTTAATTTTTTTATTTGTAACAACATTTATAACTAACATATTATATTTCATATCATATATAGGCAATGTTTGTATGGTTTTGATTATTAGAATGAGTAGGATTACATATCCCTGAATCTCAAGTTTGAGATATTCGTGACTGTTTATAGCAGAGCTATGATACTATTGGTTACGATATGCATATACTGATGTTTGTGGAGATCCTCACAAAAGATAGCTCAAGACCATTGTATGATATTTTTAGAGATGCCTTATTGTACAGGAGTTGGGTTACAACAAATATTCTATTTCATGGATACTGTGTATCATATAAATAATTTTGGTTGTGATATGAAAAGAAGATACCAGATTCCAAAGATTAGGACATAGTGATTTTGTAACTAATCTTGGTGGTTAATTCAAATTATAATTTATGTCCTTGTACTGATTATTTATTATATTTAATACCATCTAAACATTTTAGCATAAAATTTGTTCTTGTCAATTTTGTGCCATGATACTTCAAAAGCGTGCTATGATACTTGAATCCCACACACAATTAAAGTAATTCTACACTCTTTTGGCTGATTGTTACATAGTTAATTAAACATCATACACAGTTAATTTAATACTACATATAGTTAATTAAACACCGTACACAGTTAATTTAACACTGCATATAGTTAATTGAATACTGTACATAGTTAATTGGATACTGCACATAGTTAATTTAATACTGCACATAGTTAAATGAATACTACATACAGTTAATTTAACATTGTACATAGTTAAATGAACAATGCACATAGTTAATTTAATATTGTACATAGTTAATTTAATACTACATACGATTAAATGAA
This sequence comes from Cocos nucifera, assembly GCA_006176705.1. Classification (NCBI taxonomy): domain Eukaryota; kingdom Viridiplantae; phylum Streptophyta; class Magnoliopsida; order Arecales; family Arecaceae; genus Cocos; species Cocos nucifera. The sequence continues at coordinate 265,002 of QRFJ01000970.1, read as the reverse complement.
TACTGCACATAATTAATTTAACACTACACATAGTTAAATGAATAATGCATACAACTAATTTAACATTACATAGTTAATTGGACACTGTACACAATTAATTTAACACTGCATATAATTAATTGCATACTATTTATAGTTAATTGGATATTACATATAGTTAAATAAATACTGTACATAGTTAAATGAATACTATATATAGTTAATTTAATACTGCACACAGTTAATTTAATACTACACATAGTTAAATGAACATTGTACATAGTTAATTTAATACTGTATATAGTTAAATGAATAATGCACACATTTAATTTAACATATCATACGGTTAATTAGACATCGTATATAGTTAATTTAATACTGCACATAGTTAATTGAATACTTTATATAATTAATTGGATACTGTACATAGTTAATTTAACACTATATACAGTTAATTGAATACTGCACATAGTTAAATGAATGCTGCATATAATTAAATAAATATTATATATAGTTAAATAAATACTACATACAGTTAATTTAATACTATATATAATTAAATAAATAATATATAATTAATTTAATACTATATATAATTAAATAAATACTGCATATAGTTAATTTAACACTGCACATAGTTAATTTAACATTGCATATAGTTAATTTGATACTGTATATAGTTAATTTAATACCGCACATAATTAAATAAACACTGTACATAGTTAAATAAATAATGCATATAGTTAATTTAATAATACACATAATTAATTTGATATCATATATAGTTAATTTAACATTGTATACAGTTAAATGAACAATGCACATAGTTAATGAACACTGTACACATTTAATTTAATATTGTACATAGTTAATTTAACTTCATAAGTCATTGTTAATTATTTCATATCATGACATACCAGCACAATATCATTTATAGTACCATGCCATGCACATGCTGGCACCCTCTGAGACATGCTTGTAGCCAAGCCATGACATAGTCCAATTTATGCCATCAAAAGGACCATCTAGGGTTACTTCAAAAGATCGATCAATTTTATGGATTTGAATATGCTGCTTTATACCATAATTGGTCAACTCATCCATAATCTAAGCTGAACTTTAATAAATAGGACATGATATCAATTGCATACATTCCATATCATGCCATGTTTTTCAAGTATCATGGCACGAAGTTCTTTTGAAGTATCCAGCATGTTTTTGAAGTATCATGGCATGCTTTTGAAGTATCGGAGTATGCTTGCTTTTGAAGTCTATTGGCATGCTTTTGAAGTATGTTAGCATGATATCATGGCATGCTTTTGAAGTAATTTAACTGTATACCATGTTTCATTAACCATGTGCAGAATTCATTTAACTGTGCGAGTGTTAATTTAATGAATCCTGTATATAGTTAAATTAAACACTGCACACAATTAAATTAATGTCTTTTCTATGGCCTTTAATACAATAGTTCTTCTTAATGACTAGTCCAATTTATGCCATTAAAAGAACCTTCTAGGATTACTTCAAAAGATCGATCTATCTTATGGATTTGAATATGCTGCTTCACATCATAATTGATCAACTCATCCATAACCTAAGTTAAACTTTAATGAATAAGACATGATATCAATTGCATACAGTCCGTATCATGGCACGCTTTTGAAGTATCATGGCATCGAGTTCTTTTGAAGTATTACAGCATGCTTTTGAAGTATGATGCCATGCTTTTGAAGTATCGGAGTATGCTTACTTTTAAAGTATATTGGCATGCTTTTGAAGTATGTTAGTATGATATCATAGCATGCTTTTGAAGTATATTAACAATGTACTATATTAGTTTAACTATGTACAATATCTATTTAACTATATATGATATTAATTTAACAACGTGCAGTTTTAATTTCACTGTATACAGTATTTAATATAGATGTGTATAGTGATAAATTAACTGATAATCATATTAAATTAATTATATAAAATTGATAATTTAATTATATCATCATATATTAGAGTATGCTAGTACACCATACTAATACTAATAATGTGCTAAATTTTATTGTATTCAGAATTTAGTAATGCCCAAAATTCAAAAACTTAGCAAAGCATATAAATTCAACCAAGAAGTAATTGATTAAACAAAAAAAGATAGATATTTTAGATTTTATAAGTTTACAAAAAAATTGCACTTTCACAACATTCAGACTATCTACTTCTGATAAAATAACTCCAATCTGAAATATCACTTGATAGGATCATTACATATCCTTTTGTTGTATCTTTTTTTTTCGCATTGCCCATATTTCATATTTCTTGATGAATCTATCTGTGAAGCTCTTCTCCTCTTTCGAGGTCTACCAGGATGAGTCTTTGTGATAGAAGGTAAAATATGAATATCATCTGAGATACTCTAGACCATCTCAATATCAGAAATTGGATTGATGAATTCTGCATATGCTGCTCTATACATTTTAGCTTGAAAATAATTACTAGTGAAGTGATATAATGATCTACCAGCCTTCTCAATGCATGTACATGCATGCTTACATGGCATTCGAAAGATTTGCTAATGACCACAAGAGCATATGCATTCCTCTAGGTCAATCTTATATGAGTACTTCATATCCTTTACATCATAAATCATGATGCTTGATGTAAAAGTAGATTATCTATGATCCTCTTCTGTATTTCTTTGCAATACTTTTTTAGGATCAGGACAAAGATAGGTTTGGATGCTATAATCCTGACTCTATCTATCATGCATTAATTGCATAATTTAGATTCTTATATGATCAACCATATGAGGAATAGAGAGATATTGAGCCTCTAAGATCCAACTATTAAAACATTCAACAACATTAAATGTCATTATACCCCAGCGTGGACTTGAAAAGACTGAATTTGTCCAATGCTCTGGATTCGCATGCGTTATAAAGTTTCTTACACCTAGAACTTCTACTATAAGTTTGCTTATTAATTTTTAAAAAATATTCAGTGTTGAAATATATGTAGCAATATTTAATAAATCAACAAACCTCTTTCTTTCATTTGCAGAATAATAGACAGGTACCTACATGTAAAATAATAAAACAACAATATATACAATAGTTGTATGTTAAAATACTCAACTAATTTAAAGATATGATTAATAATTTAGAAAAGAATGCTGCATACCTAATTTTTAAAATTATCCTTAACATGACAGATACAGTAGAAGTGGTAGCTATCTTTGAAGTACTTTGGCACTACTTTCATAAATTTCTAATATCTATCTGCATAATTATGAATAATTATCCATGATAGTCGATATAAGATTCTAAAGCTTCTTTCAAAATTTGAGAAAATCAGTTCTAATTATCATCATTCTTTATATCAAGAAAGGCATATGCTATAGAAAATATATCATCATTCGCATCTTTACCTGTAGCACCAAGTAAAACTTCTCCATCCTTATGCTTAATGAATATTGAATCCATGAATATTAGAGATTTATAATCTCTTATGAAATCATTAATTGAGCCTTTAAATGAAATAAATAGATATTTGAATCAATCTTTGAGGATTTCATACTCCGCTATGCTGTTGAGGTTGGTCTCAATAATGACATTGTAGTACCATCAGATCCATTCATAAGATATTGATCTTTGACCATATAGCTCTTTGATAGCAACCTCTTTTCCATGCCAAGCTTGATGATATGACAATTCTACACTGAATTCATAATGAATATATTTTACAATATCACTTGGCCTATACAAAGGCATATCCTAAATTTTTTTCTTTACAAAATTTGAAACCTAATGTTTTGAAGCCTTAGGATGAGATCGAACTTGCAATCCTACTTGACATGTATGTTTATTGTTCAATGTTTTAATTGCAAATGTATCTTGATTCCTAAAGCAAGAAGCATGAATGTGCCATTCACATCCTTTATATGCACACTCAATGATCACATGTTGACGATCATTCTTCATAAATATAAAATCTCTATAATTTATAATATAAAAATTATGAATTGTAAGATGAAGAATTTCGACATTCTTGAATTCTTGATCTACACCATCTATAGAGTTCTTCCAAACATCCACCGTGTTTCTTAGATTGGGTTTATCTTTAATGGTAGTTCTTATTTTCTCGATCACTCGAACAAAATTACTTAATCTACCAAATAAGAAAAAATGAGATGAATTGCTCTTCTGATAATTTTTTGAACAATCTACATGTTTACTAATTTTGGATGGGCCACTATCCTTGAAATGTAAAAGGATCATTTTTTTAACATATTAGTAAATATTGATTATCACATTAGATTAAGTCTAATTAGGAGTACTAAAATTAATTCTAAATACATATTATATTACCTCATGTTGGTGATCACATTATGCGATTCAACCAATGACGGAGAATGATATACAACCATTTCAATTATTGCAGTTTTTAACTTTAAATATATTTTACACATATTTCAAACATCCTTATCCATTATGAGCATAACGAGCATTCTCGAATTGTTAGTGTTGGTGCAGAATCTGATTGTCGTTGGATCTAGCTGGAGTGAAGAAGGACGAGGTCGCCGTCGATGATCTATAAAATAAAGTTTCATCCAGAGCAGGTGGGGTGGCTCCGGTAGGATCCTCCGACGATCAAGTCAGCTCTTCTGACCAACAAAAATGGAGTGCTCAGAAATGAGTTCGACAGAGTTTAGAGAAGGAGAGGAAGCTTAGAGCTTAGAGTAAGCGTATCTGGAGGATCCCTTTTTATAGACAGAGCTTAAAGCGGGTTGACGGTGATGACCATACCGTTCGATCATGGACTGCTCGGGGCTGCATGAAGTTCAGTACAAAGAGGAAGGCATCGTCAGATGGATAGTGACAGCCATACTAGCGGATCATGGGCCACATGGGGTTGGTTACGAAGAGAGTGGTGTCGCCAGTAGTGGTGGCTATGTCGTCCGATCGTGGACCATGTGGGACTTGTTATGGAGCAAAAAGTATCGCTAGATTGGTAGTGGCGGCCATACCGTCAAGATTCAATAGCCATAGGGGAAGAACCTCGACGTATATCTATTTCAGGAGAGCTCAGACTCCTAAGAAAGATATGTCTGGAAGGGATCATCTGAGAGGAGTTCGGTCGAAGGGGATGTCCGAAAGAAGTTCGACCCTTGGAGGAGTCTGTCTACAGGAGCGATCCAGAAGGAGCTCGGCTGCTGAAAGAGTTTGGTCAAAGAAGAAGTTTGGCAAAAGTTTAGCTTCTGTAGGTGCTCGGCTGGAGGAGCACGGAAGGAGTTCGGCTCTCGTGGAAGTTCGACTGAAGGAGCAAGAAGGGAGTTCGGCTGTCATGGGCGTCTGGTTGGAGGAGTGCGGTGAAAGTTTGGCTCTCATGGGAGTTCGACTGAAGGAGTATGGAGAAAGTTCGACTCTCATGGAAGCCCGATCAAAGATCAGCCACTGAGAAGTTCGACTGGAGCTTGACCGCTAAGGAGTTCGATTGGAGCTTGGCCACTGAAGAGTTCGGTCGGCTGAAGAAGTTCGACAAAGACTCGATCGTTAGAGAGTTCGACTAGGACTTGACCACTGGAGAATTCGACAGGAGCTCGACCGCTGAAAAGTTCGACCGACTGAAGGAGTTCGATTAAGACCCATTCGTTGAAGCTCTTTCACGGCTATTGATTGCATTAGGCTGACATCGAACTGGACTTTGATAGGAGTAGGGTTTATCCCCAACAGAAGTCTCCCCCACTCCCGAGTTTAAAATTCAAAGGAAGGAAGTGCAGAAAAGATGATTATTGAAGTCCTCTTCTGGACTCTGTACTGATTTAGGTTGAAGCTCGGAGGAAATCTCATCTCCAGTCGAGATTGAAGTAGATCTTGTCTCCTACGATCGAGGTTGGAGGTTGAGCTCCTCGAGACTGACTTGGGAGAGATCTTATCTCTTACAGCTAAGGTTGAAGCTCGAAGGAGATCTTATCTCCTATAGTCGAGGTTGACTCGATCGCTCGGGAGAGATCTTATCTCTAGATGAGATTATCACGGTCGCTCGGGAGGGATCTTATCTTTGATCGAGATTGACGTGGGCGCTCGAGAGAGATCTTATCTCTGGCCAAAGTTATCGTAGTCGTTCGAAAGAGATCTTATCTCTAATTGAGGTTGTCCCGATCGCTCGGAAGAGATCTTATCTCTAACCGAGGTTGTCATGGGCACTCGAAGGAGATCTTATCTCTAGCCGAGGTTGTTTCGATCGCTCAAAAGAGATCTTATCTCTAGTCGAGGTTATCACGGACGCTCGAAAGAGATCTTATCTCTAGTTGAGGTTGACGTAGACTTTAAGGCCCAGCCTTCGACTTTGCTCACGTTAGGATGAGATTCTCCTCCTATTCCTAACGGACTGTGGGGGCACATAAGAGCCATTGTTAGGACCTCTCTCTATCTCATCTAAAATGAATGAGGCCTTCGACTTTGCTCGCGTTAGGATGAGGTTCTCCTCCTATTCCTAACGGATTATGGGGGCACATAAGGGCCATTGTCAGGGCCTCTCCCTCCATCTCGTCTAGAGTGAACGAGGCTTTCGACCTTGCTCGCATTAGGATGAGGTTCTCCTCCTATTCCTGATTAGATATGGGGGCACATAAGGGTCATCGTTAGGGTCTCTCCCCCTATCTCATTTAGAGTGAACGAGGTCTTCGACCTTACTCGTGTTAGGATGAGGTTCTTCTTCTGTTCCTAACAGGCCGTGGGGACACATAAGGGTCGTTGTCGGGGCCTCTCCTCCAATCTCGTCTAAAGTGAACGAGGCCTTCGACTTTGCTCGCGTTAGGATGAGGTTCTCCTCCTATTTCTGACGAGCTATGGGGGCACATAAGGGCCATCGTTAGGGCCTCTCCCTCCATCTCGTCTAGAGTGAACGAGACCTTCGACCTTGCTCGCATTAGGATGAGGTTCTCCTTCTTTTCCTAACGGACTATGGGGGCACATAAGGGCCATTGTCGGGCCTTTCCCTCCATCTTGTCTAAAGTGAATGAGACCTTCGATCTTGCTTGCGTTAGGATGAGGTTTTCTCATATTTCTAATGGGCTATGGGACACATAAGGGCCATTATCGGGGCCTCTCCCTCCATCTCATCTAAAGTGAACGAGAACTTAGACCTTGCTCGCGTTAGGATGAGGTTCTTCTCCTATTTCTAACGAACTATGGGGGCACATAAGGGCCATTGTTGGGGCCTCTCCCTCCATCTCGTCTAAAAGTGAACGAGGCCTTCGATCTTTGCTCACGTTAGGATGAGGTTCTCCTCCTATTTTTAATGGGCTATGGGGGCACATAAGGGCCATTGTTAGGGCCTCTCCCTCCATCTCATCTAAAGTGAATGAGACCTTCGACTTTGCTTGCATTAGGATGAGGTTTTCCTCTTATTCCTAGCGGGCTACTTTCGCTTGTTTCTTTTCTATCATTACATAATTCTTGCACCAAGAAACAATAATGCTAAAATGAAGGAGTTTTATTGAAGAAAGATTACTGGTAATACATCCTCAAATTTTTTGAGTTCCAAGATTGTGAAAGCACCATTCCTCCGAGTTTCGTCAGATGATAAGTTTCAGATCGGATGACCTCTACCACTTCATACGGGCCTTCCCCTAACTCTAAGACTGGAAGACGGCGACTCGCCAAAGCACTAGGTCCTCCGCTCTGAATATCTTACCTCTAACTCTAGAGTTGTAGTACTGGGCCACTTTCCATCTGTAGGCCACCATCCGGATGCGGACTTCCTCCCTCTTCTCTTCCAGTAGGTTGAGGTCGACTCTAAGGTTCCACAATCTGTGCTGCTCATTAAAGGCCACAATCGGTGCTGACGGAAGCTTAAGTTCAATCGGGATAACCGCCTCAGTGCCAAAGATCAAGACGAATGGAGTTTCTCCAATCGACAGTCTTTACATGGTTCGGTACGCCCAGAGGATGTGGTAGAGTTCATCCACCCAGACCCCTTTTGCTCTGTCGAGCCTCATCTTGATGTCCTACAGCAGAGTTTGGTTGGTCACTTTAGCCTCTCCATTGGTCTGTGGGTGAGCTACTGATGTGAAGTGGTGGAAGATGTTCAGATTTTCATAGAACTCTACGAACCTTGCCCCAGCAAATTACCGTCCGTTATCGGTTATGAGAGTTTGGGGCAGACTAAACCGACAGACTACCGACTTTCAAATGAAGTCCTGTACCTTGACCTCGGTAATCTTGACTAGTGGTTCGGCTTCGATCCACTTGGTGAAATGATCGATCGTGACTAGGAGGAACTTTCGCTGTCCAGGCATCGTCGAAAAAGGGTCAAGTATGTCCATTCTCCATTATGCAAATGGCCAAGATTCACTTAGCGGAGTAAGCTCGGAGGTCGACTATCTCTGTATGTTTGCATTCTTCTAACAGCGATCGCATTTCTTGACATACTCCACGAAATTGTAAAACAAGGTCGGCCAGTAGTATCCTTATTGAAGAAGTTTTTACGATAGAGATCTAACCCCTATATGACTTTCATAAAGTCCTTCGTGCACCTCCCACAATGCGAGGTTGACCTCTGAAGGTCAGAGACATCTTAGTAGTGGAAGTGAGTACGACCTCTTATACAGCCTGCCCTCGTATAGGACGTACCAGGAGGCTTGATTTCTGAGTTTTCGAGCTTCTTTTGGGTCATTAGGAAGGACTCCCTCTTTGAAGTAGGTGATCAATGGGTCAATCCAGCTTGGCTCAAACTCTGTCTGTAGGATGACCTGAGATTCCTCCAGACTTGGACACTTGAGAGTCTCCAAAAATACTTCTTTGGACAGTTCGGATGGGGCCGAAGTGGCCAAGTTGGAGAGAAGATCGGCTCTTGCATTTTCGATCCTCGAAATCTATCGAATGTCGAAGCTACCAAAGGCCGAAGTCAAGTCCATCACTTTTCCGAGGTATGTCACCATACTTTCCTCCTGCACCTCATAGTTGCCATTAACTTAATCGACCACCAGCTGAAAATCACTGTAGATTTAAAGTCGATCCACTTTTAATTCTCTTGCTATTCTTAATCCGGTGATCAGTGCTTCATATTCGGCCCCATTGTTAGTCGCAGGAAACTCAAAGCGCAGTGCGTACTCGACGATGACTCTCTCGGGGCTGACCAAGACCAGCCCCGCACCAGCTACAACGGAGTTGGATGAACCATCCACGTACAGAGCCCAAAAGCCTTTGAAAAGGTCGGTGCTTTCCTCGGGGGGGTTCGATCGTGATAGCAAGGTGCCGGCCTCATTCTATTCTAGCTTGGCTTCGACAGGAATGGTGCACTCTAACACGAAATCTGCCAGTATCTGGGTCTTGATCGATGGCCGAGGTCGGTAGTTGATGTCAAACTCTGTGGGCTCGATTATCCATTTTGCGATTCTTTCAGAAGCGTCCATTCGATGAAGGACTGCTTTTATTGGTTGGTCCATGAGGATCGTTACGCTGTGCTCCTGAAAATAAGATAGAGTCTCCTGGCAGTAATTAGAAGAGAGTAAGTTAATTTTTCTAACCTAGAGTATCTGGTCTCTACATTCCTCAGGACCCAGCTCATGTAGTAGATCGGTCGCTGCATCTTCGCTTCTTCCTTGACCAGGATTGTCACGAGGGCCACCAGGAAGATAGCTAGGTATAGAAATAATTCCTCTTTGGATTTGGACTTTGCCAGCAGTGGGGGTGAGTCGAGGTTGTTTTTAAGCTTCTCGAATGCTTGTTGGCACTCCACCATCCAGCAGAAGTTTTTTGATTGCTTGAGAACTTGGAAGAAGGGCACACATCGTTCGATTGACCTTGAGACAAAATGATTTAGGGATGCCACCTTTCCGGTCAGGTGCTGAACTTCTTCGATCATTTTTAGAGCAGTCATCTCTTGAATGGCTCGAATTTTCTCGGGGTTTGCTTCAATCCCACGTCTCGACATCATGAACCCTAAAAACTTCCTAGAGGTCACGCCAAAGGTATACTTGATCGGGTTCAGTTTCATCTTATGCTTCCTGAGTGCACCGAAGGTCTCTTCCAGATCGGTGAGGTGGTCTATTGAAGCTCGACTTTTAATAAGCATGTCATCCACGTATACCTCCATGTTGCGGTCGATCTGCTCCTTGAAGATCTTATTGACCAAGCGTTGGTATGTTGCCCCTGCATTTTTGAGTCTGAAAGGCATGATCCTATAATAATAAAGACCATGGTCAGTAACAAAAGCGGTGTTCTCCTCATCCTCAAGCACCATCCATATCTGGTTATAACCAGAGAAGGCATCCATGAAGGTGAGGAGCTCGTGGCCCAAGGTCGCATCCATCAGTTGATCAATCATGGATAGAAGGTAGCTATTTTTTGGGCAGGCCTTATTTAGCTTTTTGAAGTCAATGCACATCCTTCACTTATCGTTCGTCTTTTTTATGAGGACCACGTTCGAGACCCAGGTCGGGTAATTAACCTCTCGGATGAAATTAGCTTTGAGGAGCTTGTCTACTTCTTCGGCGATTGCTTGCTATCTCTCCGGGGCGTGGTGGCGCATCTTTTTTTTTATCGATCGATGCCTCGGATCAACGGTCAGTAGATGTTCCATGACCTCGGGGTCGATCTCCGACATGTCCGCTGGGGTCCAGACGAAGACGTCCGCATTCCTTCTGAGGAAGGCAATGAGTTGCTTCCGAATCTAACCTACCAAGTTGGAGCCGATCTGCACCGTATGCTCTACGTTTCTATTATTTAGGGGTACAGAGATGAGGTCCTCCATAGGCTCACCCTGCTCTCCAACGAGGTCATCGCGGATATCTAGTCCATCAACATAGTAAGGGTCGGACCGCTCTTCCTTACATAGGACGATCGAGTAGCAGTGCCTCACCAGAACCTGATCTCTCCAATCCCATGACTCGTCGAAAACTTCACATTCAAATAATAGGTTGATACCACTGCCTGAAGTGCATTCAGATCAGGTCGGTCGAGGATAGCATTGTAGATGGATGGGATCCTTACGATCAAAAAATTGACCTATGCCTTAGCCAGTTTCGGACATTGTCCTGTAGTCACAGCTAAAATTATTATATCCTCAACTGGTACGGTCCTATCAGTGGGAAGTTCATAGGCCTCAGATGGTCATCGGATAAGAATATTTTTGAGAAGGCATCGTAAAATAATACGTCGGCCAAACTTTTATTATCCATCAAAATGCGGCTTACATCATAGTCGGTAATATTCAGAGAGATTACAACCACATTATCATGCGAAAACTGAACCCCCTGGGCATCTATCTCGATAAAAGTTATGGATTCCTCGGTCCTCTATCTCTTGACCGATCCCATGGATCCATTGGCCTCACCTTATCGAAGTCCCCTCGAGATGGTATTGATGACGTCGAGTGACGGCCGATCTTCTTGTTGGTCTTTCCCCCTCGATGGTTCAGACCACGGTAATGTCCTCGATCGATCTTGCCATCCTGCAAGCCGTTTCTGTAGGAATCGACCAAGTCTGCCTCACCTGATGAGCTCTTCGATCTCGTCCTAGAGTTGGATGCACTCCTCGATGTCGTGACTGTGATCACAATGATAAAGATAAAACTTATTGGAATTATGTTTGTTGGGATGGAAATGCATCCTCTTCGATCTCGAAAGTCATTCCCTGATCTTCATCAGCACTTGGATTTTCGAGGCGTTAAGGGGGGCATAGTTATGAAATCTTCATTGGGGAGAACCTCGACGCGCCCTTCCATCGGGGCTTCCCTGCCTTCGGGCTCGGAGAGGGGTTCGGGCTCGCTTGCACCCGGACAGAGTTCGAGAATACGGTCGAGTTGCCGCTCACCACGAGCTTCATTATCCTCGGCCTTGAGGGCTTCTTCAGCCCGGGCATACCCTTCAGCCTGAGCTAGCATGTCAGCAAAGTTTCTAGGGTACTTCTTTTTCAGGGAGAATAGTAAATCATTTTTTTGGAGGCCACCCTTGAGAGTGGCCATTGCGACTGATTGATCCAGATTCTGGATCTCTAATGCAGCAGCATTAAATTGAGTGACGTAAGCCCTGATGGATTTTTTCTTCCTCTATTTGATGGTCAGTAGGGAGTCCGAACCTCGGTGCAGTCGTCGACTGCTGACGAAGTGGGCTACGAACTGATGGATCATCTAACCAAATGATGAGATGGTATTCGACTTCAGCATCGAGTACCAGTTCCTTTTAGCTCCCTTGAGGGTGGAGGAGAAAGTCCGGCATAAAATAGCATCTAACGCACCGTGAAGCAACATCATCATTCGAAATGCCTCCAGATGGTCGATTGGATCGGTGGTTCCGTCGTAACTCTCCAACTGTGGGAGCTTGAAGTTCAGCAAGATCGGTTCCTACATAATTTTCTACGCAAAAGGAGGGTTAGTACAAATGTCATTACCGCATGAGGAGGGAGTGTGATGAAGCTCTTCGATCTGTCGGCTCATTTCTAAGAGCCTTTGATCCAAGAGGTCTTCACGGTTGTTGACCTCCAGGGTATTCCAGTGAAATGGGTGCGAAGCCTCCCCCTGGGTCAAGTCGTGGTCCGAGCAGGGGCCCTCCATCCTCTGCTTTCTCTTTTTGAGGATCAGAGGTCGGGTGGCCCAAGTCGACTGTTCCTGGATTGGGCCACAGTGCTCCGGAGAATCTTGCACCGATTGAGCTGATGTCGGGGCTTACCGATGCATGGCCTGTATTACCTCCGTGAGGCCACGAACCTGCTAGACCAGCAGGTTGAACTGCTCCACATCCACCATGATTACAGATGGGATCTGAGTTACCGGGGTTGAAGCAAGAGCAGATGGATCTAAATGGGATCGGGCTGCGGAGGCCGTCGATCGTCGGATCGAAGCTCTGGAAAGAATTTTGGAGAGGAAGAAGAGAGATCTCCGGAGAGGAAAGAGAGAAATCATTGCTGAGCACTCCTTTAAGAATAAGAGAACCTCAAAGGCAGAGGCCCTTCCTCTAGCGTCAAATCTGTTGGTGTAGAATCTAGTTGTCGTTAGATCCAGCTGGAGTGGAGGAGGACGAGGTCACCGTCGATGACCTACAAAATAAAGTCCCATCCGAAGTCGATGGGGTGGCTTCGGTAGGACCCTCCGACGGTCAAGTCAGCTCTTCTATTTAATAGAAATAGAGTGCTTAGGAATGAGTTCGGCAGATTTTATAGGAGGAGAGGAGAGCTTAGAGCTTAGAGTAAGCATATCTGGACAGTCCCTTTTTATAGACGGAGCTTAGAGTGGGTTGACGGTGATGGCCATACCATCCGATCATGGGCCGCTCGGAGCTGCATGGAGTTCGGCATGGAGAGGAAGGCATCATCAGACGGATAGTGACAGCCATACTGATGGATCGTGGGTCGCATGGGGTTGGTTTTGGAGAGAGTGGTGTCGCCAGTAGTGGTGGCCATGTCGTCTGATCGTGGGCTGCGTGGAGCTCATTATGGAGGAAAAGATGTCGTCAGACTGGTAGTGGCGGCCATACCATCGAGGTTCAACAGCCGTAGGGGAAGAACCTCGACGTATATTTATTTCAAGGAAGCTCGGACTCCTAAAGGAGATACATTTGGAGGAGATCATCTGGAAGGAGTTCGGTCGAAGGGGATGTCCAAAAGAAGTTTGGCCCTTGGAGGAGTCTGTCTATGGGAGCGATCCGGAAGGAGCTCGGCTACTAGAAGAGTTCAGCCAAAGAAGAAGTTCGGTAAAAGTTTGGCTTTTATAGGCGCCTGACTGGAGGAGCACGAAGGAAGTTCGGCTCTCGTGGAAGTTCGATTGAAGGAGCACAAAGGGAGTTCGATTCTCATGGGCGTCCGATTGGAGAAGTGCGGTGGGAGTTTGGCTCTCGTGGAAGTCTGATTGAAGGAGTACGGAGGAAGTCCGGCTCTGGTGGGAGTCCAACCGAAGGTCGGCCATTGAGAAGTTCGACTGAAGCTTGGATGTTAAGGAGTTCGACTGGAGCTTGGCCGCTGAGGAGTTCGACCGACTGAAGGAGTTCGGTAAAGACTCGACCGCTGGAAAGTTCAGCTAGGACTTGGCCACTGAAAAGTTCGGTAGGAGCTCGACCGCTAAAAGGTTCGACCGACTGAAGGAGTTTGGCTAAGATCTATCCGCTGAAGTTCTTTCATGGCTACCGATTGTATTAGGCTGAGCATCAAACTGGACTTCGGCAGCTGTGGGGTTTATCCCTAATAGTTAGGAATATAAAATTTTATAGCAATCATTGTAGGTGATAAATGCTTCCATCTCTTCGCTATTTCATCAAAAATATAATTGAAAGTTGTGTTTTATAAAATTAAAATGATATGGGCTTCATTACCATAAGAGCATATAGCTATAAAAATGAGTTTTTCACTGTTCTTACAATCCATGACTTTTAGAAACCTAAATAAAGTATTTAAAAAAATATCAAAAAATAAGAAAGATGTTTAGGATATAAAGAAGACAACGAAATAAGCTAAGAATAATTTTATGCAGAAATTTAATACGTACTTGAGTCTTAGTTTCATTATAAAAATAATAAAACTAAATGCAACACGGCAAGATAAGAAGGTTCGGCTATCTAGAAAGGCTAAGAATAGTGAAAATCTTGTAACATGATAATATAAGAAGGTTCAGCTATCTGGGAAGCCTAAAAATAGCAGCTATAATGGGCAATCTCATTTCCTATTATTTTCAATATTAACCAATGAGAGTCTACGATGATATATGATGTCCTACAATTTTGAAAATAACAGAAAAAGAAGTTCCAAAAAATCTGTAAATTGTAGATAGGAAAGAAGTCCAGAACGGAAGGCAGACATGGAATAAGGAACGTTTCCAAACATAGAGTCCTAAAGGATACGTTGGATATTTTGAAAAAAATGAATGATGCCAAAAAGATGTCTTATTAAGATAAGCATAAAGGTAGGGACCGAAAATTAGAGTCTTAGTCAATGGGGACTATTCATTATAGCGGCGTCAAATAAGGAACCGATAATTAAATTTTCATTAAAAAAATTATTGTTGCTACTTGCTAGCCAGGGGAATTGGGTAGGGGAAAATGGTTGGGTGGTTGCTTTTTGAGCATTTTTTATTTTGTGGGTAGGGAAATTTATGGGATGAGCTTTTATTTTTGTCATCTTTTTTCTTGTGCCTATCTTAAAATAAAAGCCCAAAATCAGATACTTCTTCTACTAACTTAGTCATTAGTCCTACATTTAAAAAAATGACATTCTAGTTTTTTTTATCATTTTTAAAATATATTTTTTACTGATACATACTACATTATCAAATGATATACACCAAACAAATTAATCATTAAGCAAGTCAATACACATTTATAGATTGATTTATAGCTTTCAGCATGAAGTTTACTAGTACATAATATACGAACAACTGACTATGCTACTATCACCATCATTGGTGAAGCAAGGAAGGCTATTGCCATCCTATTGCGATAGCCCCACACTTTCTCTATTTTTCGACCCTATTTATCTCTTCTCTCTTCCTTTCTCACATGATATAGGATGGGACATGAAAAGTTGTCGTATATCGATCAGCAACTCTCTAATGGACTAATGAGATGCTAAAAAATGAAGTGAGGAAGGCTGCTACCATCCTATTGCAATAGCCCCTCACTCTCTATTTTTCGACCTTGTCCAATCCTTCTATTGCATTTTCTTTATTTCTCTGTTTCATGTGCTGCATCCTTAACAACAATCCCTCAATTAACTAATGAGATACTAAAAATTGGAGGTGGGAAGGAATGGAAATCCTAAATTAATGTATGATCAGGAACCTTTCTAGTGCTTTCACTACTCACTTACAACTGAGAATGTCAATGCAAAGAAAAATTCTTTGAGCCTCTTTGCCCCATCTCTTGGCATGATGAGTTGGTGAGACCGATCGACTTGAGATGACCATAGAGAGGATTGGTAATCTAACTAAAATAGGATAGAGCTATACAGTGGATCGATCAATCTTCTTCCTTCTTCTTCTCTTACTATCACTAGCAATCGAGGATTCTTACATGTGGCACTATGTTTTTTCTTTTAAATGATGAGGATATCCTTTCATAGCATAAGACACCTATCTATCTTTTAATATTACCTTAATAATGCAAGGGCTTGCTCACTCTCTCTTTTAATGCTACCTTGATAAGGTAAGGAGCATCGCTAGACTAAGACGATACTAAGCTATATGGTGGACTGATAACTCTACTTCCTTCTTGCCCTCTAACTATTGGTAGCAAGCAAAGATTCTAAGATATAGCATGGTGGTTTTTTTAAAAATGGTAAGGATATCCTTTGATAGTAGCTAAGGAACCTCTTCCTCTTAATGCTTCTTTAATAAAGTAAGGGTTTGCCTATTCTCGCCTTTAATGCTGCTTTAGCAAGGTAAGGAGCACCTTTGTCTCTCCATCCCTATCCACCTGAATCTTTTTCTTGGAAAGAAAAATGGCAGAATGGATGAATGACATATGGAGCCATGGATGATTGATGTGTGGCACCTAAATGGACATGAGGTGGATGTTGATGGTGGAGGTCATAATGACACAACACCGATGTGGAAGCAATAATGGATGATGTTCAAGCAATGATGTGGATTGGAGTGATGATGTGGAAGAGATGATGAGGGTAGGTGCTTTGACGTGACACATTCAGAATGAGATACTTGATTAGCAACTGAGAGAGCTCTGGACATGAAGGGTTGGAAGTGATGATGTGGCACACTTGTCTCATAACACATGGTGGCTTGAGAGATATTTGCATTCTTCTTTAATGTATAAGAAGATAGGATATACTTTATACGATGTGCAGTACATTAGCGGTGCACCACAGAAATAAATTGCAATAAGATGAGTGGGGTAGTAATCCAAGATGAGCCCACGATAAATAGGGTCAATAGAAACCAACATGCATGATTGGTGGAGCATACTATGCGCATCATATTGTTTGCATGCCACCAATCACAACTGCTCATTCCTATAGGCCTCATTTATCAAGTGGTCATCCTAGTGCGCCGTTACAAGAATGAGTGGCTATGATTGATGGCATACATAGCCACTTGTTGCGTGCCATGAAAGCTATAATTTCTTCTCTTGAGGCTAGTAACCAGATGTGGCTATACTCATGTGGGCATTGTGAGGAATGGAGGAGGTGTGCTCAGACTATCATCTTCCACTTCCTTCCATTGCACAAAACTTCACCCCCTCTAGCCTTCCTTTTTCCTTTGTGGATTTAGATAATTTCTTTCGCATGAAATAATAATCGATCTTCTTTCATGATGATGACTATTGGATTGTGCTTTGCACATATCTCAAAGCACTCGCTCTCCCACATCGATCCATTTGTATAGATCTCAAAGAGACCAGTATGTGATCTAGCAGTGGATTCGTGCCAAAGAAAGTGATTGGTCCTTTGGTATGAAAGATACAACCATTATCCTTCACTTTCTATCTCTCTCCTCCTCTCTCTCTTTCTCTTGCTCTTGCTCTTCCTTCTGTCTCGATTGCCAGTAGCCTCCTAGTCCCCACCGTGCCATCACTTCCCCATCCTTGCTTGAATAGAGAGTCGCCGAAGCCCTCCCTTGTCCTCCTTCATCTTCTTCCTCTGCAGTATAGATCACTACCATCCTCCGTTGCATCACTAGTAAGTCCCAAGCTCCTCCTTCCTCTCTCTCTCTCTCTCTCTCTTCCACTCTTCTTCTCCCTCTCGCTCATATGCATGCTAGTTTAGTATATTTAAATATTTTTTTAATATAGTAGTGGGACTTTCACTAAGAAATAAAAAAAAGTAGTGGGACCCTTATCCTTAAGAGAGCCCCACCATCTTTAAAAATTATTGATTGAATTAGGTCCACCACATCATTTTTGGACCAGCTTAATATCCAAAGCTCAACACATTGAAGGCTTAACAAAGAAAAAAAGGTTTACCTAATGAAAAAGGAGAGAACAGAATCAATCACGATTTTGGTTGAGGTGTGGATCTGTTTGGGTCATAGCTATTTTGGTTTGGACTCAATGCGATCCAAACTATCAAATCTTAGGGCGAATTTCTCCTCCTCTTCCCTTTTTGATCCTGATCCCGTCTTCATCTCCAAACCTCCTGATCCTTACAATCTATTTGAGAAAAGAATATAAATTAAACCAAGAAATGACCAAAATCTAGGGTTAGGGTTTCGAAGGAGAGAGGTACCTCATTGGGGGAGGAGGAAGGGTGGGCGACGTGATGGGGTAAAGGCCATGGAAGATCATGTGGTGATGACAAACACACCAAGGATTTTGGCCATCTTCATATTCTCTTATGGCAGCTAAGACAAGGACAAGATCTTCGGGATCTGGACAAAACACGATCTCCTCTCTCTCTTAACCTCTTTTGCCCAAATTTTGCATCCTCTCTTCTCAGCCTTCGATCGCTCTCTCTTTCTAATTTTAAGATTTAATTGGATTTGAATGAGGCTTAAATTCTAGGTGGGTTCAAGGGTTGGGTTACAGTAAACATTTCCAAATAAAAAATTACATTAATCTAATTTGCATTGATGAAAAAAGAATATAAATTGCGATTGATTTCATTCTCTCTTTTCGTCGGCAATTTTTTCTCCATCCCTTTATTAAACCTATGACATATGGAGCATTGGTTGAACTCGTTCAGAAATAATGTAGTAGACCTAATTCAATCAATAATTTTTTTATTGAGCATGGGTTTTCTACCGTGCATCGCGCACCATCCATCGCATGATGGATGATTGCATATGACATGTGCATTGCATAGCCCCTTGCTGCATGCGGCAATCCATTAATTATATGATGGATGATACATGTTGCCCGCTGTATTGTATGAGGTACAGTAGAGGATCCCCACTCTTTTCCATCATTTTGGTAAACTTAACTTGGACTTTCCAGATGCAGTGGCTTCTGGACACCGTGCTTTGACGCCATGGTCCAAAAGCACGCTGGAGTGCAAGCGTGCTTCATGTACGAGTACTCCACCGTTCTCTTTATTGTTTTTCAAATCAAGTGGCTTACCGGGCCAAGTAGTATGTTATTGTATTTGAGTTGTTTTTTTAACTATTAAACCGAGCACGTCATGGCTGGAAGTGTGGTGGTAGCAGGTGGATTGGAGAATACTATGGAGGGTGTCCCTAGGAAGTATGGAACCATTGACTAAAGTGGGGCTCAGGGCAACAGCATTGATTTGGTTTAACAATTAGAGCATCGATCCTACTGCAAGTAGCACTAGTACTAGCTTTAAGCTAAAGAAGTAGGTAGGGCAGGAGCTTTAAAATTCCTGAGTAGCACTAGTATTAGCCTGAGGTTAAAATAGTAGTCAGGGCAGGAGCTTGAAAATTTCTGAGAGTTTCACTCAACATTTCCTCAAAAGGGACTTTTGTCATTTAGAAGCCATTGCTGATCCATCCTTAAAGGTCCAGAGCCCAAAGAAAGTCGGTCCTATCCTTGGTTGTCATTAGGATGGGTCCATGAGCAAATAGCCATTGATAGATTCGTTCTCATTCTAAATAAATTCTTTCCAATCCTTTTCCTTCGTCGGTTAGATCAAGTAAAAGTTTTTATTTTTTTATTAAAGTAAGATTACATGGAGACATGCATGAAACGATTAGCAGATCTTTGATCGTTCTTTTAGAATTTTAAATATTTCTCTCTCGACATATGGTTTTATTCACATGCTGTTCTTTGGTATTATAGCTCACTTTTTTATTGCTGAACCGATGATCATAACGATGATTGTTATATCCACACCTAGGTGTAATAGCAATTTTTATATAAAATAATTAACTCGAACAAACTTATCCATATTTTGTACATTATCTGTTATCAATGTAACTATAAGTTTAGCTAATTATCTCAATCTTCTTGCTTTTTTTCCTTTTTTTTTTTCCCTGTTATCCAATTTAATCCCACTGCTGTTTTCTGGTAAAGTATTATAATTTCACAAATATGGTGCGTCTTATAAAAGCCTGCGACTGCCACTGCCGTCCATGATCCTTGGTATGTTACTTTCTTCATCGCCTTCTAGGTGATCTGGCACCTCAACAGCCATAACCACTGGATCTTTTCTGGGAAACACGATGTGCAATATCCATGGAAATTTGTCATGGAAGAGACAAACCAGCAGGGATACAGACATCGTGGATGCAATCCACCAGTACCTGGTTCCAAGCACCAGAGAGACAAGTGAAGTGAAAGCCAAAGTAGTTGACAAATAAGTGATGGCCTGAACAAGCTTTAGTAGCCTTGATCGATGACGGCGATAGAATAGAACCATGCTAGCAATCGTACTGCAAAAAGATATGAATGTGGAGAGGGTTAGCATCTTCATTAGCAACGGTGGTGGTGTCGATGTAGTGGTGGGCAAGCTTTGTAAGCTGGGGGCGATGAGGGCCACAACCAATTGAATTGTGAAACTCCAAAGGTTGTCGATCAATTTGTTTTGACCGTCGTCCGTTACAGGGGTTGTAGAGTCTAAGCTAGATGCCCTTGAAGAATTGTAATGGTGGTGATAATAGATTGAGCGAAGGCATCGCATCGGAATTTGTTGTTGGTAATAGTACTCTTCTGTGATATATAGGACTTGGGACATGGTGGTAGTTTCCACGTGGACGGTTGATGATAAATTTTGATGCAATTGGTAGGAGAGGACCGGCGAGCTTCTCTTGTTATGTCTGCAAGATGCTGGTGAGGATTGGGGTGGGGGGAGAAGTATGGAGCTCCAGGGTATGCTTATATAGAACCAAGAGAGAGGTACTACTAATATATATATATATATATAAAAGAACCAAAAGATATCTTATCCAAAAAAACCAAAAGATATATTCTGTCTTTTGCTATTATTAAGTTGCAACACGTCATAAAATGAGAAATAGTTGAAATTCCAACATAATTTCCTTTTGCTTCTGTTGACTCTAAAATTAATTTTCATGGCACGGCTCACGTCTCCCCTTATTTTGGACTTCAGCTGGCTGACATGTTGGATTCTGAGTTTTTATGCATACAGCTCACTTATCCTGGTGGACCAACTGAGGTCAGAATCCCGAAAAGAGAGAGGATGGATGACGAGCTACTGTCACTACCGTTTAGGCTGACAGCTGCTGTTTTGTGATTCCGGCACTTGCGTCATCATTGAACCTTCGCGATTGTTCGGGAGTAACTTGAGTCAAGTCAAACTCCTCGCCTCTCGCTGAGCCCACTAGTGTCTCACTTGCTTTCGTCTCCGCTGTCGGGTACGATGTTTAGCGGATAAGTACTATAAAAAGTTTGTTAATTTTTTCATTAGCTAATTTATTAATTTTCTTATGCTTCCTTAATAAACATGGACTTTAATGGTCATTTTAGCGGCAATTACATAAATTCAGTCATATAAGAAGGCTTTTAGTGGTCGTTTTATATTTAGTGACGACCAACCTCATGTAGCCACTAAAAGCATCACTATTCTATAGCCACGTGGCCATTAAAAGGTTCTTTTATGGCAGCTATTATAGGTTATCATTAAACCATAATTTTTTAGATTGCATTTAGTATACCATCAAGCAATCTTAAAAGATAATATGAACTATCTTCAGAATAAATTATCATCATCAAATTATCAATAATGCTAACTACTATATTTAATAAATATAATATTAATAATTTTGTAGTAAAATAATTAAAAATTTTGATTGATATATTTGATATGATAACTAGATTATCGGTAATATAAAATTAAAATTTTAAAATATTCATAGTGATGTTGCTCTTCTTCGTGATGAGAAATAAATAAATATATATATATATAATATAATAAAAAATATATAAATATTTATATATAAAAATAATACATCAATATATAAATATAAATATATATACATATATACATATTATATATGTATAATATATTATATATATAATACATATATATATTTATATATATAATAATATATATGTTTATATATTTATATAATATTTATATAAATATAAATATAAATATATATATTTTATACATATTATATATATAATACATAAATATATAATATCAATTTAAATACAAAGTAACATATATATTTTTATATATAATAATATATATATGTTCTATATTTATATATTGTTTAGATATATATATATATATATATATATATATATATAATATAATATATATATATATATATATATATATATATATATCTTTGTATGTATGTATGTATGTATATATAAATAATATATAAATATATAAACATATATACATATATATATATATATATATATATATATATATTATATATATATATATATATATATATATATATATGTGTGTGTGTGTGGATTGGGCTCTAATCGATCAGAGCCCAGTCCTTATTCGGTCGGATCTCCGACCATTGGATCAGCACGAATCTCCATGCCAAGAAAAAATAGGCACACTTGAAAAGGCATGCTTTTTGGCTGAAAAAATAGATGCCAGCATCGGCATGCCTAAAAAAAAATTTAGAAAAAAAGTCTAAAAAACATTTGAACCTGAAAAAAAATTTTTAGAAAAAAATCTAAACCTAAAAAAATTCAGAAAAAAAAAGTCCGCTGCCTGAAAAAAATTTAGAAAAAAAGAGCTTAAAAAAAAAGGCTGGCATAAATTCAGAAAAAAAAAAATTGAAGAAAAAGCTTTAAAAAATTCAAAAAAAAAAGGAGGAAGGGGGAAGAAGGCGCCTTCTTCCTTCTTCCCCCCTTTTTTTTTCTAATTTTTTTCAAACTTTTTTCTAAATTTTTTTTAGGTTCAAATTTTTTTTTAAAAAAAAAATTTCTTGAAGGCGCTTTCATGGTAAAAAAAAGGTGCCTTCAAGGCACCCTAAAGACGGCTTCAAGGCGCCGACATTTTTTTTTTTTTAGGGCACCTCTGGTGTCTGTTTTTTTCAACCTGAAGATGCATCTTTTCAAGCATGCCTATTTTTTTGATGTGGAGATCCATGTTAATCCAATGATCGAGGATCCGATCAGATAGAGATTGGGCTCCAATCGATCGGAGCCTAGTCTATCTCTATATATACACATACACACACACATACATACATACATACATAATATATATATATATATACATACATACATATTATATATATAATATATTATATATTATATATATAATACATATATTATATATATAAATAATACATAATATATAAATATCTATATAAATATATATTTTATATTTATATATATATAATAATATATATTTAAATTATATTATATATATTTATACATATTATATATATATATATATATATATATATATATATATATATATATATATGCATGGAGGAGCCATAGTTTTATATATAATAATATATAAATATTTAAATATATTTATATATATAAATAATATATAAATATATATAATAATAGAGCTGGACTGAGCTCTCCTTAATCAGATTCTAGTCTATATTCGATCGAATTTTTGACCATTGGATCACATGCCAAAAATAATGTGTCTGAAAAAGTATGCCTTCAGGTTGAAAAAAATAGACGTTTGTGCTTGAAAAAAAATCTAAAAAAAAAAATAGGCACAGGTGCCTGAAAAAAAATAAATGCTTGCGCCTGAAAAAATCTGAAAAAAAATAAGTGCAGGCACTTGAAATGAAAAAGAAAATGCAGGTGCAGGCGCCTAAAAAAAAGAAAAGAAGGTGCCTTCTTGCTCTTTCCTTTTTTTCCCGGATGCAAGGTTTTTCTTTTTGAATTTTTTTTTTAATTTTTTAGGCCTGAAGGTGCCTTTAGGCACATAAAAAAATTGATTTTTTTTTTTTTCAGGCACATGCTTGGTTTTTTGAGATGTGCCTTTTCAAACGCGTGCATGCAGATGCACGCTGATCCAATGGTTGGGATTCGACTGGATATGGATTAGGATTCGATCGAACGAAGCTCAGTCTAGCTCATAATAATAATATATATAAATATATATAGAGGACCTATGGACGGGGCTCGCATGCAGAGCCATAGGTGGCACCGAGGGAGGGAGAGGATTGGATGACGGATTTTTTATTATTTTTTTAAAAATAATTTTATCTAAAATTTTTATTATAATATTACTAAAGAAGTGGCAATCTGGATGACCATCCTTCTAAAGAGAATGTAGATTGCCTCTTATGAGATAATATAAATTACCAAGATAATTTGAATTGCCATCCTAAAGATATATCAAATACAGTAATCTGATGGGCCTACTTTAAATTATCAGTAATTTGGATAGATTGCTAGCTACTAAATGCAACCTTAGTGAGAAGGATCTTGACTCCCACAGAAGAGCTCTTTTAGTGGTGGCTATATTTTGGGCCATTAACTTTGTGTTTGGCTGGAGTTATGACAAGATGGATATGGTTGGAAGGATATACGTCCTTCATCTACCATTTGGTTCAAAAATTTTAGAGAGGATAAATGAAAAGAAAGGATTGCTTATCTATCCCAACTCACTAATTTATAAATGGGAGGATGTAGGGAAGGATGTATAGAACATGTAAAGGATAGATTTTTGCATTGACAAAATAATCGCTTATTAACTTTTTGATAAAATTATAACCTTTCTTCACTTGTTCATTCATTTTACTTATACATATTTTTATTTTATTTGACTATTAGTTCGATACTATTAAATTTTATTATTATTTATTTTAATTTTATTAATTAATTTTTAAAATTATAATTATTTTATAAATTAATTAGTTATTTATATAATTAATATATATATATAAATAATTTAATTCATATATAATTAATTTATAAAGTTATTTATTTAATTAAATTAAATATTTATATTTTTTATATAATTATAAATTATAAAAATTATAAGTTTGCATGTTGCTTTCCTTTTTTTAAGTATAAATAAGTATTATATATTGATAATAATAATATTTTTTTATCAAAACATAATTTATTATAAAATATCATACAAATATTATCCATCATTTTCATTCTTTTTATAGCAAATAAAGGAAAGAACATTCCCGTCCATCTTTCTATTTTGAACCAAACACATAAGATCTTCTATCCATTCTCTCCCTCATCTACTTTCATCCATCCTATCTCTCATCCATCCTCTGTGGGTAGCCATTATTGATCACCATAAAATATGTTTAATGCTGGCTTTTAAAACTTCTAATGGCAATCTCAACTGCTAGTAAAAATCAATTTTTTTATAACGTATGTGGATAAGTTATTTTTTTATGGATAGCATTTATCCATGAAATAGGAGATAATTAATCTTACCCATTTAGGACATGGATACATTATTTTTCCATCAGTCAAAAAATAATCTTTCTATTTTGTTCCTAAATATCCCTAATCCTATGATAAAAATAATATAATAATTTAATATATTATTATATTGTATATATATATATATTATAATATATATTAGATTCCTTATCTAATATAACAAAATATTATTATTATCATATAATATATTAAATTATTATAATAATATAATAACATATAATATTAATGTAATATTGCAATATATTAGTATAATATAATTATATTATCAATTATATAAATGTTAATATATCATAATATATAATAATATTTATATAAAAAATATGAAAAATATGAATAGATTTTAGTAATTTATCTGAAAATATAGTAACACTAAAGAACATCGATGACAAATTATGAAGCCATTTTCTAAAGCATAAAAATATATCGATAAATTATTTTTTATCTAAATATCATCTAAAAAATATTTATCTAGAAAGATGGTTCCTGGATGGGTTTAGATTGTATTTTTTAGGTGAAAGGGGGATCGATCTTCTTTCACGATGACCCTCTGCACACAGCTCTCAAAGCACTTTATATTCTCTTAGTTATCCACCTGCATTACATCTCAAAGTGATCATTGTGCAAGTTGGATGCTCGTGAAAATAAGATGCATCACTCTTTCGCGGGAAAGTTCCAACCCCTATGCTTTCTGTTAATTTTTTTTGTACCCTTAGTTATTTTACGGCCACTGTGGACCCCTCCGTTTCCTAGCCAAACTTTAACCTTTAGGTAACATATGGCTTTCTTGAAGGTGGCCAGAGTAGTCCATGCTAAAATCATAATCGGAATCCAACATGTCAGCAAGTGGGAAGGGAGAAAAAAAGGATGTCCCTTAAGCAATGGTCGCGAGAATTAGCTCTAAAGTCAATAAAAGGAAAGAGACATTATGAACGAATCTGTGTGTTGCGCCTGGTTGTTATCCATGAGTTTTCTGGTTGTTATCCAAGAGTTAATATCATTTAGAAAAGGCAAACGCTGATTCTTGTTCAAAGAATGGGTGGTAATCCATTTAATCGCTGTTAGATAATCACCCTTTGACCGAAGATGCGGTGTCATTCCCCCACCTTGGATCGCGAATTCCAGTGGAAACCTCAGCGAAGACTTCGCAAACGCCGGCGATCTCCTCCAGTTTAGAGCTTCAATTTTTTGATGGGATGGACAGAGAGGCTTTTTTTCCCTTAAATAGAGCCAAAGGGAGGAGTTTGACTCTCTCTTGGCGATCATTTTTGACTCCAATTGGTAGTCTAGAGGGGACGAAGACTCCCGTTGGAGCCTTCTTTCAGTTTTTCCTAGTGCTTTAAATGTCCTCCACCTCCTCTTTAGGTTCTTTTGAGCTAGTTGGGCTGGTCAGGTAGATTAGGCCCGGCTATTCTAG
This sequence comes from Cocos nucifera, assembly GCA_006176705.1. NCBI lineage: Eukaryota > Viridiplantae > Streptophyta > Magnoliopsida > Arecales > Arecaceae > Cocos > Cocos nucifera. Next base: position 238,399 of record QRFJ01000970.1, on the reverse strand, counting down.
GTTGGGTTATCACATTCGGCCCCTGTTAAAAAAAAAAAAAAAAAATGTCCTTGAAAGTTTTCTTGTCCAAATCTTCAAAATTTAGGATTACTTTTATCTTAAGTCATTATTTAATTTCAAAATTAAGTCTTTCATTATATTACTATTCAAATTAAATTTTTATTTCGATTAATTTAAAAATAATTTAGACTACTATGCTTCTGTTGTGTACTCTGATTTAAATCTACTAATATACTTATGTCAAATTTAGGATTTCTAAATTATATTACAATTGATATAACTTATCATCTTAATATTCTTAGTATCTACCCATCTACACTCGTCTTATATCTGATTCTATGTGCCATAGTTTATTCACTTATGCTTTGATACCATATTAATTATCACGCACCCGACCTGGGATCATAAATTTTGGTGGAAACCTTAGCGAAAACTTTGCAAGCTTTGATGATTTTCTTCGATTTGAAGCTTCAATTTTTCGATGGGATGGATGGGAAAGCCTCTTCTCCTTAAATAGAGCCGGATGGGAGGAGTTTGACTCTCTCCCGGCACTAACTTTGATCGGAAGTCTATCGAAAAAGAAGACTTCCATTGAGAGTTTTTTTTTTTTAATTTTTCTTTCTGATGCTTTAAATTTCATAAGCCTCCTCTTTTGGTTGTTTTGAGCTAGCTAGTTGGTAAAGTGGACCAAGTTAGTTGTTCCGGATTGGGTTGTCACATGCTGTGATTGTAATTTATTCATAATAGTTCCTATACCTAACCAAATAGCCACTAGCTCAGCATAGGATCAGGCATCATTGAGGGTGGAAGTAATTTGCCTCCATCTCATATCAGATGGTCCCTACGATCATGAATTACATAGGCAGCAACTAATTTTGATTCATCTTGTGATACTCAGCCTACTTGGTTTGGTCCATTATAGAAAAAAAGAGGCCCAAGAGATATCAGGAAAGGAAAGAAATTTCTTCCCTTCCCCTATTCAAGTTGTAGGAGTCCGACTCTAGCTCCTTTTCAGACTTGTCGGAGGCTAGGAAACCCTAGCCTCCATCATTTATAATGCCCAAAGTCCCCTCCTAAGGCATTAAAGGTTTGCTATCATGAAAAAAAAGGAGAGAAGGCCTTGCTGTAGTTGTTATCACCTTTCTTTAGCACGTTACCCTCTTTAGGGCCTCGCTGGAGTTGTCCTACCACACCACTGCCCTTGCTTGACCTCACTGCTCATAGTGCTGGTTGCAATTTCTTTGAGAGGCTATCAGATTTTCACTACAATCATCATCCTTTATTTTTGGAATCCACCAACCATATCTTCTTAAAATTTTGGTCCTTGCTAGATATTTGGTTATCTCTGGTCTCCTAGTGATTGCACAAGAGCTTCAACTATCGATAAGCAAGCTGGGATGCTTCGATGCACTATTTTTAGCCGACCACTACATTAGTTTTTCTTCTCTTTTTCTTCCATTTAGCTGCCAGTCATCGCCACCTCTACTGCCATTGTTGATCGCCAAAGACCAGAGGCTGGGCCTCAAGCAAGTGCTAGTCATTGAAGGTCGGTCCACTATCAACCCCTATCATCACCATCATTGCCCTCATCCATCCCAATTCAACCTGTAAAGACCCTCCTCTCCTCTCTTTTGCCATCAAGAAGGAAAGAAAACCCCATCCTTATTTTTCTCTCAAACAATCTCTCTTCTGCATTAAAATATAAGAAAGAGAGAGAGAGAGAGAGAGCAAAAGAAGATCTCTCTTTCTTCTTTTTAGCATGATGGATGCCTGCTTTCCCTCTACATGTTTTAAGGATGCAATAGAAGATTGAGACTTTTATTTTGTGAATCCTGAGTTGATCCTAATAAAGGGTTCTAGATTAGTATTGCAACCACCCATCTTGTTAGCCTCCACCTCAACTTTTGTTGGCTATCCATGAACCTATTATCGACAATCTTTAACTTGTTATCTTTGCCTTTAGGACAATGTTTTATTAATTTAAAGAATTTGGTTACTTTGTTCTAATTAATTAGAGTTGCTAGATGCCAGTACCTAGTTAGTCTCGTCCTTATTATACCTATCTTCTTTCATAATCGATATTGATTTTATGTGAAGGTATGATCGATCGGATAAAAATTGCTGAGCAAGGATTTTATACTTTAGTTCTTCCATCAAGATAAAATCCTAACTTTTTATTTATTTATTTAATCTTGAATTAGGCAAGATAGAAAAATAAGATTTAAGAGTAATTCAAATATTAAAGCTCTGAGATTAAGAAACTAGTAATAATTTCTTTATTTTTTATGCTAATATTTGATCAAGGATGAGTTGGGTCTATATTGATTGATTGGACACGTTAGGCATGAACTAATAAAGATAAGAATCCTTGTATATGATCATTATTATGTATGTTATTTATGGATTTGCACTGTTCGATTTCTATTGTTGGTTTTATATAGTTAGATATGTATTGATGGATTTGGCTTTACATAAGACAATATTATTTTTATACAATTTTTTTGGTATGAGTATATTATTTGTTGACTATATATGTGTTTCAGTGATAGATGATGCAATTATATGAATTGATATACTTATCTTAAACATACTGTTAAATTGAAATTGATTTGATGAAATCAACATGTAATAATTAGATGGATAAGATATGATTTTGACTAACCTTATCATGTAGATAGCTACCACGAGATTATGCTAGAATAGTCTCTAAGAGCTTATACTTGGGGTGGCCTCCACGAGCTTATGCCTAGGACGGTCTCTATGAGCTTGTGTGGGATAGTTTTTAGAAACTTATGCCTAGAACAATCTCCATGGGTTTATGTATGGATAGCCTCCAGGAGTTTATGTCGGGATAGTCTCCATAGGCTTATATATGGTAGTCTAATCATACGTGATTGGGGCATGATCTTAGTTGTCCAAAGCTAGAAAGAAAAAGTTATAAAATCTAGAATTGTGATAAGAGAAATAGATGATAAGGCATATGAAACTAATACTGAATTAAAAGTTTCACTGACATATTGTGATGCATCTCTTTTGACAAGATGATATTTGATACATGTTTATACAGATATTTGAGTTATTCTGGATATTTGATGTAAAGCTCATAATCCTTTGATTTTACTTTGATTTTATTTATTGCTATTTTTAAATTATATTATTATATTGATTTTATCGTGTAGAAATTCTTACTAGGTTGTAAAGCTCATAATCTTTTTTTTTTCTTTTTTAGAGTTATAAGAAGCTTATATTTGGCTAAATTGGGATCACAGTTGAAAAAATTAAATAGATAGAGCATCATCAATATCAATTGAATCATTTAATTTTATAAATTGAATAAATTTTATTATTATGTTAATATGAAATATTTTGTCATGAGTTAAGATCATTATTGTTCACAAAAATTTAAGGTTATAATGGATTTTGAGGCCTCGCATTTTCTTTAGAGCTTTATCTTAGAAAGTGTGTAGCCATACTGCATGGCCAACCTAGGTGATGGGTTCAGGGCATGATATATTTGATGTTATTGGAGCGTCAAAATTAACTTTAAAAGTTTCTGAGGAAGGGGGTGCCTAACACAATATGAGTTGAAATTAGTGAGAAGATGCTGATGCCTACCCTATTCCTCGATGGACTTACCCTACTTCTGTCCTGGATGGACGAGGAAGCAAAATGATTTTCTTACCACTTTAGAGAGGAAGAAGAAATTTGCAAAAAATTCTTTCATTGCAAGCAACCCAAATCAACCATGCTACACATGCAAGAAGTGCTCTAATTCTTACCTTTACCTGGCCATGGATATATAATCTACTAAGGCCAGCAAAGATTGAGGATAGAACATTTTCCCACTTGCTTTGCAACTAATTCCAACAACTCACAGCAAAGAAACATGATACCATGGCATGATCACAGTCCTCCATAGCTCACATATAAAGATCACATAATTGGTACTGTTCCAAGATGATACCGCTCTTACATAGCAACTTTTAACAAGGTAATCTATCCCATAATAGCCTCCAATAAGAAGTTTTAATGCTTATTGTTACATTCAATTGCCATACCCATCTATATTTTTATTGCCTGCTTATTGGCACTTGCGCTTCCGGCAAAGCATACATATCCTTGATGAGACTTGATTAAGCCATCTCAACACCCAACAGAGTTGCTTAGACCGGGATCCTTGCACTTAAGCAATGTAACAAATCTAGTTTATCATGTCAATTGTTGCCTAGAGATAGCAATCCAAGAGGGGAGCTAAATTGGTTTCTTTAAAAATTAAAAGCAGATATATCCACTAAATGGCAACTACAAGTGTGCTTGCAATATGCTTGGAGAATTATTAATATACGAGTGAAAAGTAAAGACAAATAAATATATGATCCCAAACACAAAAAGTTTATAGTAGTTTGATATCAAACTCAATATATATGTTTACTCTCTAAGACCTCCTCCTTAATAATTTCAACTATATTCCACTAGATTACAGTCCGATTATTTTTTTCGAACTTATAATTAAACTCAATTAGTTTTGCTCAAGCTCACCAATCAAAATCTTTTCAACTAAGTCCTCAAAACTTAGTCAATTACACATATCCAATTTTGAATTTGAACAAAGCCTTAATACTCAAAGTTTCTATCCCAAAAAATTTATAGTAAAATAATAAATATAAAAAAATAGAATTAAATGCACAAACAAGGAGCCGTGTAGTCTAATGGAAGTCACTAATGAAGCTTGCTTAAATTCTTTGACTTCCTCCTTAATTACTTAAGAGATCATTGAAAGGATGCTTGAATGATCTCTGAGTTGGTAACTTAGACTTATTCAATGCTTGTTTTTCTTTTCTTTTTTATAAAATTGAATTCTGGAAGGTTGGACTTGAATATTCTCTTAAGTGCACCTTCTTTTTGGCTTTTCTTTTTGCTTAGCTTGATTTCCCCAATGACTTTCTAGCTTAAATATGCCTAAAAATGACTGAAAGAGGCAATTTGACCATTTGAAAGCTCAAATTAGCCATCGACACCTTTTTCTGCTCATTAGAGAGGTTTTAAAAAAACTAGCAATTCGACTATAAAGCGAAGAGGGGTTGACTTGTCTCATCAGGGATAAACTCTATAACAATCCAAAACATCACCTAAAAAGACTAGTCAAAAGGTATTGTTTAGATTCTTTGGCCTTGTATAAGTATCTAAGATTTTTCTAATGAATAATTGATATGGGATTAAATACATGCTCGCATGGATCCTCACATACTCTTCTTATTTAAGCTCTAGTATTCTCATCAGGATAAGGATCCAAATTCATGCATTCATTCACAAACACTAGGATTGGCTCATTGTCAACTCTAATGAACCAAGCTATAGTATCCCCTCGTCCATATAAGTTATGCAGTGGGTTGGCTACTGTTGGTGTAAAATTTGATCGACGTCGGAACTGGCTGAAGCTGGAAAAGTCGAGGTCGCCGTCAGGACCTGCAAAAGAAGTCCAAACTGGAGGAGGGGTGGCTTCGGCAGGACCCTCGGATGGTTAAGTCAGTTTTTCCGGTCAATAGAAATGGAATGCTCAGCAGAGAAAGTAGTAGAATTTTTAGAAAAAGAATGAAAGCTTGGAGAAAATATATCTGAAGAATTTCTTTTATAGACAGAGCCTATAACAAACTGATAGTGATAGCCGCAACCACCTGATAGTGGATCATTCGAGGCCATGTGAAGTTTATTATGGAGAATAGTGTCCGTTGTCGCAACGCATCTATTATCGTGACATGTAGGTAGTTAAGATTTAATTGTTGAAGTTTAGAGGAGGTAGGCGCTGGTGGGGAAGAGCTCAAGTTTCATCAATTTTAGAGGAGTTCAGACTCCTTCAGGGTTGTCTATATGTGAATTGGTCCATGTTGTGTATAGAATCGGATTTGCATAGGCGAGGAGACCCTTCTGGGCGACTGTAGAAAGTTTGGTCGGAAGGAATTCAAAAGTTCTGCGACTAAAGAAATCTTGAAGAAAGTCTGTTGGAGAAGAATCTAGGAGTAGTTCTGCTAGAAGGAGAAGCCCGACTAAAGAAGAAAAAGTTTGAAAATAATCCTATTGAAGAATCCTGAAAGGAGGTCCACTGAAGAAGCAAATACATATTAACGGATCCCCTCCTAGCTGATGTAAGAAGTTCGGATGGACGGGGTTTGATGGAAAAGAGATCAGCTGGTGTCAAGGAGGGGATCAATGGGGAGGATGTCGGTTGGGGAAAATTTTCCTGGAAGGAGCGGAAGGAGATTTGCTTGGAGAAGGTCTGTTTATTTATTCCTTCGAAGCTCGATCGCCTTTGAGGTCGTTTGGAGGCTGATATAAAGGAGACGAGGTCCTTTTGCCTGCGTGTTCAGAGTTCTTGATGCAGAAATTCTGAGGTCTGCTACTCTTAGTATATTGTAGGAGTTCATCTAGAGGAAAGTTTCGTTAATCCGATGTTGGTCCAATATCGAATAGCTTGGATGGCTTTTTACTGAGAAGAGATTTAAAGAGTTCTAAGGTCGACCAAACCAAGCTATAATTAGACCTGTTACTCAGCTACCTGGGGGTTGTCATTACTGTTCAAGTTCGTCCGAGTGAAATCTATAATGCCCTGTAGGTTCTGGGATATCCGAAGGAGCTAGAAATTTGAGTGAAGAAGATCAATCAAAAAATTTAAATTGGAGGTCTGCAGTTTCGATGCCTGAGCATAAATTCTTCACCTGCCGGAGGTCTGCAGTTTCGATGCCTGAGCATAAATTCTTCACCTGTCGAAATCAGGCATGGCTGCCTTCACCAGATGAAGTCACCTGAAGGCTCGACATCCCATTGGACTTTGGTAGAAAAAGGGTTTACACCCAACAAAAATCTCCCTACTCATAAGTTTGAAGTTTGAACGAAGGGAGTAAAGAATTATGAGTGCCGAAGTCCTTTTTTATTTCTGCATTGGCGTCGGAATTTTTTAAATACGAGGTGATCCGAAAAGATAAATTCTTAGAATTTTCATCGAAGCGCTGCCTTGGGTACGTCGTAATAAAGATTCTGCCTGTTGCTATTTTGTCGCTATGATGAGTAGAACACACGTCGACCCGAGGTTGATTGGCAGAGACCTGCACTCATAATTATCTTGGATTCTCGTGGCTATTTAAGCTCTTCTTCTTTCTTGAGGGTTTCATCTCGCTCAGGTCTCCTCTCTTTCCCTCTAATCTCCTTCTTCCTTCTTGCTCCAGGGCTCCGGCGTCTTCCATCAACTTCTTCGATTCTTGGGCATTCTCTACTTTCCATCAAGCTTGCCACCTTTTTGCTCTTCCTAGTCGATTTAGATCAGTTCTTGAATCTTTTTCTTTGATTATCCATATCTTTTGTCATCTCTATCCACTTAGTTTCTTCGAGAGAGTCTCAAATTTTATTTTTTTTTTGATTTTTTAAAGATTTTCTCTGCTTTAGTTTAATCCTCATGTCCTCCAAAGAGTCCTGATCAATTGGTTCTAGGAGTTCGGCTCGTTTAGCTCTAATGGACCTTCCTCATAAGGATCCCAAGTCTGAAGAAATACCTCGACCATTCTTCGTTCCTGATACTATTCATGCAAACTTTGGCCTGGAGACCTTTCGTTGATTAGGATCTAGTTCAAAATTTCCTCCGACTGTGAACTTAAACTCCCTGGCCCCAGCGATCGAGCTAGCTTTCCTCCTCCCGACCGAACTTGCTTATACATTGAAATCCTTCAGGCGGAACTTCGACTGTCGATACCTTCTTTTGTAGTCAACTTATTCAGATTTTTAAATATTTTCTTCATCGTCATGGCACCAAACTCTTTTAGGTTTATTATAGAATTTCTCTCCTTGTGAGTCATGATCGATGTCCGACCTTCCATCTTTCTATTCCATAATTTCTTCACTTTCAAATGCCATCCGATCATCAAAGACTGGTGGTATGTGTCTCCTCAGTTCGGCAAGAAGGGGTTGCTCAAGGGCGCCCCCTCTTCCATTCATAACTAGAAGGAGAAATTTTTTTTTGTTTCATATTCTTCCTTAGAACTAGAACTTTCTTCGTGGAAAAAAATAAGGGACTCAGTTCGTCGAGCTCCTGGGCTTGAGAAAGAGGATCGAGATTCAGCCGACAAGCTGAAGAACTTCCGAGCCCCTCCGATCTCCAAGCTTTTGGAGGATTAGATCTTGTTCAACTTTGGTCTCAATCCTCTCAATCCGGTAGGTAGTCCTCCGCGGTCTGCTAATTATACATGATCTCCTTTTTTTTTTCTGACTCTGATTTCTTCTTCTATAGAGATGACTCTTGAGGAACGGAATCACCTGACTATGGAGATCAAGTCCCTCAAAAAGAAGGATGGCTCTATCGAGAAAACATCGAAGAAGGCTAGCATTGATGAGCCGACCCCAGCCACGTCGATCCCGACAGTGCTCATCTCTGAGTCCGATGTGGCCACATCAGCTCTGATCTCGCCCCGAGAGGATGCCGCCACCACACCTCCTGAGCAACGCGAGGTCATCGAGAAGAAGAAGAAAATGGACGCTGTCAAAAAAAAGATGAGGGCGGTCGAGAGTTTGAGTGGCGAAGGCTCCGATCAAGAGCGAGCTTTCTTGGATGATCGGGAGGTCGTCCAATTTCTGATGAAGGGCAGAATTCTCCCATATATTGTTGAAAAAATGATTAGGACGGAGGATGCCGAAAGATTTGATGAGTCTTTCACCACCTATCTCGAGGTGACTCATTCTTCTGAACTTGTTTGGATGAAGAATGCGCTTTTAAAGTTTTGAATTAATTCCTTCCTGTCTTGTAGCTGGGGGCATTATTTGTTTGCCCACTCGAAGGCCGTCGATCTTCGCTAGGCTGAGGTTTCTAAAACTCTACAGGAGGTTCAAGTGGAGCCCGAGAGGGTTCGGGCCGAGGTCAACCATTTGAAGGTGGCCTCGAAAAATCAAATCGCAGAGATCGAGCGCCTTCGGGAGACATCATGAAAAGAGGAAGAAGTTTCAGCGGGGCTGAGGGTGGCCTTGACTCTCTCCAAAGACAAAAGAAAGAAGGCCGAAGAGGAGGTCGGCATAGAGAGGGAGAGGGTTGTTGAAGCCTTCAAGTCCTTCAAAGCAATGGAGGACATCAAAATTGCGTTCGCCCATGAAGCCTTCTTGGAGGGGTTCGAGATCTGTATGAGGAGAGTCATGAAGAACTTTTCTGGAGTGGACCTTGACTTTCTGACAGACGAACTCAATGGCGAAGCTAGTTCCTCCAACGTCGGTGCTGCATCTCCTGCCACTGAACTCGTCCTAGGTGTTTCCGAACTACAGCTGAAGCTTTCGAGTCCATTTCCGAGCCTGAAGCTGTAAAGGATGTACCGATCTCGCCTGCTCCTACACCAATCGAGGTTGAAAATCTTTGATTACTTGTACCTTTCTTTTTTTTTTCTTCTTCTCTTTTTTTGGGTGTACTTAAATATTTTAAAAAATGAAAATAAACTTTCTTTCTTTTACACTTGTGTTATAGTGAATGTCGTTCAGAATCCTTCTGACGATCGTAGTCAAAGCCAATCACCTACAAATGATGCCGAGCCACTGCCTCAAGGCATTCCTCTAAAATTCCTAATCAAGGGTTTAAAGAAGGAGGTTCATCACCTGATGAGAAAGTTGAAGAAAATGGAGGACGACCTTCGAGCTTCTCGAAAGAATGCTTCGGAGGAGATCAAAGAGGTTACTCACCTCCAAAGTTTACACATGAAGGATGCAGCGAACTTCAGCATATGAAAAGGCAGTTTTGAGAACGAGATTGTCGAGATCAAGAGGAACACCAGTGATAAATCCTAGGCGATAATGGTGAATATTTGCTCTCTCGAAGTCGATCTCAAGGCAGCGAGAGAGAAGATCCAACTTCTGGAGGTGAGCTCATCGTGGTCCTCCGACAAGACATGATTCCAATGGGACTGGTCGACGAGGTTCTTCACTATTCAAAAGCAGCTGCATGATGCTGAGCTCACATATGAGACTTACCGACAAGACTAGAGTAATAGAATGTCCAAGCTAGAACAAAAACTTCGTGCCTCCAACAATGAAGTAGCCCAGCTCTAGCGATAGCTTGTTGATGGCTTTCGGGCTAATACAAGCAGGCAGGCCGAAGAGGTTGCCTTCTTGAGGAGGATCATTGATGAACTCTGAGAGTCGATCGATGTGGAAAAAGCTGAGGTGCAGTGACTGAAGCTCGAGTTGACTTGTGAGCATTAGGCTACTAAGGATGCGGAGGCTGAGTCCAAAGTCCTGAGGAGGAGGCTACGAGAATCAGAGGAGAACTACCACTGAGCCGATAGGATGTTCTACGATAACATGATGAGGTGGAGGGAGCTCGAGGAGGAGGTTGATTGTTTGAAGGAATCTTTGCTAATGGCCACCAGTCCAAAGTCTGAGGAGTCCGGCCCTTCTTAGAATTTTGATGATCTTTCTCTCTTTTCTTTTTTAGTGTAATCGATCTTGTCGACCTATGTTTTGCTTGTAATGAACTTATTTTTGTAATGAAATAGTACCTATTTTGTTATTTTTGTTTCATACGAATTCGAAGTTTGCTCGCTACTTCACTTTCTTCCCTTTGTTTTTCTTTGTATTATTTTCTAATGAAGTGGTTATTGTGGATGCCTATCCGAGGTTCTTTTTGCAGATCCAGAAGCGATTTTCCTTCCTACGCCTCATACGGTCGAGTAATTGTAGGAGAAATATGTATAGGGATCGGTGATAGGGCTTCTTCCTTCTCTTTGCTTTAGGTTGGGGGTTCGTTTGGGACCGCTGGATGGATCCTCCTTTTCTCTTTTTTTCCTCGACTTAGGTTAGCATGGCCTTCGACTTTGCTCATGTTAGGATGAGCCTCTTCTCCTATTCCTAGCAGGGCTATAGGAGCATGAAAGGGCCATTGAAGGAGCCTCTCCTCGCATCCCGACTTAAGTAATCGAGGTCTTTGCTTTAGCTCAATGTTAAGATGAGGTTTTTCTCCTATTTCTAATAGGACTATAGGGGCACAAAAGGGCCATTGAAGGAGCCTCTCCCCGCATCCCGACTTAAGTAATCGAGGTCTTTGCTTTAGCTCAATGTTAGGATGAGGTTCTCCTTCTATTTCTAACAGGACTATAGGAGCACAAAAAGGTCATTGAAGGGGCCTCTTCCCACGTCCTGGCTTAAGTAACTAAAGTCTTTGCTTTAGCTCAATGTTAGGACGAGGTTCTTCTCCTATTTCTAACAGGGCTAACTTCGTCTAATGACAAAGTTCGAAAGGCTATTTTCTGTCATCATAGTTTTACATCAAGATCAAAGATATTAAAATAAGAAGATTTTATTGAAATGAGATTATTGATAGTACATGCGTAAGTTCTTCGAGTTTCATGAGCGTGGAAGATTAGTGTCTTCGAGCTCCTTCAAGTAGAAAGTTTCATGTCGGACGATCTCTTTGACTTCGTAAGAACCTTCCTAATTTGAGACGAGCTTTTCTTAGTTTTGAGGTTGTAAAATGGCTGCTTGTCGAAGTACCAAGTCCCCCATTTTGAATATTTTATCTTTTACTTTGGAGTTACAGTAACAGGCCACTCTTCGTCTATAAGAAGCCATCCGAACTTGGGCTTCTTCTCATTTTTCCTCCAGTAGATCGAGGTTTGCTTTGAGATCTTGTGAATTGCATCGCTCACTGAAGGCTACAATCCGTACCAACGGTAGCTTGAGCTCTATCGGGATAACTGCTTTCATTTAGAAAGTCAGAGCAAATAATGTTTCTTCAGTTGGTAGCTTTTGGATAGTTCGGTATGCCCATAGAATATGGTAAAGCTCGTCCACTCAAGTCTCTCTTGCTCTTTCAAGTCTTGCTTTGATGCTTTGCAATAGGGTTCTGTTGGTCACTTCAGCTTCGTCGTTTGCCTACGGATGGGCTACTGATATAAAATTATGGGAGATGTTTAAATCTTCATAAAATTCGATAAATTTTGCTCTGGCAAATTATTGTCCATTATCTGTTATGAGGGTCTGAGATAGGCCAAATCTGCAAATAATTGACTTTCAGATGAAGTCCTGCACTTTTGCTTTAGTGATTTTCGCTAGAGGTTCAGTCTCGACCAACTTTGTGAAATAATCTATCACCACCAAGAGAAACTTACGCTATCCAGATGCTACAGAAAAAGATCCGAGTATGTCCGTTCCCTATTGAGCAAACCACCATGGGACGCTTAGGGGTGCAAGTTCGGAAGCTGACTACCTTTGGATGTTTGCATTTTTCTGACAACAGTCATATTTTTTAACATACTCTATAGAATTATGATACAAGGTCGGTCAATAGTAATCCTACCAAAGTAGTCTACGTGATAAGGATTTGGCTCCTATATGACTTCCATAGATTCCTTCATACACTTTTCATAATGCAAAGTCAGCTTTTGAAGGTCGGAGACATCTCAAAAGCGGTAGAAAATATGATCTTTTATATAGCTTGCCTTCATACAGAACATACCAAAAGGCTTAATTTCTGAGTTTTCGAGCTTCTTTCAGATCATAAGAAAGAGCTCCATCCTTGAGGTAAGCAACTAGCGGGTCGATTTAGCTTGACTCATGCTCGACTTGCATAATGGACCGTGACTCCTCCAAACTTGGATGTTTCAGAACCTCAAAAAAATACTTTCTTGGGCATAAAGTGGCCAACTTAGAAACAAGGTCGACTCTAATATTTTCTGCCCTCGAAATTTATTAGATGCTAAAACTATTGAAGGTCGAAATCAAGTTTCTCACTTTCTCAAGATATTTTATCATGCTTCTCTCAAGCTTCATAACTATCGCTAACCTGTTCGACTATCAGTTGAAAATCACTGTAGATTTGGAGCCGATCTGCTTCTAACTCTTTAGCTATTTTTAATTCAACGATCAAAATTTTATATTTGATCTCATTATTAGTTGCAAAAAATTTAAAGCATAGCGCATATTCGACGACGATCTCCTTTAGGTTCACCAAGATCAGCCCTGCACCCACACTAGAAGCATTAGATGAGCCATCTACATATAGGACCCAAAAACCTTCAGAAATGTCGGTTCTTTCTTCAGAGGAGCTTAGTTGCAGCCACAACATGCTGATTTCATTTTGTTCAAGCTTGGCTTCATTCGGAATGGTGCATTCAACTATAAAATCCATCAATACTTGGACTTTGATCGATGGTCGAGGTCGGTAGTTGATGTCAAATTTTGTAAGCTCGGTTGTCCATTTTGCGATTCTTCTGGAGGCAATCATTCGATGAATGACTGCTTTAATTGGTTGATCAGTGAGGAGAGTTATGATGTCCTTGAAAATAAGATCGGAGCCTTCAAACTACAATCAGCAAAGTATAAGTTAGTTTTTCTAACTTAGCATACCTGATCTCGACGTTCCTCAAGACTTGGCTCATGTAGTAGATTGATCATTGTACTTTCACCTTCTTTTTGACTAGGACTGCCGTAAGGGCCACTAGGAAGACCGCTAGGTACAAAAATAATTTCTCTCTGGATTCGTGCTTTGCTAATAGGGGAGGTGAATAGAGATAGTCCTTGAGCTCTTTAAAGACTTCTTGATATTCGGTGGTCCAGCAGAAGTTCTTCGATTATTTTAAGACTTGAAAGAAGGGCATGCATTGCTCGACCGACCTCGAGATGAAGCGGTTCAGGGCTGCCACCTTTTCGATCAGGCACTGAATTTCTTTGATTGATTTTGGAGTAGTCATCTCTTGAATGACCCAAATTTTCTTCAGATTTGCTTCGATTCCATGCTTCGATACCATGAATCCCAAGAACTTTTTTAAAGTTACACCGAAGGCATACTTAGTTGGATTCGGCTTCATCTTGTATCTCCTGAAAGTGCTGAAGGTCTCTTCAAGATCGATGATGTGATTTATTAAAGCTCGACTCTTGATAAGCATGTTGTCTACATATACTTTCATGTTGCGATCGATCTGCTCCTTGAAGATTTTGTTGACCAGGTGCTGATATGTTGCCCCTATATTTTTGAGTCCAAAAGGCATAACTCAATAACAATAAAGACCATAATTAGTAATAAAAGTGGTCTTCTCCTCATCCTCTGGTGCCATCCGAATTTGGTTATAGCCGAAAAAGGCATCCATGAAGGTGAAGAGCTCGTGACTCGAGGTTGCATCTACCAATTGATCAATCTTGGGTAGGAGGTAGCTATCTTTTTGGTAGATTTTGTTCAACTTTTTGAAGTCTATGTATATTCTCCACTTGTCGTTTGCATTTTTGACGAGCACGATGTTGGAGATCCAATTTGGATAGTTGACTTCTCGAATGAATCAGGACTTGAGGAGCTTGTTAACTTTCTCTGCAATTGCTTTCTGCCTCTATGGAGCATGGCTGTGCATCTTTTCTTTCACTAATCGATGTTTAGGATCGACAGCCAGACGATGTTCCATAACTTTTACATCTATCTAGGACATTTCGTCGGGGACTCAAGCAAAAACATCAGCGTTCCTCCATAGAAATTCGACAAGCTGCTCTCATATTTCTTATGCTAGGTTAGAGCCGATCTGTATCATGTGCTTCGCATTTTCGTCATTCAGTGAGATGAAAATAAGGTCTTCCATAGGCTCACCCCACTCTTCCATCAGATCATCGCGAACGTCCAACTCATCAATCGGACAAGGATCTGGCCGCTCATCCCTCTATGAGGCAATTGAATAGCAATGCTTCATCAGGATTTGATCTTCTCTTACTTCTCCGATCTCATAGTTTATTGGGATCTTCATTTTTAAGTAATATGTCGACACTACTACTTGAAGTGCATTTGGGCTAGGTCGGCCGAGGATCATGTTGTAAGCGGATGGTGCTTTTACTACCAGAAAATCTATTCGTGTCCTGAACTATCTTGGATATTGCCTTGCAGCCACAACCAAAGTCATTATATCTTCAACTGATACTGCATCGTCAATGAAATCTACCAATGGAGAGTTCATCGGTCTATGCCGACTATTAGGTATAGACATTTTGGAGAAAGCATCATAAAATAAAATATCGATTGAACTTTCACAATCAACAAGAACGTAGCATACATCATAGTCAAGAATGTTTAGAGAGATTACAACTGCATCGTTATGCGAAAACTGAACTTCTTGAGCATTTGCTTTAGTGAAAGCTATGGGTTCTTCAGTCCTATGTCCTTCATCGATCCTTCAGACTTGCTAGCCTCCTCTTCTCGAAGTCTCCTAGAAATTATATTGATGATGTCGAGAGATGGCCGATCTTCTTGCTGCTCTTCTCTCCTTGATGGTTCAGGCTGGGGTAGCACCCTTGATCGATCTTCTCTTCCTTCGGATCGATGTCGCAAAATCGACCAAGCCAGTCTCATCTGACGAGCTCCTAGATCTTATCCTAGAGCTGAATACACTCTTTAGTATCATGACCGTGGTCACGATGGTAGAGGCAGTATTTGTTAGGATTGTGCTTGCCAGGTTGAATGCGCATCCTCTTCGGCCTTGGCAGCTGCTTGTTAATCTCTATTAGTACTTATATTTTTGGAGCATTGAGGAGGGGCATAGTTGTAAAATCTTCTAGGAAAAAATTTCTTCACGTCCTTTTGTTGAGGCTTCTTTGACGATGAGCTCGAGGAAGAGTTCGAGCTCGCTTGCACTCGGAAGGAGTTCGAGAACACGGTCAAACTTCATTTGACTTTTCTTCAACTACGGGTTTGCTAGATTCGCCCATCTGCCACTCTCCTATGGCTTCCTCATCCTTCAACTTGAAGGTTTATTCAGCTCGGACATATCCTTCAGCTCAAGCTAGCATATCGGTAAAAGTCCTAGGGTACTTCTTCTTCAGGAAGAATAATAGATCATTCTTTTAAAGATCATCCTTCAGCACGACCATGGCAATAGACTGGTTCGAATTTTGAACCTCAAGGACAGCAGCATTGAAGCAGTTGACGTAAGCCCGGATTGACTCTTTCTCTCTCTATTTGATGTTGATGAGAAAGTTCGAATCTCGCCTGAGATGCCGACTACTGACAAAATGAGCCACAAATTGATGGCACATCTAGTTGAAAGAGAAAATTGTATCCGATTTCAGTGCTGATTATCAGTTTCTTGCTACTTTCTTCAAGATAGATGAAAAAGCTCGGCACAAGATGGCGTCTGGTGTGCCATGGAGCAGCATCATGATCCGGAAGGTCTCTAGGTAGTCAATCGAATCAGAGATCCTGTCATAGCTTCTGAATTGGGAAAGCTTGAAGTTCGACGAGATAGGCTCTTGCATAATTCAAGCAGAGAAGGAGGGATCGGTGCATATGTCATCATGGTGAGCCGGGATGATATGATGAAGTTTTTCAATCTGTTGGTCCATTTCTTGTAATTTCTAATTGACAACATCATCTCGATCGTAGATCCTGGAAGGTTTTCGACTGTAGATGGATAAGATTTTTTTTTGAGAGGAATCATGGTCAGAACAAGGTTCTTTAGTTGGGTCTGCTGACCCAAGTATGCCTCCTCGAGATCGGTTCTTGACACCCTGATGGAGGATTTTTTGGTGGAGTCACCGTTAGGGATTGCTGCATGGCCTACACCATTTCAGTGAGGCCTTGAACCTACTGTATCAGTAGGTTAAACTGCTCTAGATCTATCGTAGCTGTCGGTGGAGGAGGTCGAGGCACTGGTGATGGAGTAGGGATGGATAGATCCGGCTCAAATTTGGCGACAGAAGCAGTGGACCGTCGGGTGGTTGTCTTCTTTGGAGGCATTTCTAGGCTGAAAAGATTGAACAAAGATGGATCTCGATGGATCTTGAAGAGCTAAAAGAAGAAAAGGATTAAGATCGATTGGGCACTTCTTTTAGAATAAGGACTCAAAGATTCTTTTCTCTAACGTCAATTCTGTTGGTGCAGAATCTGATCGATATCAGAACTGGCTAGAGCTGGAGAAGCCGAGGTCGCCATCGGGACATGCAAAAAAAGTCCAAACCGGAGGAGGGGTGGCTCTGACGGGATCTTCCGATGGTCAAATCAGCTCTTCCGGCCAACAAAAATAGAATGCTCAGTAGAGAAAGTAGCAAAATTTTGAGAAGAAGAATGAGAGCTTGGAGAAAATGTATTTAGAGGATTTTTTTTATAGATGGAGTTTATAACAAACTGATAGTGACAGCCGTAACCGTCTGGTAGTGGATCGTTTGAGGCCACATGAAGTTTGTTATGGAGAGTAGTATCCATTGTTGCGATGCATCTATTGTTGTGACATACAGACGATTGAGATTTAATTATTGAAGTTCAGAGGAGGTAGGCACTGGCGGCGAAGAGCTTAAAATTTCATCAATTTTAGAGGAGTTCGGATTTCTTTAGGATCGTCTATGTGCGAGTTGGTCCATGCTGTGTATAGAACCAGATTTGCATAGGCGAGGAGATCCTTCTAAACGACTACAGAAAGTTCGATCGAAAGGGATTCAGAAGTTCTGCGACTGAAGAAATCTTGAAGGAAGTCTGCTGGAGAAGAATTCGAGAGTAGTTCTATTAGAAGGAGAAGCCCGACTGAAGAAGAAGAACTCCAAAAATAATCCTATTAAAGAATTCTGGAAGGTGGTCCACTGAAGAAGCAAATACATATCAACGGATCCCCTCCTAGCTGATGTAAGAAGTTCGAATGGACGGGGGTTGATGGGAAAGAGATCAATTGGTGTCAGGGAGGGGATCAACGGAAAGGATGTTGGCTAAAAAAAATTTGCTTGGAAGGAGCGGAAGGAGATTTGCTTGGACAGGGTTTGTTTATTTATTCCTTCAAAGCTCGACCACCTTCGAGGTCGTCTGGAGGCTGATATAAAAGAGACGAGATCCTTT
Source organism: Cocos nucifera (assembly GCA_006176705.1). Lineage (NCBI taxonomy): Eukaryota > Viridiplantae > Streptophyta > Magnoliopsida > Arecales > Arecaceae > Cocos > Cocos nucifera. Next base: position 220,590 of record QRFJ01000970.1, on the reverse strand, counting down.
TACCTGCATGTTCAGAGTTCTTGATGCAGAAATTCCGAGGTCTGCTACTCTTAGTATATTGTGGGAGTTCATCTAGAGGAGAGTTTCGTTGATCCAATGTTGGTCCAATATTGAACAGCTTGGATGACTTTTTGCTGAGAAGAGATTCAAAGAGCGCTAAGGTCGATCAAACCAAACCATAATTAGACCTGTTACTCAGCTGCCTGGGGGCTATCATCACTGTTCAAGTTCGTTCGAGTGAAATCTATAATACCCTGTAGGTTCTGGGATATCCGAAGGAGCTAGAAATTTGAGTGAAGAAGATCGACCGATAAATTCAAATTGGAGGTCTGCAGTTTCGATGCCTGAGCATAAATTCTTCACCTGCCAGAATTAGGCACGACTGCTTTCGCTGGATGAAGTCACCTGAAGACTCGGCATCCCATTGGACTTCGGTAGGAAAAGGGTTTATACCCAACAGATACTATTTGTAATAATCTAGGATCTCATCCAAAAATACTAGCCAAAGGTACTATTTAGATTTCTTAGCCCTATATAAGTACACAAGATCTTTCTAGTGAATAATCAATATGAGACTAAATATATGCCCGCATAAATCCTCACAGACTTAGCTTAATCAAGGGTCAACTTGGCTCAATCAAGGATCGACTCATGAAGCACCATATTTCAAGATAGCTCTTTATCTTTCAAGTGTGGCCATTCTAGGGCTGACTCCGATGAATATGGGGTCGACTCATCCCATCTTGGGATCGACTTATGAAGTATTAGGGTTGACTCAAGCAAATGCCAATTTTCATTATTCTCATCTTTACCTTGAGTCTAGTCTAGAACCAACCCATAGCTTGTTGGGATCGGCTCCTACCTTATTGAGGTCGACTCATTAAGCTCTAGAGTCAACTCATAAAATGCTTAAATTTACATCTCTCTATCTACACCCTGAGACTGTTCTGGGATTATTTTCTATCCTATTGAGGTCAACTCGTGACTTATGCTAGTCTTGTTCAGGCGTGCTGAAGTCAACTCCTGATATATGGAGTCAGCTCTCGAATATTTCAAAATAAATGTTTGCTTTTAGTCTATGCCAGTGAATGTTCACATGTTAAAGTCTTAGGAAAACTTGAATTTTAATTATTTTGAATAGTACTTCTTCTTGATTTTGTATGCAATCTTTGAGCATCATAAAAAAATCCTACAACTATTCTCTCAAGCCTACATCACTAGCAATTATAGTCAAGCATTTTGGCATCATCAAAATCAATTCTTGTATTCACATCAACTAAAAATAAGGTGGTCAATAATTCCGTATTCCATATATTATTTGAAGTAATCAGATCTTGATATTTTAAGTCTAAGCTACAAGTATCAAGATTAAAATAAGTAGGTGAATCACTAAGAGGATTTGTAGATATCCAAGGATTAATTAGCTCATTAATATTAGAACCAGTCCCAATAATCCATAGAAAATGATGTTGAACAACAGGGCCATGGTCACAAATTCTTCTCCAAATGACAGAACACCGCCGTGGCTTTAAGGAATTGAGGCACATACTTGTGAAAAACTATTTAGCACTTTCATGTCGAGCCCACAATGAATATGGGTGAAGTATAAGTTGGGCTGCAAGTTTCCACAAAAAAGCTTTTCATCTAGGAAATAAAGAAACCATTCCAAGACCCACTTCAGACTTAATTAGGCATGCATACATGTGGTCATGAAATCAAGTGTAGCCCTTTTTGGTTTGAGGAATGACCTTACAAAATTTCTAGAAATTCCTTTCCCAATCTAGAAATAAATGATAAAGGCACAGACTCCGAAGACATGCAATATAAAGGTATTGATGATGGCATGGACTAGAGCGAGGTTGCTCTGCCCGCTAGTGATGGAGCCTTTCATTTCCAAGTCACAATCTACTCTATCACCTTTAGTAATAGAAAATTGAAATCCAAGAGAACCATTGGCATATCTGATCATGGAACCCCCAAGTATATCCAAACTCCCCTCCTTTCGGCCATTTAAAAGAAACTTTGAATTTGATGCTTGATAGCTCATGGTGTAGCTAGGCTGAACATTATTTGAGATTTATCAACATTGATTCCTAACCTGAAAGAGAGCAATAAGCATCCATCATTGATATAACATAGATACTATCCTTAGGGTCACTCTAGTTACCAATAAGCAATCATCAGGAAAGAAAACATATGATACTACAGGTTCTCCTCCATCTGATTGCTAAGCCCTTAACATGTGACTTTATACCATATGAACTAGAAGAATCTAGAAAGCACCTCAGAAAACAATAAATAAATGAGGTGATAATGGGAAACCCTTGTCTGTGGCCTTTTGCTGGGAGGAACCAGTCGGTAGGTGTTCCACTGATCAACAGGGAAAATTGAGGATTTAGAACACATGCTCGCAATAATCGGATAACTTTAACATGAAACCAAAACTAAGAATGAACTTCAAACCAAAAAGGACCATAGGCTTTTTCTATATCAAGCTTTATGAAAAATACTTTGATCACCGTGGATGGTGAGCTTCCACGCTCACCGTCCATAGTGATTGGCTCACATGCGGGCTCTGATGGAAAAAAAATATGCACCTCATAAAATTTTTTTTTTCTGTCCGAGCCCATGCATGAGGCAATCACTGCGGGTGGTGAGCACGGAAGCTCACCGCTCGCAGTGAGCAAAGAATTTCTCCAAGCTTTATCATCATGAGGCTTTGAGAGGAGGATGCTAATGCATCAATTCTTGGCCAAGTAAGATGTTCTCAGCAATATTGTAGCCATGAAAAAATGCTTTGCCGCAATCTTATAGATGGTATTGCAAAGACCTATAGCTCCTTCAGGGTTAGGTTTCTTAGGAAGTCAAGTTATATAAGTTCTCTTTGAAGATATGGGCATCATAGCAGACCAAACGAGCTCTTTTTTAAAAATATGCTAGAATTCATGAAAAAAGAAGGTTTGGAAAGCCATTCGGTCCTAATGGTTTGTCTGGGTGTAGCATCCACCATCTCCTCCTTTGTTACTGGTTCAAGTAGTGTATCATTCTGAGGATTAGTGATATTTGGCATCACTAGAGGTAGAACAATGTCCTACACTACTAATTGATTTAGCCACCTTTGCTGAAAATGGACCACAGCATAGTGATTCTATTTCACTTCCTATGGAGAACCATAGTTCTATGAAAAAACATGACATTGGCATGATCCCCATCCTTCAACCAAGTAAACCCTAGATTTTCGTCTCCAGAATACCACTTGCAAGTAAATATTTTGATGATATGCTTGTAAAGGGTCATGAGATGCAAATGTTATTGATCAGTGTGCCCCCGTTGTTGGGCTTCCTAAACCTGTAGCTAGTGAATCGACTCATTCAATTGTTGCCTCTGCCTTAAGATACTGCTAATAATTCTTTTCCACTGCTTGATTGCTTGGTTGGTGTTTAGAAGGAGCCTGGTAATCTTAACACTTGGAGAATAATTACCTCGACAATGCTAAGCTTGATGAACAACCTCCTAGATGCCCTCAGAAAACAACCAAAGCTTTTTGAACTAAAAGGGAATAGGCCCCCTAGGTGTTTCATTGTTTGTGTAGATAAGTATGAGATGATGATCAGGAGCAAATCAAGTTAAGTGGCAAACCTAAGCTTCAAAGAATGGTCCAACAATTGATCCGAAGCAAAAGCCCTATCCAGCCTTTTCTAAACCGTGCAAGGCCCAAACAATTATTACATCACGTGTAATGCATCCCCTAATATCCTAGATCATTAAGATCAATCCGCCAAAGAAGTGATCATCCCGGTAAGCATGAAAGGCTTACCACCCCATTTATTCTTGGGAGAATAAACAATTAATGTCTCCGATTTTTATACGTACCGAGAATCTGCTTGATAATCTCCCCCGATAATCCCAACTGGGTGAAGCAAACATAGCCAATATGTTTATGCTAGGCTACAACGATCTCCTTGATAATCCCACCTCCCGTGTAGGTCCCATCAACATCTTAATTCTAGCCACAGCATTTTCTGAAAGCCTGGTTTCTAAAAAAATAACAAATATTTAGACTATATTATCAGATTAAAGATTTAGCGTAGCGGGAAATGCTTTCTACATCATGTATGGTGTAACTCCATGGACATCATCTACACGAGCTGCGATCCGTATCCATGGAGCTACATCCCACGGTGTAGAAAGTATTTCATAGGGATTTTTGCTGCCTCCCGACAATTTCGTGCCAGAAACTTTCATGGTTGTGAAGTCAAATCAGTTGAACCCCGAATGGTCGCTGTTAGACTTTTCTTCTCTGGTACCCAAGGAGGCTTCCTCAGCCATTTTGGTGGTTAAGGGTGGTCATTCTTTTGCGGTATATTATCACCTAGCATTGATTTTAACTATTGAAAATAAGCTACATGAGTTAGAGAGGGATGATTGCCATACTCGATGGAAGCAGCAACACTCCCCTCTATAGGCTTCATGATCGAGCTAGCAAGTTCAACATTCGGGGTTCTCCAAACTTCCTTTTGAGTAGGCACTTTTGAGGAGCATTGGCAATGTGTTGCAGGTGTCACGGCAGTGACTTATTGATCGCCACTTTCTTGAGTAGTTTCTTTAAGGATGAGTAGTAGAACATGAATCCAGAACTTGCTGAAATGATCCAAATGGGAGATTCGAAGCATCCAAAAATGCAATTGCTTGGAAAAATCGGTACCAAATCAAGGGGATTATGTCTATATGATGATGGTCAGGATTCGGTGGGGAGAGAATGGAGCTCCCAGTTTAATTCAAGGAGATGCACCATCAGTACACGTTACGAGGCTTATATATGTAACAACAAGATATTGCAGATATTAAACTGCCATTCGTCTTATCTCATGATGATGACGGGTCTCATGGAAGTAAATATATGATTGAAGAATTGCTCATGATGTGCCTTTTTTTTCTTTCTGCGCTTTATCTTGAAGTTTCGTTCTTTTCACTTTTGATGTTATTACTAACTTTCATGCTTTGCACTTTGATACCATCCAAGCTGTCCTTAAGCATTCCTCCTTAGGAATTTGATACTAAACAAGGTACCCTTTGGTTTTCCTCTTTTCCTTTTATTTATTCTTTTCTTTTAGACTTCGGCTTACCCGCATGTTGGAGTCGAAGGTAGGCATGTTGGAGCTGCAAAGGTGGCGCATTAAGATTTTGCAACTGGGTGTAGTTCAAGGGACTAGGCCCACCAATATCCTTTCGAATGTAGTCCCCTCAACTTTCAAGCGACCATAGAATAGCTAAAAGTTGAAGTTCGTCAAAAGAAATGGGAAAACATTTACAGTTTCGAGATGATGAGATGAAGAGGCATCATATACCTCCCATATGCTGCAGGGAGAGGCATATAATTGATGGCAAATACCATTAGAAAAGGAGATCAAGCCCATAGCTCATGTGAAATAAGGGACATGCAGGTCTTTTTGGGGTTAAGCCAATCGTAGTGTTTATAACCATATTTGATAATATGTATACTTTAGATACTTATAAAAAGCTAAAAAATCTAAATAATATCTTCTAATTTATCTTTTTATATGAGGTCTTAATTTATTTGAAGGAAATATCTACTATATATATATATATATATATATTGATGAAATGGGAGGACAAGCCATCCTTAATTTATTGATAATAATATTTATATTAGGGATTAGTTGCAAAAGAATAGCAACTCTCTGAAGAGGAAAAGAGGAGTATAAAGATAAATATAGGATAAGAGTTAACGTGGAGAACTAGGATTTCACGGTATGAAACAAATCTGTTTTCACGCAGCAACTTTTTTAAAGACCTAACACCCTATTTATGAGTGTTTGGATAGAGGCTTATTTCACGGTGCAAAAGCCATGTAATATGGAGTCTTGAAGATAGAACTAGGGATGCTCTAAAAATGAAGGGTGCTATACAGAGGGTGCATCTTGAATCAGATTGGAGCTCGCTAACGCCGTGCCTACAGCCCTGCTTGTCTCCTCTATACCGCTTGATGATCCAAGCATTCTGTTCAATGCTGAGTTGTAGCAAGAATCAACATGAGCTTCTTGTGTATTGATATTGCCAAGAGGCCTGAGAACCTCCATAACTCATCCTTCATAGCTAGACATCCAATCTTGTATAAGAAACCAAGAACACTGAAAAATCATGATTGGTGAAGTGGCCTCAAATTTGAAAACTCTACTATTTCTTTCCTCCCATAGATACCAATTGATTATTGAAAATAAGCAGTCCAAGGCCATTCGTCAATTGCTATCATATATGTCATTTCTCCATACTGTCCATAGACCATCTAAAGAAGACGGTACTGGAGGCATTAAAATTTTATCAGTTACTAGTTGCCAAACTAGACCAGAAAACTCATATAGGAGGATGATGTGGTCCACATTTTCATCTTCTACTCCACAAAGAGGACAAGCTTGAGGTGCTGGCCAATTTCTTTTTCTCAAGTTATCGGCAGTTAGTAGCTTCTTATGATATGCTAACCAATTAAAGATCTTTATCTTTTCGAGAATAGGTAGTTTCTAATTGATCTTTCCAAAGATTGATGTCACTTCTCCATGGCTGAAGAATACATAGCACCATTTCACTGAGAAAACTTTAGATGCACTCCACTTCCATTCAATAGAATCGTTGTCTGAGGTAGATGAAACCATTTAAAAAATGTTGAGTAGTTGGATACACTCATCCTTGTATCTCTCAATAAGCATCATGTTTTCCATTCTTACCAAGTGTCTGTTACGAAGGTAGTCAGCTACTGAAACATTCTGATTTGCTGACATACAAAATACAATGGAAAAGCTTTCCTTAAACGGCCCATCATAAATCCAATGATCATGCCAAAATACTATTTGATCATCCTTTCCTAAAGTGAATCGACAGCTTGCAAAGAATAACGATTGAGCCCTCAAGATGCTCCTCCAATAAGGTGATGCATGCTTGGCTCTTGATAAACATCATAAATTTATTAATAAAAGTATTAATTTATTAATTAATTTATATTAATTTTTAAGAATTATTAATCAATTTATATATAATTTATAAAAAATTCATATTTTTATTAATTAAAAAATTAATTAAAAAATAATAAAAATTAATAAAAATTAAAAAAATAAAATTTTATTATCAATAGAAAGATCTCATTTTTCTGATCACAACGAAATAAATTTTAAGTAAAACAGAGCTAAAATGAAAAAGATATGAATTTTTAAAAATATAAAATAAATAAAAATTAAATAAAAAAGAAAATGGCTCAGCCGCTCCGCAAGCCGAGCCACCAAGCCAAGCCGAGCTCATCAAGCCTACCAGCCGTTGAAGCCATCAGCCGATCCACGATCTAGGCGTGGACCGCCAGCTCAGCAAATTTCGGCGAATCAGAGATTGCCACTGGTGGACCTAGATACATTAAGGTCTACAGAAATTATCGCAGCTCACAAGGATAATTTAGTCTTTCGTCGACAACAGCGGCGCTGATTGTTGCGTGTTCGGTGCGGCGCGTCCACGCGTCCATGAGAACAGTTATTGCGCATCGGACGGATGTGGTTGTTGCGATCAGGATCGGACGCTGTGTTGCTTCCGAATTTTATTCAGATACAAACATCACGCGGATCACCATCGGACGCAGCGTCGATCACAGGCGAATGATCCGACGTCTAGAATGCTGCCGGCGGTGATCGAGACTCCCGAAGCGCGATATGCGCGCTAATAGATTTTCTCGATCAAGCGCGATCCAAGGCCAGAATTTAATCGACCGATCGATCATGAGCTTATCTACATCCGTTTTGATGATTTTTTGGACGCGTTGGATTCCTGTTGAATACTGATTTTATTCAGATTGCAGAGTCATATCATAGCTATTTGATTCAAATTTATTCCAAATTCTTTGTATTTTTACGATACAAAGGCATTAGTCCATAATGCCTTTAAAAAATATCCACCCTCCTAGCTCTATAAAAAGGATCCTAGCCACCAGAAAAATCAACATCTCTTGATCAAGGTGAAGCTTTGGTACAGGACGAAGCCAGGCTATGGGTTAAAGGCTGCTTCGAAGCAAACAGATCGCCATGGAAGAAGACCAGCTTCTACACCATCTTTCTGCCAACCTGCATCCAAATCAGAGATCAGGCTATTTTATTTTTATTTTTTTAATTCTATGTATTTAAATCTACAAATTTTAATTAATAAAAAAATATTTATTGCATTTAAATTTTTTACTTTAATTTTTATATAATTAATTTATAATTTAATTATTATTATTTTTATTGAAGTATGATTCTAAGCTAATTAGTAAGATCTAGACAAGTTTAAATTCCTAGTAATCCTTAATTTTTGCTTTTTATTTTCTGACTTCAATCCTAATCCAAAAACTCAAAATCCTTTTCTTCTTTTTCTTCTAAAAGAAAATCAAAGATTTCAAATCTAAAAACACACCTCCCTGTGGATTCGACCCGATCTCACTACTAATCTACGCAATTTTAATAATTTTAAGAAGTTCGGATTAAACTGATTAACACGGATTGCTTAACGATAGCATCATTTCCTATCATGTTTTTGGGCCATTGCCGGGAAGGTTTTATTTATTGATTTTGATTTCTTTTGATTTATGAAAATAACATCGCAACCCTACCAAGTTTTTGGCGCTCGTGCGGGAAGCACGGATATTAAATTTTTGATCTCTCTTGATTTTCTATAAATAAATTATAAAAAAATTTTTATTTTCTTACTAATTTTTTTTTTACAGGAAAAGAAAAAAAAACAAAAAGAATTAGAAGTTTTGCCTGGTGAAATCAATCCTAACCCTAGTTCTCTTTATCTTTTTATTTATTTATTATTTATTTATTTTAAATTAATTTTAAAAAATATTCATTTAAACCTAATTAAAAGTCTCATGATAAAATTAGAACCCTAACTGTTTAGAGCATGGATAATATTAGTTTTTTTTTTATTTTTATTTTTGATGATTGCTGGAGGCAAGGTAAGCCTTTCAGAATACAATTAGTTACATGCATCTAGTTTAAATTGCATAGAACCCTTTGATTGAAAATTTTTTATGCATATTCATATTAAATCAAATTAAGGGCACAATCCCATTAAACAGATAAGGTGGGGATTTGATCACCCTTCCTTAGCCCACAACAACCAACACAGCATCCTGCATTGACTAAGCTTTAATTTAAAAATCAATTAGACATCAACCCTAGGAACTCGAGCTCAATAGGACAAGGAACCTAAGAGTTGAACCGGGTTAGGATAAATCAATTTACTAGTGTCTAGGAAGTGTTCAGGGACGATTGGGCCCCGAAGGAAGGTGGTTTCTAATTGGTTCCGTTCGCTTACCTGGCCAAGCATAATTTGGTGTCTAAGGCAAGCAACGGGGGACTCCCCGACCTTACACTTAATTATCTGGCTAGTTAGTGAGCTAATCCTACACTTGGAGGGCTTGAAGGTGACCTTGGCTAGTTAGGAGCCTGTCTAGATCTAGGATAACCCTTAGTCAGGATTTGATTGACCAACTTGATTGCTAACCAACATTAAATCTAATTAAACCTCTTCTCTCTTTCTCCACTCATAAATATATGCATCACATTAAAAATATTAAAATTAATAAATAAAAATAATTAAAAAAATTAATTTTTAATATAATAAAATAATAATAATAATAATAAAAAAAATAAAAAAATAAAATTCTAAAAATTTTTTTTGAACCATACATTAGGGTTACACTAATACATGCATGGTAGGAAATCGCTTTTTCTGATTTAGTTGAACTTAATTGAATGGTTGATTCACATTAAACATAATAATCAAATGGCTAATATGAATCTAATAGTCCAAAAATTAGATAAAGTTGACCTTCTTGCTCAGAAAATAGATCAACTCCTAACCCTAGGTCAACAATCTCCTGCACAATTCACATCATCTTCTAATTATCAGGAGAATTATTCAATCTGTGCTAGTCCAACCCATCATGTAAGTGAATATCCTATGACTGCACAGTTTCCATATTTTATCCAAGAACAAGTTCAAGCTACTCAAGGATACTCCAAATTGATTAATGACCCATTTTCAAATTCATATAATTCAGATTGGAGTAACTTTAATTTTTCTTGGACATCCCAACAGACTCAGGCTCAGACCCAAATTTCACTTGAGCAAAATTATCAAAATTATGCCTATAATAATGGTCAGCCTAGTCAGTTTAACCAGCCATCATATTATAATCAGCCTTCATACCCACCTCCTCAACAGACCAATCTAGCTGATGATAGATTTAACCAACTTCAACAATTAATTCTAACTCAACAGCAATCTATCGCCAGACTAGAAGCTCAAATAGGATAATTAGTTGAGTCTAACATGAGGAGAGAACTAGATCAACTACCGAACCTACCAATTTCAAATAACCCACCTAATGACCACCAACCACCTGGATTAAATTATCAATCTAATGTTTCATCTAAGAATCTCCAATTTGAGAATACCAAAGTAATTCCTGAACTTAAAAGCTATAGGATTCTTATGGACCCATACCAAGATCAGGTGAGAGAGGCTAGTACTGATGCTAGCCAAAATAAAAATTTAGAGGAACTGGTTAGTACTGAGACTAACCACATAGAAGAACCCAAGCCAGGAATTAGTACTGATGCTAGTTCCAGTTTAAATGAGATAGAAATAAGGGAAAAGAGAATAGATGATTTACCCGAGACTTATAAACCTAATGTCCTATTCCCTTCAACCCTAGAAGCTGGTTCTTCTTATAAAAATCAAAAGGCATGTAATGAAATATCAATGGAGTTGTTTAAGCAGGATCACATTAATTTACCTCCAGAATTAAAACCGCCTTTAGTCACCATTCCAGCACCCATTGAATCAAACTTAACTCCTAAAACTCCATTCATGAGCATTTTAGAAGAACAAATAGGAGTAATTCTTAATAAACATGGGTCTGAGAATGGAATCATAAAATATATCCCAAAAATTAACAGTGAATATATCAATAATGGGATTAAAAATCAACATCAACTTTCTGAGATTGGCAATCCAAAACCATTGGAATTTGTCAATCCAATATTCGACACAGGATAGTGAGCTACATTGTGTCTGGCTGAAGACGGTAAACTTAGCGCTTGTTGGGAGGCAACCCAATATTTAGTTTTTATCTAATTTATCTTATTTTTTTTTAGGATAATTTGAATAAGTTGGAGGGAGAGCTCAAATTTGTAAAGGCATGTGCTGGACCAAAATAAATAAATAAAAAAAATAAAAAATAAAAAAATATATATACTGAGTTAGGTGTATTCTTCCATGTTCTTTATTACATCCTTTATTTTTTCTTCTCCATTGAGGACAATGTCGATTAAGTTGGGGGGAGGGAAAAATAAAAATTTTAAAATTTTAAGTCCTCGAAAAAGTTAGTATTTAGTATTTAGATACTTGATTATGCTTAAGAATCGAATAAAACTAAGCATTTTTAAAAGAAAATTGATGCACAGATTAGAGAATCTATGAGATATTGAGGAATCAAGTATTAAGAAAATTCAATAAAGAGTTAAGTCCAGAACATAAAATTTTTTTTTCTTGGAGCATTTCTAATTATTTCTACTAGCATCAAAGAAAAGTCTACTTTTTATAGGCTTGTGTAGGGTAACTATACGTTTCTTCATATAAAAATTTATTTTAATAAAATAGTTTCCAAGTACTTCTCACTGAGTAACCGGGCCTCTTTGCCTAAGCAAGCATTGAGTTTCGCGTCAAAAGGTGGGAAGGGCAAAGAAGCTCGTTGTAAAGCTAGTCTTAACTCGTAGCCTATTTGATTCGAGCTAGTAAGCCCGAGGGGTATTCTATACCTAGTGCCCTAAAGCCAACTGGTTTGGGAGTCATTGGCCCAAGACTCGCTACATGGATCAAATAGAAAGCTTAAGGAGTTAAGACACTCAATAGTGGTACAACGTTAAAAAAAAAAAAAAAAAAAAAAAAAAAAAAGAAACATTGGTTTCCCACCGAGTAACCGGGTCCCGTTGCCTAAGTAAGCAATGATATTCGCATCAAAAAGTGGGCAATGTGAAAATAAAAATTAATAAATGAAGGATGGAAGTAGCAATACACCTGCCTATATGAAAGTTTAGACAAATCAGAGATAAAAGTGGAATAATTTAGAAAAAGTTCTGAAAAATTTAATGTTCTTTACTTAATTTTTCTATTGATAAGTATTAATACCCCAATGATATATCTCATTTAAGCTCTACTGAATATCAATGGCCATTTTGAAAATTGCTTAGGTAAAATTCGAAACTCTAAAGTTAAAAGGTATTTAAAACTAAATTCTTTCTTTACTCGAGGACGAGCAAAGCTTAAGTTGGGGGGTGTGATAAACATCATAAATTCATTCAATAAAAGTATTAATTTATTAATTAATTTATATTAATTTTTAAGAATTAATTAATCAATTTATATATAATTTTTGAAAAATTCATATTTTTATTAATTAAAAAATTAATTAAAAAATAATAAAAATTAATAAAAATTAAAAAATAAAATTTTATTATCAATAGAAAGAGCTCATTTTTTTGATCACAACGAAATAAATTTCAAGTAAAACGGAGCTAAAATGAAAAAGATATGAATTTTTAAAAATATAAAATAAATAAAAATTAAATAAAAAAAGAAAATGGCTCAGCCGGCTCCGCAAGCCGAGCCACCAAGCCAAGCCGAGCCATCAAGCCGACTCAGCCATTGAAGCCATCAGCCGGTCCACGATCTAGGCGTGGACCGCCAGCTCAGCAAATTCCGGCGAATCAGAGATTGCCACGTGGTGGACCTAGACCCCTTAAGGGTCTACAGAAATTTATCGCGGCTCACAAGGGTAATTTAGTCTTTTCGTCCGACAACAGCGGCGCTGATTGGTTGCGGTGTGCGGTGCGGCCGGTCCACGCGGTCCATGGGAACAGTTATTGCGCGATCGGACGGATGTGGTTGTTTGCGGTCAGGATCGGACGGCTGTGGTTGCTTCCGAATTTTATTCAGATACAAACATCACGCGGATCACCATCGGATGGCAGCGCTCGATCCAGGCGATGATCCGACGGTCCAGAATGCTGCCGGCGGTGATCAAGACTCCCGAAGCGCGATTTGCGGCCAGATTTCCTCGATCAAGCGCGATCCAACGGCCAGAATTTAATCCGACCCGATCTGAGCTTATCTGCATCCGATTTTGATGATTTTTGGACCGTTGGATTCCTGTTGAACGGCTGGATTTTATCAGATTTAGCAGAGTCATATCAGAGCTATTTTGATTCAAATTTTATCCAAATTTCTTTGTATTTTTACGATTACAAAGGCTATTAGTCCCATATTGCCTTTAGAAAAAAATATCCAGCCCTCCTAGCTCTATAAAAAGGACCCTAGGCCACCAGAAATCAACATCTCCGATCAAGGTGAAGCTTTGGTACAGGGCGAAGCCAGGCTATGGGTTAAAGGCTGCTTCGAAGCAACGGGTGCCGAGAAGAAGAGCCGAGCTTCTACACCATCTTTCTGCCAATGCCGATCCAAGATCAGAGATCAGGCTATTTTATCTTTTTTTTTAAATTTCTATGTATTTAAATTCTAAAATTTTAATTAATAAAAATTTTATTTTTGCATTTTAATTTCTTGCTTTTAATTTTTATTATAATTTAATTTCTATAATTTAATTATTATTTTTTTTATTGTAAGTAGATGCTAAGATCTAATTAGTAGATCTTAGTACCAAGTTTAAATTCCTGCATCTTTTAATTTTTGCTTTTTATTTTCCGACTTCAATCCTAATTCCAAAAACTCAAATCCTTTTTTTCTTTTTCTTCTAAAAGAAAATCAAAGATTTCAAATCTAAAAACACTACCTTTCCTGTGGATTCGATCCGACTCACTACTATCTACGCAATTTTAATAATTTTAAGAAGTCAGATTAAACTGATAAACACGGTGTCTTAACGACAGCATCGTGTTCCTATCAGCTCTATTCTTCCCTAATTAGCTTGGTGGTTTGCTATCAAAATATATACTTATAAGTAGTGTTCTCCATGGTCTTT
>QRFJ01000970.1:196510-201510 GCA_006176705.1 Cocos nucifera | reverse complement strand
AGTTGAAGCTTGAAAAAGATCTTATCTCCAACTGAGGTTGAAGGAGATCTTATCTCTTGTTGAAGGATTAGAGCTCGGGAGAGATCTTATCTCTAGTTGAGGTTGAAGAAGATCTTATCTTCTGTTGAGGTTGGCGTTGAAGCTCGGAGGAGATCTTATCTCCAGTCGAGATTGAAGTTAAAGGAGATCTTATCTTTTGTTGAAGTTGACGTTGAAGCTCGCGGGAGATCTTATCTTCAGTCGAGGTTGAAGGAGATCTTATCTCCTGTTGAAATGGACATTGGAACTCAGAGGAGATCTTATCTCCAACCGAGATTGAAGGAGATCTTATCTTCTATTGAAGTCAATGTTGCAGCTCGAAAGAGATCTTATCTTCAATCGAGGTTGAAGGAGATCTTATCTCCTATTGAAGTCGATGTTGAAGCTCAAGGGAGATTTTATCTCTAGCCGAGATTGAGGTTGAAGGAGATCTTATCTTCTATTGATGTTGAAGCTCGGAGGAGATCTTATCTCCAACCGAGATTGAAGTTGAAGGAGATCTTATCACATAAGGATCATTGTCAGGGCCTCTTCCCCCATCTTATCTAAAATGAACGAGATTTTCGACTTTGCTCACGTTAGGACAAGATTCTCCTCCTATTCCTAACGGACTGTAAAAAAACACATAAGGACCATTATCAGGGCCTCTTCCCTCATCTCGTCTAAAACGAACGAGACCTTCGACTTTGCTAACGTTAGGATGAGGTTCTCCTCCTATTTCTAATGGACTGTAGGGGCACATAAGGGCCGTTGTCAGGATCTCTCTCCTCATCTCATCTAAAATGAATGAGGTCTTCGACTTTGCTCACGTTAGGAAGAGGTTCTCCTCCTATTTCTAACGGACTGTAGGGGCACATAAGGATCATTGTCAGGGTCTCTCCCCTCATCTCATCTAAAATGAACGAGGCCTTCGACTTTGCTCATGTTAGGACGAGATTCTCCTCCTGTTCCTAAAGGACTGTAGGGACACATAAGGGTCATTATCAGGACCTCTCTCCTCATCTCATCTAAAATGAATGAGACCTTCGACTTTGCTCATGTTAGGACGAGGTTCTCCTCCTATTCCTAACATGGCCACTATTGATTGCTTCTTCTCGGTCATCACATAGTTTTTGCATAAAAAAATAATAATATTAAAATGGAGGAGTTTTATTGAAAAAAAATTATTGGTAGTACATCCTTAGATTTTCTGAGTTCTAAAGTTGTGGGAGCGTTGTTCCTTCGAGCTCCTTCAGATGATAAGTTTTGGGCCAGACGACCTCCATCACTTCATACAGGCCTTCCCAATTTGGGATAAGCTTTTCCTGGCTCTAAGGCTAAGAGATGGTAGCTCGTCGAAGAACTAAGTCCCTCACTCTAAACATTTTACTTCTGACCCTGGAGTTAGAGTATCGGGCCGTCCTTCGTCTGTAGGTCGCCATCTGAACCTGAACTTTCTCTTTTTTTCTTCCAGCAGATCGAGGTTAACTCTGAGATCCTATGGGTTATGCTGCTCATTGAAGGCCACGATCCATGTTGATGGAAGTTTAAGCTCGATTGGTATGAATGCCTCCGTTCCAAAGGTCAAGGCGAATGATATTTTTTCAGTCGGTAGCCTTTGAGTAGTTTGGTATGCCTAGAGGATGTAGTAGAGTTCATCCACCCAGGCCTCCTTGCTCTATCGAGCCTTGTCTTGATACCTTGTAGTAGGATCCGATTAGTCACTTCAACTTTCTCATTTATCTATGGGTAAGCTACTGATGTGAAGTGATGGAAGATGTTTAAATCATCGCAAAACTCGACGAACCTCATCCCAAAGTTCTGTACCTTTGCCTCGATAATTTTTGTTAATGGTTTGGCTTCGACCCATTTGGTGAAGTAGTCGATTGCGACTGAGAAAAATTTTTGTTGTCTGGATGCTGTCAGAAATGGGCTAAGTATATCCATTTTCCACTGTATATATGACTAAGATGCGCTTAGTGGAGTAAGCTTGGAGGCCGGCTATCTTTGTATGTTTGCATTCTTCTAATAGTGGTCATATTTCTTGATGTACTCCATAGAGTCGTGGTACAAGGTCGGCCAATAGTATCTTTGTCGAAGTAGTTTTTGTGACAGGGATCTGGCTCCTACATGACTTTCATAAATTTTCTCATTCACTTTTCATAATGCGAAGTCGACCTCTGAAGGTCGAAGATTTCTCAATAGCGGTAGCGAATACGATCTCTTATACAACTTATCTTCATACAAAACATACCGAAAGGCTTGATTCTTGAGTTTCTGTGCTTCTTTCGGATCACGAAGAAGAACTCTCTCTTTGAGATAGGCAACTAACGGATCAATCCAGCTCGGCTCAAGTTCTGTCTGCGTAACGAACTATGATTCCTCTGAGCTTGGATATTTTAGAGTCTCAAAAAATATTTTTTTGGACAGTTCGACTGGGGCTCAAGTGGCCAATTTAGAGAGAAGGTTGGTTTTTGTATTTTCTATCCTTGAAATCTACCAAATGCCAAAACTACCGAAGACTGGAGTTAAATTCTTTACTTTCTTAAGATATTTTATCATACTTTTCTTTCGTACTTCATAGTTGCCACTAACTTGGCCGATCACTAATTAGAAATTACTGTAGACTTGAAATCGATCTACTTTTAACTCTCTTGCTATTTTTATCCCAACGATCAACGCTTTATATTCGGTTCCATTATTAGTTGCAAAAAATTTGAAGCATAGCGCGTACTCGACGATGACTCCCTTGAGGCTGATTAAGACTAACCCCACACCTAATCCAGCAGAGTTAGACAAAACATCCACGTACAGGGCCCAAAAATCTTTGAAAAGATCGGCACTCTCTTCGGAGAGGCTTGATTGCGATAATAGAGCGTCGGTCTCATTCTGTTCAAGTTCGACATCATCTGGAATGGTACATTCTACTATAAAATCTTCCAATATTTAGGCTTTGAGACTGGGGTCGATAGTTGATATCAACTTTCATGAGCTTGATTGTCCATTTTGTGATTCTTCCGAAAGCATCTGTTTGATGAAGGACCGCTTTTATTGGTTGATCCATGAGGACCATTATGGTGTGCCCCTAAAAGTAAGGTCGGAGTCTCCTGATAGCAATTAGAAGAGAGTAAGTTAATTTTTCTAGCTTAGAGTATCTGATCTTTGCATCCCTCAAGACGCAACTTATGTAGTTAACCGATCGCTGCATCTTCACTTTCTCCTTGATCAGGACTGCTACCAAGGCCGTCGGAGAGACTGCTAGGTATAGAAATAATTCTTCTCTGGGTTCAGACTTTGCCAGTAGTGAGAGTGAGTCAAGATAGTTTTTAAGCTTCTCAAACATCCGTTGGCACTCCATTATCTAGCAGAAGTTCTTTGGTTGCCTGAGAATTTGGAAGAAGATCATGCATCACTCGATCGATTTCGAGATGAAGCTATTCAGGAATGCCACTTTTTCGGTTAGGCACTAAATTTTTTTGATTATTTTTGAAGAAGTCATCTTCTGAATAGCTTAGATTTTCTCTGAATTTACTTCAATCTTATTTCTTGACATCATAAACCTCAGAAACTTCTCTGAGGTCACACCAAAAGCGCACTTGGTTGGATTCAGCTTCATCTTGTGCTTCCTGAGTGCACTGAAGGTCTCTTCGAGGTTGGCAAGATGGTTTATAAAAATTCGATCATTGATGAGCATGTCATTCACGTATACCTCCATATTGCAGCCGATCTACTTCTTGAAGATCTTGTTAATCAGGCATTGGTATGTTGCCCCTGTATTTTTGAGTCCAAAAGGCATAACTCTATAACAATAAAAACTACGGTTAGTAACAAAAATAGTTTTTTCCTCATCTTTTGGTGCCATCCGTATCTGATTATAATTGAAGAAGGCATCCATGAAGGTGAGAAGCTCGTGGCCCAAGGTTACATCTACCAATTGATCAATCTTGGATAGAGGGTAGCTATCTTTTGGACAGATCTTGTTCAGCTTTTTGAAGTCTATACACATCCTCCACTTATTATTTGCCTTTTTCACGAGGATCACATTTGAGATTCAGGTCAGATAGTTAACTTTTTAGATGAATCCAGCTTTGAGGAGCTTGCCTACTTCTTCTACGATTACTTTATGCCTCTTTGGGGCATGGTTGTGCATCTTCTCTTTTACCGATCAATACATAGGATCAACGGTCAGTCGATGTTCCATGAGCTCGGCATTAATACCTGGCATATTTATTGGGGCCCAGGCGAAGACATCCGCATTCTTCCTGAGGAAGGTGATGAGTTACTTCTAAACCTCGTCCCCCAAGTTAGAGTTGATCTGTACATCGTGCTTTGCATTCTCATCATTTAAGGGCATAGATATGAGGTCCTCCATAGGCTCGCTCCACTCCTCAGTGAGATCATCGCAGACATCTAGCCCATCAACAATATAATGGTCGGACTGTTCTTCCTTTTGTAGGGCGCTTGAGTAGCAGTGCCTTGTCAGAACTTGATCTCTCCTGACCTCTCCAATCTCATGACTTGTTGGAAACTTCATCTTTAAATAATAAGTCGATACCACTACCTGAAGTACATTTAGATCAGATCGATCGAGAATAGCATTATAAGTAGATGGAGCCTTTACGACTAAAAAATCGATCTATGCCTTAGCCAGCTTCAGGCATTGCTCTGCAGTCACAGCCAAAATTATTATGCCCTCAACTGGTACGGCATCGCCAGTGAAGCCTACCAATGGAGAGTTCATAGGTTCCAAGTGGTTATTGAGTAAGAACATTTTTGAGAAAGAATCATAAAATAAAACATCAATTGAGCTTCTATTATCTATCAAAATATGGCGTACATCATAGTTGGCAATGTTTAAAGAGATTATAATTATATCATTATGCAGAAACTGGACTTCTTGAGTATCTGCCTCAGTGAAGATTATGGGTTCTTCAGTTCTCTATCTCTTCACTGGTCCTTCGGATCCGCTGGCCTCTTCTCGT
>QRFJ01000970.1:181510-191510 GCA_006176705.1 Cocos nucifera | reverse complement strand
TAAGATTTAGAATTAATTATCTCTATATGCACATGACTGACCATAGACTCGTGGCTTAGAGTGTGCGTATACTCCTGGACTGTACGGTTCTTTTGGTTCTGATAGAAGGTAGCCTAACAAGTATTCAAATAAATAATAAATATTTAAAAATTATTTAAATAAAACTTTAAGCGTATTGAAAAAATCAAAAGCTAGAAATTTTACCTAGAATTTCTAGCTCCTCCAATGTCTAACCATCCTCTCCCACTGACTCAGAGGATAATCCTGTATCCAGAGAACAAGCTCCTCTAGAGTGTTTCGTCGGTGCTTGAACCATCCTCTATGGAGCTTGACCTTGTAACCCCAGTATAACTCCTCGATCTTTCTCAGTCAGGCATCTTGAGCCCTCTCGTGATCGAAGAAGTCGTACCTTCTTTACATAAAGTTATCAAAAATCAGTTACAAAATTATTCTAATCAAACATATATAGTATAAACATATAAAATGCATAAATATAACTAAGATGCACGTACTTACCCATATCTCCTCCCATACTCGGTCTCTGATAGCAGCATCCATCAAATGCCAGTCTCTGGGCTCTATAGGAATGATGTCCGACCACCTCACAAGCACTCCAAAAAAGAAATGCATCTTCCATACAATCTCCCTTACGACCTCCCCTCCACATCGTAATAGACCATCACTTGATGTTGGCGGTTTCACATGTGTGCCATATATGTAGGACCACGAAATATTTGACTAGATGATGCACCTGTAATGCAAATATATTATGCAAATATATAAGTGTACAAATACTATATAAAAAATAAAGTTGTGCTAATATAATAAAAACGTATACTCAGATGCCTGCGTAGTAGCATGTGTCTCAGATATGGACGATGGTAGAGGCTCAACTATCGATGGAGTAGATATCACCGATGGAGTAGATGTCGGTGGTGGAGGTCCCTGAGCAGCGATATCGAGGTAGAGGGAGTATGCTCTGACTACTCCTCGAATGCTAAACTATGCATAACCCATCGAGGGGCAGGGGTGAAAGCTAGATGGTATTTTGGTGCCATCGTGATCTGCAACGTTAATGAACATTAATCAATATAAATGTTGGGCAATAATATTAGATAGAATCAATAAATAGTCTCTAATATGTACACTAATCAATTGATGGATCTATCGTTATGCAATGCAATAAACAAAAGTAACAAGATATAAACGTCCAAAAAATATTATGCAATAAATTCTACAACATGAATTACATTCATAAATAATTATGGATAAGCAATAGTCATAGACCCGATCTCTTGTGCGAACCTTGGTGTTAATCCAAAAACCTGAAAGAAGAACAAAGTAGAATGTGGCACCTTAGGGCTTAAAGTTGGAATCTTAGAGAGACATATCAAATTTTATTCGCTCGAAAGCCGAACCGACTCCATGCCTGAGACAGCCAGCTCCATGCCTGAGACATCCGGCTAGGATCCCCCAGCCGGCTCGATCACGGCCCGAGCTGGCTCGATTGTATATCCGAGTTGGCTCGGCTGCGTGCCATCCCCTCAATCAGTCCCTCTCTTCCTATCTTGATCTCTCTCACCGACGATAGTGGCGGCGAGGCCAAACCCCTCCCTCTTAGCTTTTCCATCTCTCGATCTTCCTCTCTCCCTCTCTCGATCTCCCTTGCCGACGAGGTTGGACCCCATCCCTCCCTCTCTCACTCTCTCAATCTCCCTCGTCGGCAAGGCCAGACCCAATCCCTCCCAGTGATGCCAGCGAGGCCGGACCCCCTCCCTCCCTCTCTCGCTCTCTCGATCTCCCTCTCTCGTTCTCTTGTTGGCGAGGCTGGACCCCCTCCCTCCTAATGATGGCGGCGAGGTCAGATCCCTCTCTTCCCTCTCCCTCTCTCGATCTTTCTCGCCGACAACGATGGCGAGGCAGACCCCCCCCTCCCTCCCTCCCACTCTCGTCTCCCTTGTTGTGCCAACGAGCAACCGACCTTCCCTTTCTCAATCTGTCGGTCATCCTCTCAGTCTCTCCGTTTCTTAGTTTCGGATTCCAGAATCAGGTTCGGCATTCCAGGATCCATTAGGATCTAGGTCTGATACTTCAAGTACAGACCCATCGGGTATTCAGGTTCGGATCCGATATCAGTAATTAAAATTAGGTCTGGATCTAAATATCCAGATTTTGATCTAAATTTAATCCATTGACAGATCTAGTCCATAGCTGCCGACATGGCACAGCCCAAGACTCCTACCACGGCACGGCCCAAAAATTATGGCATGCAGATAATTATAATATTTATAATAAATATTTATAATATCTATTATAAATATTTTATAAATTATTATAAATATACATGATTAATAAATAATACTATAAAATTAAAAAAAAAATTATACCTACGATTATAGAGAGCGGGTCGCATCGAAAGCTTCGAGGATTGCCGACGATGACGCTAGAGGAGGATGATGGTACTAGAGGTAATCTACGAAAATAAAAGTAAGATAGTGAGATAGAAGAAAGAGAAAGAGGAAAGAGAGAGAGTAGGGGCGGTCGGGGATGGGGGGCAGGGGGAGAGGGCATAGTGACGAGGAGGCCTAGGAGGCCAGTGACGGAAGGTCGGTGATTGAGAGGGAGAGTGTGAGGGGTGGGGGTCCTGGTGGGGGTGGCGGGGAGGGGCGACTGGGGATGAAGGAAGGAGGGGTGGCCGGGTGGGGGGTGGCGGGGAGGGGCGCCAGAGAGGGGCTGGCGGGTGATAGGGTGGCGGGGAGGGGCGGCCGGAATGGAGGGAAGGTGGGGGGCGGGGAGGTGGGCGTGGGGGGCGAGTGGGGGTGGCGGGGAAGGAGCGGCTGGAGAGGGGGAGGAGTGGCGGGGAGGGTGGTCGAAGATGGGGGGCTGGGGGATGGTAGGGTGGCGGGAAGGGACGGTCGGGATGGGGAAAGGAGGGACGACCAGGGGAGGGTGGGGGGTGGGGGGGTGGGGGTGGCGAGTGGTGGGGAGGATCGATCGGGGATGGGGAGGCGGAGGGGAGGGGGAAGGAGGGTGGCGTCGATCAGGAGAGAAGAAGCCTCATCGATGATGGATAGGAGGGAGAAAGACAGAGAGAGAGAGATTGAGCACGCACAGAAGAAAAGCAGAAAAAATTTATGAATTTTTAATCTAGATCCACAGTAGTGGTTATAGAACCGTTACCGTAGATCTATGACAGCAATTTTCTACGACAGCAATTATCGAACTGCTGTCATAGATCTACGGCAACAGTTATCCAAAATTGCTGCCATAGATTTATGACAGCAGTTCTATAACTGCCGCTGTAGATCTATAGCAACAATTTTTGATAATTACTACCATAGGTTGAAAATAATTTTTTTTATTTTTTTTAAATATTATATAATTTTAAAATTTAATGCTCATTTTCATCATTCATTATCTAAATAATTATCATTAGAGTGTTATCGCAAAAGATCGCCTCGATCTGATGGCCCTAGCTTCATCGATTAGAAAAATTTGATTTCGATGATCACGAACAACAATGCATTGATCTGATAGATGGAGACCTCTGATGGTTCCAAAAATCTACAATGATGATCTCGATGATATTTATAGCATACTATCAAAGTTTCACTTCAATCGGATATCGTTATCATGGTCAATTTAGTATGAAATAATTTCGACCGTTAAATTAAAAACAAGCGATCAAAGGGTTAAACGATGTTTGATTATGAGATAATTTTTTAGTTAAATAATTTTTATTATAATTTTAAATATTTTATACAACGATGATAGTAAAATTCAAATAATTTTTGTATAAACTATTCATGTTAAGCAGATATTGCAAAAGCAAGAGCATAACAATCAGTGAAGTTTCAGAATGGTTATTAGGAGATGTATAATTTTAGATTATTCTTCATCTCACGAGTTGAATTTTATAATCACTATCATAAGAAATGATTAAAGTAGTAGCCAAGATCATTTATAAAAAAAATTATCTTATAATCGGATACCGTTTGGTCCTTTAATCACTCGTTTATTATTTAACGATCGAAACTAATCTATACTAAATTGACCAAGATAATAATATTCGATTGAAGTGAAACTTTGATAGTACACTACAAACATTACGGAGATGATCGTTGCAGGTTTTCAGATTTATCGAAGATCTCCATCTATCAGATCATCGCATCGTCGTTCGTGATCGTCGAAATCAAATTTTTCTGATCGATGAAGCTAGGGCCATCGGATCGAGGTGACCTTTTGCGATGACACTCTAATGATAATTATTTAGATAATGAATGATGAAGATGAGCATTAAATTTTAAAATTATATAATATTTTAAAAATATATATGTATATATGGCAGTGGTTACAATTAACCGCTGCTATAAATAAGCTTATAGCAGCGGTTTCTACTAACCGCTGCTATAGATCGGCAGCGGTTTTACTAACCGTTGCTATAAGTCCGACCTAAAGCAGCGGTTACTATGAACCACTGCTATAGATTGACCTATGACAGTGATTTTTTGTAACCGCTGCTATAGGTCCGACCTACAGTAGCGATTTTCGTTAACCGCTGCTATATGTCAGACCTATAGTAGCAGTTACAAAAATCGCTGCCGTAGGATTTATGGCAAGCAGTTTCGAAAATCGCTGCCATAGTATGCGCTGCCATAGACCATTTATGTATGTATGTATGTATGTATGTATATATATATATATATGTATGTGTATATGTATGTATATATATATATATATATATGATTCAATTCTTTCCTCCCTCTCTCCTTTGCTCTTGCTGTCTATCACTTCTCTTCTTTTCTCTCTCTTCTCCCTTCTCTCTCCTCTTCTCCCTTCCTCTTTAGTTGATCTAGGGGTCGATGAAGGGTTCAGGGACAGTGATGGAATCACCAACGACTGTAGAAGGCTGGTTTGCCAATATTTACTATTGATTTTTTTTGATTTAGTTGAACCTAGAGATGAGAACCAGTAAGAGTTTCTTATTGATAGACTTTCAAGAGTCATTTGACAGGAGCCTTCTTCTTTCCATCTCAAGTGGGATTAAAGACTCCAGGGGCTTTCCATGTATCATTTTCATGTATCATTTCTGTGATAATGGGAAGAACCAGGTCGATTGGAGCTAAGCCCGAAAGGAGACTCCCTGCATCCACGATCATTTCTCCATTTCTTCAACCTAAGCTCCCCCATATGGCAAAATCTGGCCCAGCTCGAAAATTAGTTTGAAAATACAAATCTTGAACCTATACTGCTACTTCTGAAACTCTTAGGCCGCCAAACCTGGGTGTGAAGCCTTGTTAACATTGAGTGCTCATTACTCCTAAGCTGAAATTCCTTGCCTGTGCGTCCGACGACACTTTTTTTCTCAATCTTGTATCATGACACTGTAAACTCTGCCTGTCTTTAAGTCCTAAGCCTTCCTGACCCTAACCGGAGTGAAAACTCTGACAACATCTTTTGTTAATAAATCAAGGTGCCTATTTCCTGCCTCCTCCTCCTTTTAATTCCAAAAAAAAAAAAAAAGTCAAAAAGATTGAAATATTATAGTCTTTGACACAGACTATGATCCATTGAAATTATTATTATTATTATTATTATTTTTAAGTATTGGGTATACAAATGAGCACATGCATCCCACCAAGGAGTGGAGCCACGTTTTGATTTGGGGGTTCAATTGAATCCTCACGTTTTGATGTAATACTCTTAGAGATATATAAATATTATTTAGAAAATTTTATATATATATATATATAATTTTAAATTTTTATAATATAAAATTTTTGTTAGCTCAGTGATTTGAATCCCAACCTTTTATCCCCATGTCCTAGGTTCAAATTCTTTTTCTATCCCCACATCCTACATTCATTTTCACTTAATATAATATTATTAAATTTATTTTTATTTATTTATTTTAATTTATATATTGAATCTTTAAGATGAAAATCTTGGCTACACCACCGGTTCCACCTGCAATTGCCTACCCAATAATCATTGGTGCATTGAGGTTGGCATGCATAATATTTCATGCCGATCGATAAAATCGCATATAAGCAAACAATATATGGCTGATCATGAATTGATTTTTCGGCTATACACCTAATATTCGTCATTTCCTGCATATATGCTTTTCTTTGAGTGCATTTCTAAGATTACCAAGCGAAAGGATACCTTTTTTTCTTCGAAGAAGACACAACCAAGGAGTGTCTCCTGAAATAAAAAGCTGAATACGAAAACAGAGCTCATCGTACGAAAGGAACTCAAACAGGGCTTGCGGTATTTTCAGTTGGTGGCTTTTGTTGTTCGGGGGGGAGGGCGAAGGAGGGAAGGTTGGTCTTGTTGGTAGGGCTGCGGTACAAAACATAAAAAGCATTAGTTTCAACAAACACGTCGTCTTATGAGAGCCCGTGACTACTACTGCCATCCATTATTTTCTTCATCGCCTTCTGGGTGATCTGGCACTTCACAAGCTACAACCACTGAATCTTTTCTGCGGAACATGGTTCGCAATATCCATGAAAACTTATCAAGGAAGAGACAAACCAGTAGGAATACACACATCGTGTACGCGATCCACCGGTACTTGGTGCCAAGCACGAGAGAGACGAGCGAAGTGAAAGCCAAACTAGTTGACAAATAAGTGATGGCTTGAGCAAGCTTTAGCAGCCTTGATTGACGATGGCGATAGAATAGAACCATGCTAGCAATCATACCGCAAAATGATATGAATGTAGAGAGGTTTAGCATCTTCATTAACAACGGTGCTGGTTTCGATGTGGTGGAGGCCAAGTTTGGTAAGCAGGGGGCGATGAGGGCCGCAACCAACTGAATTGTGAAACACCAAAGTTTATCAATCAATTTGTTTTGACCGTGGTCAACTAGAGGGGTTGTAGAGGCTGGCTTGGGCACCCTTAAGGAATAGTAATGGTGTTGGTAATACATTGAGCGAAGGCGCCGCACTGGAATTTGTGGATGGTAGTATTCTTCTCTAATATATACGACATGGTACGTGGTGGTGGCTTGCAAGTTGATGATTGATGATAGGTAATTTGGAGAACTTCTCTGGTTGTCCATAAGATGGTGGTAACGATTGGATGGGGAGAGAATGGAGCTCCCAGTTTTAATTCAAGGAGATGCACGAATCAGTACATATATATTACGAGCTTTGCATGACAACAATGTATTTGTAGCAAAAAACAAAAATATAACAAGAAGACGTTAAAGATATCGCACTGCCATTTGTCTCATCTAATGATTCGATCTTCGTGTCGTCTTTATTACCATGTTTCGTCCTTTTCACTTTTGACTCTATCACAAAGGTTTCATGCTTTGGTTGAAATTATCCAAGCTATCTTTCGTCGTCCGTTTGACTTGGGGCATTGAACAAGGCACCCTTTGGTTTTCGTCCTTTGGTTTTTTTTTATTCTTTTCTTTTGTACTTAGGTCGCTCACTTGTTGGAGTTGCATTGGGGGACATGTTGGAGTTGCACGGGTACGGCACAATAGCATCTAGTTCAAGAGGCTGATCCCACCAACTTCCAAAGAAACCATAGAATACCTAAAGGTTGAAGTGTGGTTAAAAGAAATGGAGAAAATATTTAAGAGATATTTGATTCATGACCGGATCAGAATTAGAATAAAAATTATAATAGATAAATTTTTTAAAGTATTTAATTTATGGATAAAATCAAAATTAAAATAAAAATTTGAATTCTTAGTAAAATAGAATTGATTTTTAGGTAGATTGGATCATACTCATTCTATCATGAAATTGGAATCAAAATAAAATTTCTTCCAACCAAACGATTCAAATGAGAGTCACTCATTTCCGTTCTAATTCTAGACCCCAACTCTTCTCAATCAAACACCATCTTACAATTTTAAGATGGTAGGACAAAGAGGTGTTATATGCCTTCCACGTATTGCAGGGAGAGGCATGCAATTAGTAGCAAATGCAATTAGAAAAGGAAAGCTAAGCCATGACTTACATGAAATAGCGGATGTATGGGCCTTTTGGGGGCTAAGATGGACCAGAAGAGCTCATCGTCGAGGTGATCTTTTGTGATGATACTCTAATGATAATTATTTAGATAATGAATGATGAAGATGAGCATTAAATTTTAAAATTATATAATATTTTAAAAAAATAAAAAAAATTTATTTTCAACCTATGGTAGTGGTTACTGAAAATCGCTGCTATAGATCTATGGGAGCGGTTAGAAAATCGCTATCGTAGATCTATTGTAGTGGGTTTCAGTAACCGCTACCATAGATCTATGACAGCGGTTCGAAAATCATTATCGTAGGTTAACTTAAAAATCTTCAAATTTTTTTTTTCTTCCGTGCGCTCTCTCTCTCTCCTTCTCTCCATCGTTAGTGAGACTCCACCTAAGTCCTTCCTGTTGAAAATTATATCCTAAAGCTAATTATGTAGATTGTAGATGATTGAGCTCAATATAATATGTACTTAAATTATTAATGAATAAAATTATTTTATTGACATTTTCATCATTTTGTGCATTTTTTTGAAATGAACTTTTTTGTGATGAAGTCCTTAGGACTATTTAAACTCGACAAAAAAGAATTTATTGTTTAGTCCTCAAATATGTTCATGATCAAATGATTCATTATTATCCAGGACAACAACGTATCGAGTGTAGGTCATTGTGTGTCATAAGTATTGGTTGTCCTCTTAACCAAGAAGTATGAAGATATTATTATGCAATGCAAGTGAAGTGTAGGGATATATTTGACTGAACGTGATCCAACTACGGAGCTCTCTACTATCAAAAGTTGCTCGCGAAGGATATAGGTATAGGTATCCCTTATACTTGAGATCACCACGATGACCTGTAAGCAACTCACTGCATTTAGGTACCGAACTATCTGAATTTCTAATTTAGTGATGAAAGGCTACTGGGTGCAGTCAAGTACTTGACTTATCGGTATATGAGTCAAGATGGAATTGATCCCTCCAAGTGTTGGAGCAAGTGCATCACTATATTTTAATTTAGCAAATCTTCGACTAGGGTAGTCCATATGATGGACACTAAATTTTAAAATACATTATGGATGAATTTTAGGATTGATAGTAAATCCTAGATCATCCTTTGAGCAACGAGGTTAAGGAGATGAATTATACGACAACCATATGCCACAGGTTCGTCATTATTGCATTATATTTTTTCGATCTATTCGGATGTCGGGTACCATTGCTAGATGGTCACATCGATTAGTACAGAAATTGATTCCTATGCTACTGGCTAAGGATTCGAACCTATGGGATCATACATAATAGGAGTTTCTACCTGATCTGATGGCTGATATTGAGTCTCGATGACTTAGGACTCTATGATCAAGAGTCCCACTGGACTGAAACTTTATGATCAAGAGTCTCACTCAATTGAAACTCTAAGTCCTTCGTATTCAAAACTCTTTGAATGAGAGTCCTAATGACCTGAGATTCTGTGGTCGAGAGTTCCACTAGATTGGGACTCTATGACCAAGAGTCCTAGTGGACTGGGACTCTGAGTTCTACTTATCTGGGACTCTCTAATCAAGAGTCCTACTAGTCTGAGACTCTATGATCTTGAGATCCATTCATTTAGGATACTAGGTTTAAGAATCCCACTGAATTGGGACTCTTCAAGAGTTTCATGTTAATGGAACCCTGTTGTCCGGTAACCCATCCAATTTGGACTCTAATATTTTTGAAGAATTAATTAGCAATTTGATTATTGATTAGCTTAATTTAATTGAGCGATGAGAATTTGATGAAATCTGATTGAATTGGATTCGATTGGATTTGACCCGATCAGGTCATGAGATGACCTAATCGCTAAGGAAGATTCGATCCTGATTTGATCAGGATCTGGATCTAATTAATTTTTAATTTAATTAAAATTTTATTGATTTAAATTAAGCCTAATTTGATTGGGTTAAACTTGATCTAATTATTTTAAATTAATTGATTTGGTTGAAATTAATTAGGATCAAGTTAAAT
>QRFJ01000970.1:0-181500 GCA_006176705.1 Cocos nucifera | reverse complement strand
AGCTAAGCCATGACTTACATGAAATAGCGGATGTATGGGCCTTTTGGGGGCTAAGATGGACCAAATTAATGTGATGTTTAGAACCAGATTTGTTTGGATTTGAACCCTAAGCCTGATGAATATATCGAGGCTTAAATGGATTTTGGATATTTATAAAATATAAAAAAACCTTAATAATATTTTTAACTAGTTTTTTTGGTTGAGATCCCAATTTTATTCAAAGGATACCTATTATAACCAACTAGCTTTGATGCCCCCAATTCGAATATTACTAACCAGCTAGCTTTGATGCATTCAAATACTTACTATACTCACCTACCTCGTTTTATATTATAAGAGCCTACTTAAATTAAGTCTAGACCTAGCTTGGTCTATCTTGGATGGGCTTGAATCGACTATTTGGATTGCCCAACAAATGTTTAGCATGTAAGATTGGGGGAGAAAGATGCTTAATGGGAGTCATCTTCCTCCCCGAGTTTAATAAGGAGACACTACTACAAAAAGAGCCTACAACAGTGCATACTATGGCAGCAATTTTTGAAATCCTTACAATAGAATTTACGACAGCGCATACTATCAAAGTTTTACTTCAATCGGATATCGTTATCTTGATCAATTTAGTATAAATTAATTTCGACCGTTAAATGATAAATGAGTGATCAAAGGATCAGACGGTGTCCGATTATGAGATAATCTTTTTTATAAATAATCTTGATCACTACTTTAATCATTTTTTACGATAGTGATTATAAAATTCAACTCATGAGACTAAGAACGATCTAAAACTATACGTCGCCTGATAACCATTCTTAAACTCCGTTGGTTGTTATGCTCCTGCTTTTGCAATATATGCTTAACATGAATAGTTCATATAAAAATGATTTAAATTTTACTATCATCACTGTATAAAATGATTAAAATTATAGCAAAGATCGTCTAACTAAAAAATTATCTCATAATCGAACGCCGTTTAGCCCTTTGATCGCTTGTTTTTAATTTAACGGTCGACATCATTCCATACTAAATTGACCATAATAACGATATCCAATAGAAGTAAAATTTTTATAGTATGCTACAAATATCGTCGAGATCATCATTGCAGATTTTTAAATCGATTGAAGTAAAGAAAAATTTTAATTTTTTGGATCAGGTTCGTTCAGATCTGATCGGATCAAGAGATATATTTCAAATTTTTTTCTCTTTGATCCGAATCAAATTTGGGATATTTCAGATCTAATCTTTATTATTCTAATAATTAATATTAAAATATAGATAAATTAAATTTAATTTAATTTACTTTGAAGTAGGATAATCTTATTACCCATTGATGATCCTATAAGCAGCGGAAGGTTCTGAATCTAGCCACGCAAATGCCTGACCTCTATCGGTATCCACTCGGGCTGGATCTGGAGATCCTCTTCTTCTCTATCACATCTCCAAAAATTAGATCTGAATCTAATTTAGTGGATCTTCATAATACCTTTCGAAGATCAGCAGCTGTCCTTTGCAACAGTGCAGCCTTCTAGCTTTCTGTCGTCTTACTCTCGTCTGGATTGCACCAACTAAGATCCCAAACTACTTTAGGCATGGAGAGGAGAGGGAGAAGATGGGCTTGGTATGGAGGAGGAAGAGAGAGGCAGTCTTGGGGCGTAGAGAATTCAATTGCCTCTTGAGTTGGGCGTAGGATCTTATTTATAGACGATGCGTGATCCAACTCTTCTTTCCAACCAATCACAATTCTTTGTAAAATCAGATCTAAATCTGATTGATGAAAATAGAGTCTTTTGAATTCCTCCTTAGATGGTGCCTAAGATCAGTCAAACTTGGTTCTTAGGAGGAGTCTAATTGAAATCCAAAAAGGAGATAGAGTCCCTGTCCAACAAGGACTCCTGGACGCCTCCAGCTTGGGCAAACGCCCAGGGTGGCGTGCGCCCTCCTCCTTACCAAGTTTTGGTAGGGGACAAGCCCCCACTAGCTCTCCAATAGGTGTGTAACACATGGACAGAAGTCAAAGTATCAATGGTCAACATTTGACCAGTCAAAGGTTAACTTTTGACCAAAGTCAAAGGACGAGAAATAGTAGGTGACCAAAAATGGCAGGTATTATCTTACAAAATAAGACAATGCTTTTCTGACCTGGACAGACTCCAGTCAGACCAAGTGAAGGACTCTAATTGAGCACAAACTTCTTTGGCTTAGTCAGGACAACTATTTATGATAGTAAAAGAAGAACTTAAGTGAGATTTGAATTCAAATTCTCCCTAGCGCCCACCATATTTGACTTTTCCACCTTGACCCATGCCCTCTTCTAATTTTTGCATGAGATTTCTCATGTAGAAATGATTGTGCACTCTTTCTCTCTTCTGCCTTTGACCTGTTTTAAGGGTTGGACCAGTTCAAACTAAGTTGAATTTTGAATTCAACTTGGTTTGTTTGAAATTTAAAAAACCTAATCTCTTCCTTATCTATTCTCCATGCCTACGTATCTTTTGTTGCACATTTTTTTTGGGTGATTTCAGATTGAGGGTGAGCAAAAGTAGAGTCCTTCTAGTCATCATCCTTTGGGATAAGCATTGAAAATGAATTTGTTTGAATTTGAATTCAAATTTTGTAACGAGGTTGAAACAAGTTCAACCTCCATACCTTATCCTTCCCATGTGATTTTTCCATCGAATACACACCAATAAAAATGTGATTTTTTTGTGCGTGTGAGAGGGATACGAGAGGAGTGTGGGGTGCATTTCTTAGAGAGAAAAAAGGTGGGCGCACTTACCTGGGGTGTGAGAAAATTCCTGCATAAGAGAAAAATTCTCTTGCGCCCTTACTCTCTCTCGCACCATTTCTCTAATTTTTTTCCTTTTAGTTTCCCATCTGAAAATTATTTTTGAGAGTGGATAATTATAGAAGGAAGAGTCCTTGACCCATGAAAATTTGTTTCATGGGAAAACTCCAAAGAGAGAGGGTGTGAGAGGTTTTCTGGCACGTCCGGATTTTCTGGGTGAGTGAAACCCTAGAACTGGGTCTCTAGGTTCGAGTAGAGAGATTGAGTGCTGTGAGACTTGATCATCACCAAACTTCACACTCTAACTCATCATCCTCCATACTCCATGTTCTAATTTTTTGGAGTATTCAAGAGATCAAAAAAAAGGCAATCGATTGGATTGATGGCGATCAGTCGTCGAAGGCTCCGATGAGGAGCTAGCACTCTAGTGGAATTGGTCGGAACCAGAAGCTCCATGTGGACCAACCATAGAAATCGAATGAGTGTGTGACTGTAGTATGACACCATAACTTATTCTGGTGGATTCAGATTATGAAGAACGGCTACCCACGTACAGGTATCGAGTTCTGAACTCGTGTTGGTCAGCAGATTCGATTTGCTGATCAATCACATTTAAATTTCAAATTATATATTAGCATATCTAGATCTCGAGTAGGATTTAAATTAATTAAATCAATGCATGTAGTAGATTAATATTTGATTAATTTTTATTTTTATTTCTTTAATTTTAAAAAAAGTTTTGAAAATGCATGCTAAAAATCCTACTCGATTTTCTTTACTTCCCCCCGATCGGCCCTACCTCTTAGTGCCTCCTCCTCCCCCTTCGCCTCCCCATCCCTGGTAGCCGCCGTCCCCTACCCATGCCATGTGAACCCCCCCCCTCCCACTTGTCCCTCCTGCAACAGCCCTCCTTGACAGTTTTCGCCCACCCCCTGCCGTCCAACCCCCATGCTGCCCTTCCCATCCTCGCCACCACGCCCATGCCCTCCCCATCCCGACACCACAGCCCTGCCATCCCCATCCTAGCTGCCACCTCCTGCCCTTCTCGATCGCCGCCCCTGCCCTTCCCATCCTCCAGCTTTACCTCCCCATCCGTTCGCCTCCCCATCCCTCGGTCCTATCCTCCCATCCCCGACCGTGCGCATCCCCCCCCCTACCCCCCTCCCCCGGCCCCCACCCCTAACCCTCCCTCGCCGCCCCCTACCCTTCCCATCCCGGCCACGCCGCCTACCCCCTGCCCCCTCCATCGCTCGGCCCCTGCATCCACGCCCTGCCTCCCATCCCGCCGCCCACTCCTACCTTCTCCATCCATGGCCTCCCATCACGGTGCCCTCCGAGTCCCCTCCCTCTCTCTTTCCTCTTTCTCTTTCTCTCTCTATCTCACTATCTTACTCTTATTTTGTAGGTTACCTCTAGTTCCATCATCTTCCTCTAGCACCGTCGTCGGTAACCCTCGAAGCTTTCGGTGCGACCTCCTCTCTATAGCCATAGATATAATTTTTATTTTAATTTTATAATATTATTTATTAATCACTAGACTAGATTTGTCAATGAGTCGGGCTCGGGTTAGAATATGGATATTCAGATTCGGACCCAATTTTAATTACTAGTATCGAATCCGAACTTGAAGACTTTATAGGTTCGTACTTGAAGCACCAGACCCGGACCCAGACCCAATTTTGGGACTCGAAACTAAGAAAGGGAGAGGAAGAGAGGGAGGGAGGGGTTTGGCCTCGCCGCCATCATCGATGAGGGAGACCGAGAGAGAGAGAAAGGGAGGAAGGGGGTTCGGCCTCATCGGCATCACTGGGAGGGAGGGGGTCCGGCCTCGCCGATGAGGGAGATCGAGAGAGTGAGAGAGGGAGGGAGGGGTTCAGCCTTGCCGATGAGGGATATCAAGATAGGGAGAGAGGGAGATCGAGAGAGGGATCAGGAAGGGGGTCCAGCCTCATCGATGATAGAGATTGAGTGAAAGATGGACAGTCGAAAAGATGAGGGAAGGATAGAGATAGCCAAGAATAGGGGATGGCATACAGTCGAGCCAGCTCGGATATGCAGCCGATCCAACTCGTGCTGAGATCGAATCGATTGGGGGAGGACCCAAGTTGGATGTCTCAGGCATGGAGCCGGCTATCTCAGGCACGAAGCCAGCTATTTCAGGCACGTGCCATGTCAGTAGGCCGTGCTATGGGCCATGCCATGCTGTGCTGGCCACTAAGAGAACCCCCAACCGCTAAGAGAATCTTCATCTTATTGCTTTTATTTATTACATTGTATAGCGTAGACCCATCAATTGATTAGTATACATAATCTTCGACATGCATATATTTATATGTAATTGTACAGATGATACCTAGGCATATCTTTGATTATTATTCAATATGTTATATTGATTAATATTCATTAACGTTGTAGCTCATGATGGCACCAGAACCCCATCTAGCTTTCACCCCTGCCTCTTGGTGGGTTACGTGGAGTTCAGCATCTGAGGAACAGTCGGAGCATACTCCATTCACCTCTATATCGACTGCTCAGGGACCTCCACCGTCGGCATCTATTCCACCAATGAAATCTCCTCCACCAGCATTTGAGCTTCCACCATTATCCATATCTCCGATACATGCTACTCCACCGATATCTGAGTATACATTTTTATTATATTATTTATTTATTTTTTATATAATATTTATATACTTATATATTTGTATAATGTATTTTCATTGCAAATGCATTATTTAGTCGGATATTTCATGGTTTCACACATATGGCGCATGTGTGGAACCGCCAACATCAGGTGATGATGCAGTATGATGTCGAGGAAAGGCCAGTAGGGGAGACCATATGGGAGATGCATTTTTTTTTAGAGTGCTTGTGAGACGGTCAGAAATTATTTCCATAGAGCCCAGAGATTGATGATTGATGGATGATGTTGTCAGGAACCAGGTATGGGAGGAGATATGGGTAAGTACATCTTAATTATATTTATGCATTTTATATGTTTACACTATGTTTGATTAGAATAATCTTGTAACTGACTTTTGATAATTTTTTGTAGAGAAGGTAGACTTTCCGAATCACGAGAGGGCTCGAGATGCCCGACTGAAGAAGATTGGATAGTTGTATCGGGGCTACAAGGTCAAGCTCCATAGAGGATGGCTCGAGCATCGATGAGGCACTCTAGAGGAGCTTGTTTCTTGGATACAGGACTATCCTCCGAGTCAGTGGAAGAGGATGGTTACATATTGGAAGAGCTAGAAGTTCAAGATAAAATTATTAATTTTTAAATTTTTTAATATGCTTAAAGTTATATCTAAATATTTTTAAATATTTATTATTTATTTGAATACTTGTTAGGCTATCTCCCATCAGAATCGAAAGAATCGGGCAGCTCAGGAGTATATGCACACTTTCGTCCATGAGTTTATGGCCAGTCGTATGCATAGAGAGGTAATGAACTCTAAATCTTACTAGATAAATTAAATTAATATTTTTTTTATATTTTTGATATATTGATCCATTGTTATAGCTGATGAGAGATGAAGTGATGTCCAGCCATAGTGAGATCTTTCGATCCAGCCATACGGACAAGAAGGATAGGCCGATGAATGCTGCGATCGAAAGAATTTTTGTAAGTATTAAATATATTAGTATATATGATTAGTATTATAGTATTTCTTATAAAATTTTATTTGAATTTATAATTATAGGATCAGTTAAATACGCCCGCAAGTGAGGGCTCGGATACCTCTGGCCCTCATGACCATCTATCTCAGGTCTTGGGGCCTAAGCACTCTGAGAGGATCCGATGTAGGTTCGGACATACGTCGACCAGCTATTGGTCTGAGACGAGCATCTCTTCATAGGCTTCTGGTGTCGTTAGTCAGAAGGAGCTTGAGGAGGCGTTGACACAAGCAGAACATGTTGCGACACGGGTAGATCAGGCTAAGAAGCGTGCATCTCATCTGGAGAGCATCGTGAGAGACATGGTGTCAATGCTTAGCACGCATTTTGAAGGTATCTTCACGAGTTTTAAGGATATGTTGGCCCGCATTCCAGCTCTAACTCCGGCTCCAGCTCGTGCTCCATCTTTCAGTGATGACGATGATGTAGATTTAGGAGACTTTTGAGATATTTTTTTAAAAAATATTATAATAAATTTTATTTGATAATAAAATTTTAATATTTAAACATATTTTTATATTTATAATATTTTTTTATGTTATATATCTCTATATCTGTCAGGTAAATTATATAAAAAATTAAAAATTTTATATTTTTTATTTATTCAGAAGCTACGATAATGATTTTACCACCACTGTTGTAGACGTGCCAACCACTATCGTAGAAAATGTATCAATTGCTATATTAGATCTATAATAGTGATTATATAATCACTTCCATAGACAAGTCTATGGCAGTGATTTCATAACTGCTGTTATAGATAAACCTATGGTAGTAGTTTAGAAATCGCTGCAATAGGCACTCTATGGCAGCAATTTTTAAAACCGCTGCAACAACTACTGTCATAAACCTACGGCGATGGTTGTAGTGACAACGGTTAGCTAACCACTACCATAGCCTATAGTAGCAGTTTTTTGGGCTACGACAGTAGTTACAAACCACTATCGTAGTCCTGTTCTGTAGTAGTGAGAGGATTCTAAGGCTTATCGGACCTCTAGATCTCAGCTATAAAAGGGCCTCCTCTCTTCCCTCTTAGCCTTGCAAAATCCCTTGATTGGAGCCGAGATATTTCATGATTCCATGGAGTCATTTGGCTATGGGATCTCGCTAGTAGTTGGGAAAGATTTCTAAATTCTTTTCTCTTCCTTTCTTCCAATCCTTAGGTTGACATTTTCCTATGACCGAAAGAAGCTAGAAGCCATATTTTTGGTTGAATAGGGCTGGCCTCCCTTGTTTTTTTCCTTTCTTCTTCCACTGAGCTGATCGTGAGTCCCTATTTTTCTTTTGTTAAAGGAGGGACTCTACAATTCACCTCTTTCCTCCCTCTCTTCTCTCTCATTTCTCGTGCTCTCTCCCTCTTGTTCATTTCTCTCTCCTCTTCATCTCTCTTCTGCTCTTCCCTTCTCTCTCTAATTGATTTGAGGGGTTGAGTGAAGGGATTCAGAGAACTTAGTAATAGATCCCTGGTAGACTCTAGTAGAATGTCTAGGTTGTGATATCCGGCTCTAAATTTTCTCCGCATGAATCTTAGGGTAAAAAAATCCAAAAAAAAGAAAAAGAGAAAGAGGAATGAAGACTCCCCCCATTGAATCCAACTGGGAACCGACTCCTAGGGCTACCAAAATCCTAGGAAGCCCTCTATAAATCCCTTTCTCCCTCCTCCAAAGCCATCCACAATGAGCACTAGCCTTCCTCCCTCTTCTTTTTCCTCTTGTCATCCATTGAAATTGCAGACCATCCTCACCATGTCTACCTAAAATCATTGCCGAAGATGTCACTAGAGCCTAAGGTAAGCCTCAGCCCCTCTTCCTCTCTTCCTTCTCCTTCTTTCCATGCCATTGCATATGGCTATCGATCGTTGGATTCACTGAAAAAGCCACCTAAGCGAAGACTCTATTTTTTTCTATTTTGGCCAAGCTTTCTTCTCTTTTTTCCAGCTACCAACTTCACCGCTCTTGGTGCCACACCCATGGGTCATAACCCTCAACCTCCCTACCCTCCTTTCCTGAGGTCATGGCTGCCAGTGATTGGCCAATGATTGAAAAAATGAAGGAAAAAAGGGTGGTCCCTATTTTTCTGAGTCTTTCTTTTTTATTTTGTTGACTGGCCACCTATGTTACCATCTGCTACTGGACTTCTAGCTATGAGCCATCGCCCCCTTGCTTCCCTATTTGGCCAAGAAAAGAAGAAGAAAGGAAAAGAATAAGAAAGAAAAGAAAAGAAAAGAAGAAGAAGAGAGAGAAGTTTTCTCTCTCTTATGTCTTTGTAGGATTTTCTCTCTCTCTCTCTCTCATGTCTCTCTCCTATTTTCTCTCTCTAGATAATGATAGGATCCTAGATGCTATTTTATCTCTCTAGTTTCTTTCTTCGTCCACTTTCTCTCTAAGAAGACATAGGGATTCCAATACCAAACCATCCCTTCTACTAGGGATCCATGATTAACTCCGATAAGATGACCCCAAATCATTTTTTATTTAATTTTACTAAATTTATCAAATAAAAATTGATTTTGATTTAATATCACTATAAGAAAGGGGATCTTTAGCGACGGCAATGATGCCGTCGGTAATAACACCTTTATCGATAATCAATAATGACCAAAAGAGAAGCCGTCGTAAAAAAAAAAATTATTTTTAGTTTTTTTTATAATTTTATTTTTTTTAATTTGATGGGCAAACTTATCAATGATAGAGTATTATTAGCAATGACATGTAACCATCACTAATAGTATTACCATGGGGATATAGCCGTCGCCAATAATCCTTTCATTTCTCGTGATCGATTTCTCCCCTCCTTGGGTTTTTGCCAAAAATTCTTTTTTTTCTTTTCTTGGTGGTCTTTCCTCCCCTTCCCCTCTCCCTCGCACCAGCGCTTGTGCCCATAACCCCATGCTTGTGCCGCCCCCCCTCCCCCTCTCCCACGATCGCACCCCCTTCCTCCTTCTCCCTAGTAGTCTTCCCTCTCCTCCTGCCTTGGTGCTCGTGCTCACAACCCACCACAACCCCATGCTCGTGCTGCCCCCCTCCCCCTCTTCGACAATCACACGCCTCCTTCCCCCCTCTCCTCGGTGGTCTTTCGTCCTCTCTCCCCCCCAGCGCTCATGCCCACAACACCCCATAATTCTATGCTCGTACCGCCCCCTTTCCCATCTCATGCGATCACACCTCCCATCGACGACTGACCGAACCAACCTCGGCTCACCCTCATTCTCCCATTTGTTTACCCCTCCTCCCATAGGCCCTCGATTTCTATCTTCCCCATTGGTGACTGACCGACCCCTTCTTTCCCCCTCTCCTGGTTCTCCTGTGCCATGCCGCTGCCCCTCACCTTTCATTATCCCGGTGCTGTCAGAGTCCCCATGCTGTCAAAGTCCTTGTCCATGCCATCAGAGTCCCCATCTTCGTGCTACCAAAGTCTCGTTGCTGATTCCTACTGAAAATATGTTCCTAAGTCAATAATTAACCTATTGATGGTTGGGCTATACATTTATAATTGTATATGAATTATAAATTAATAAACATTATTTTAATATTTTTTCATCATAAATTTTATTATCTTCTAATGAACTCCTATGTTGTGATGAAGTTCTTAGGACTATCTAGATTCGATAAAGAAGGATTTATCATTTAGTTCTTAAATTATTCACGATCAAAAGATATGTTGTTTCTTAGGACGACAACGTTTATCGAGTATAGATCATTGTATGCCATATAGATTGGTTATCCTCATAACCAAAAAGTGTTGAGATACTGGTATGGCATGCAAGTAAGATATATGGGTACATCTACACTGAACGTGATCAACTTCGGAGCTTTTCTCCTATCAAGACTAGCTCCGATGAAATATGGGTATAAGTATTTCTTTAACTTGAGATCACCATGGTGACTTTCAAGCAGCTCACTATGCTTTAGTTTCAGACTACTTGAATTTTTAATTCAATGATGAAAGATTTCTAGGCATAGTCAAGTACTTGAGGAGTCGGTGCATGTATCAAGATGGGATTGACCACTCCTAGTTTCAGGAGCTGTATTCAATTATATTTTAATTTAGCAAAGCCTTGGCCAGGATAGTCTTAGTGAGGAGTCATGGGACTAATTACTTTGAGATACGATATGGATGTATTTACTAGGGCTGACAGTCTAACCCTGAGTCATCTATTACATAGAGATCATAGGGATGAATTATATGGTAACCATATTCCATAGGTTCCTCGATGTTGCATTACGATAAATTTATCTTATCCAAACATTGGGTATCATTGCTAGATGGTCAGATCAATTGATACAAAAAATTAGTTTTTATGCTACCGACTTAGGATTCGAATCTATGGGGTCACACACAATAAGAGTTACTACCTGATCTGATGGTTGATTAGAGTCCTGATGGACTGAAACTCTGAGTTTCACTCATTTGAGACTCTCTGATCAAGAGTTCTATTAGTCTAAAACTTTATAATCATGAGTTTCATTCATTTAGAACACTGAATTCAAGAGTTTCACTGGATTGGAACTCTTCGAGAGTTTCATAGTGATGGAACTCTATTGCCCAGACTCCCATCTGATTAGAACTCTGTGTTTATTAAAATATTAATTAGTAATTTAATTATTGATTAGCTCAATTTGATTGAGCGATAAGGATTTGATTAAGTTTGATCAAATTAGATTCAACTGGGTTTGACCCGAATAGATTATGAGTCGACCAAATCGCTGTATGAGATTTGATCCTGATTTGATCAAGGACTGGACCAAATTAATTTTTAATTTAATTAAGAATTAAATAGATTAGATTAAGTTTAATTTGATTGGGTTTAATTTGGTCTAGTTAATTTTGAATTAATTTGGTTTGGTTAAAACCAACTTGGACTAATTCAAACCCTATTTGAATTCAAACCTCCCTTTGCGCCACCTCATGTTTGACTTTTCTACCTTGCCCATGCCCACCTTTATTTTTTTACATAAGTTTCTTTCATGAAGAGAAGAAATTTGCACCCCCTTTCTTTCTTTCTTTGACCTGGTCAAATGTTAGACCTGTTCAAACTTTTTTTGAATTTTGAATTCATAGAGGTTGGTTTGGTTGAAACCTCTCTCTCCCTCTTATCCTTATCTCCACTCCCTCTCTCTTTTTGGTCGCCAATTTTTTTTGAAAAATGGGCATGCACATAGAAGGAAAGTCCTTCTGCATGTGAAATAGGTGGTATGGGCGTGGGAATTGGATAGGCTTGCATTTGAATTCAAATACTAGAAGTTGGTTGAAACTAGTTCAACCAATCTTAACCTATACACTCTACATGGTATTTCCACTTATTTTTTATGCAATAAATTATGAATATTTTTATGCATGAAGTTGGAAGGGTTATCATTATATGGTAAAAATTTGAAAGTGATTGGGCATTTATTTTGGATGAAAAAAAATCTTGGAGTGAAGGTGAGCAGGGTCCTATAGCACTTTATTTTTTTTTCATGCCTCTATTCTCTTCTGATTTTTGTCTCTAAGAACACTAAATTTTTAGATATAATCTAAATAGAATTTATATATTTAAAAGTCATCTTTCCATAAAAACTTATTTCATAGAAAAACTCCATACAGAGAGGGTGTGAGAGGGGTTTTAGTGCGTCATGATTTTTTAGACCGAGTGAAACCCAAGATTTGGAAATCTGGGTTCAGGTGGAGAGATCAAGTTCTGTGAGCATCAGATCGCCACCAAATATTATACATCATCTCATCATCATCCAAAAAATGAGTTTTGATTTTTTAGAGTATCTAAAAAATTAAAAAATAGATGATTGATTGGATCAATCATGATCAGCCATCGAATGTCCCATCGAGGAGCCAGCACTCTAGTGGGACTGATCGAGATCAGGAGCTCCATATGGACCAACCATAGAGTTTGGACATATGTGTAGCTATAGTGTGACATCAGAGCATTATTCGATGGATTTAGATTACGATGATTAGCTACCTATAAAAAGGTATTTTATTCTGAACATATAGATATAGTAAATAGTTTGCTGCATAGTTTTATTTTCAGATCTATATGAATGCATGCATATTATGTTTAGATCCTTAGTATTGGATTTAATATTCTAATATGATCAGTAGGTAATTAATTAGATTAATTACTTCTTCCACTATATCTTTGCTATTTTTGAAATTTTTTTTTGAAAGTAGCACTGCAAATCCTACACTGCATCCTTCAAATGGTATCAGAGCAAGGTTCACTAAACATGATATGCTTACATATTTAGATTGATAATTTAGATTTGATCTAAATATTAATCTAATAATTTAATTAATTAGATCTATAAATTAAAATTAAGATCGCACAAACTGAAGGTTGTCTTACTGTAGGATTTATCTCCTACAGTGAAAAGGTTGTCTTGGTACGTTGCTGATCTAAATCATTAATCATAAAATATTAGATCTAATCTAATATTTTTATGATCTGATTAAATTAGTCTTTAATCTAATTTTTTATCATGAATGCATGTTTAGATAGAATCTAAAGTTTGATTCATGATTTAGTATTATGTAGTATACATAATTTTAGATTAAACCCTACAACTAGTATTGTTTGTGAAATCGAGCCGATTCAATTTTAAAATGAGTCGACTCAATTAGTGAACAATGCTAAGTTATAAAGAATCTTTTAAAATTTTAAAAAATATTTTTAAAATGCCAAACCCTAACCCTCAGCTCATAAACTTAATTAAAATTAAGTATAATGATTTAGTGTCTAGAATTATGAATTAAGACTCTAAGTCATCAATCATAAAATATGGGTTATTGGATTAGTTGAATTAGATCCATTAATTAGGTTAGACATAAGGTTAGTTAAAGAATGGACTAATTTATAGTAATTGATCAAATCTAATTAAATATTAATTTAGATTAGATCAAGAACTCTATAGAATCAATTACAATAGTTATAGTTGGTCAAATCCATGCCTTTAACGAGGACTAAATGAAATTGATTCATGGCTACGCGATCGAACCCATAATTACTAGGTTGATCAAATTAAAACTAATGAATCGGATGGTGTCTAAGATAAGTCTGGCAGTTTGACCAGTGGTTTTTAATTGGGAGCTACTCGCATTGATTCGATCTTTGACGAGTTAATGGCATATCCCTTCTATTGATCTCACTTATCTAGCCATCTTGGTGAATTAGGTTTTGATTAGATCACTTGATGATTTAGGCTCACCCATATCAATTAGGTAAATAAGTCTAACTGATTTAAGTGCTCCTAATACTAGCTTAGATTAGATCCTTTTTAATCTGACTTTGTGAAGTCAGTGGGAGGATTGAAATTAGCTCACTAAATTTTTTTCTCTTCTTAAAATATGTTAATTAAATCTTTTAAAATTATTAGATCCTTAAAATTGAAATAGTTATATAGATAACTAAATCATAGCCTTTCATTAAGTTAAATGATAATGGGCTCATTCGTATAATGATCATTGGAGGCCCAAAGGCCTGGTGATTATTGACTAATAAAATTATCATTCATCAAATAATAATTTGGTTAAGTCTTTCTGATGGTGGTTAGGTTGGCCGACTAAAGTCGGGCTTGATCATTTATTGATTAGATAAAATTAAATATAGTTATGTTAATGGTTGGACCTAATCAAACTTTTTCAATGGAAGCCAAAGCCTATTGATTAGGTCTTCGGGGCAAAATCAAAATTACTAAAAGTTGTTTAGAGAAATAATTGATTTTGAATCTATCCATAGATGCACATGGATTGACCAACCAAAGTTGGGCTCGTGTGTAGTCTCTGTGGATTCTAGTACCCACTAAGAAATTAAAGTAATTTCTCAAATTGAAAGTAGAGGCTACCAATTCGTATAAAATAGTGGAAGAATCTTTAGACTAAAGTTTAAATTTTTAGGATAATTGATTCATATACTAATTAGGTTTAAATTTTTTTTTTATGCAGAAATGGTCACTAACCTGTCGCTCCGATCATTGTTAGACAATGATAAATTAATGGGATCTAATTATGATAGCTGGTATCATAAGTTAAAAATCATCCTAGAGCATGAGCGGATTCTTTATATAGTAACGGATCCAGCACCTGAGGAGCTAGCTCCAAGAGCAGTACGAGATACTTATCAAAAATGGCTCAACGATTGCACCACCGTTCGGTGCATATTGCTGGCAATAATGAACGACGAGTTCAGCCGTAGGTTTAAAAATGCCCAACCATAGGAGATGCTTCAAATGTTGAGAGACTTCTTTGACATGCCTGATGACATTGAAAGACACAAAATAAGTTGTGCCATTTTCAATGCTCGGATGAGGGATGGGGCCTCAGTCATCGATCATGAATTGCATATGATCGAGATGATGGAGCGCCTTAGCAAGCTGGGCTTTTTCCTGCATGAGTAGCTTGATAAGAATGCGATACTTAATTCCTTATCCAAGTCCTTCCTTTCTTTTCTGACTCAGTTTAGAATGACAAAGCCTGCAGTTAACTATCATGGCTTATTGAGGTTGCTGCAGAACTTTGAGAAGGATCACCAACTCCACAAGAAAATGATGAATGTAGTGGGAGGGTCTTCTTCTGGTCGTCGATCTTTTAAGAAAGGAAAGAAGAACAAGAAAAAAAAAGAAGGTATAATCGCATGCTGGAATGACTGCACAGGGTCAGACCAAGAAGTGCAAGCCTGATCAGAGCCAGGTGAGTGCTTCTTCTGTAAAAAGTAGGGGCATTGGAAGAGGAACTATCCTCTGTACATTATCTCTCTAGACCCGAACAGGCTAAGGAAGAAGCAAATGGTTGCTGGGCAAGGTAATTATATGATAACACCATGTAATTTTTTCTTATTTGATTCTACTGCCTAGGTATTAAATGCTGGAAGCTCTTATTATATTTATAATTCTATGCAGGACTTACAGGTCAGTAGGTGATTTGATTAAGGCGTGAGATTTCTAAATGTTGGAGATGGAAGATAAGTTCAAATTCTAGCTTTAGGAATCATGAATTTTATAATCAATTCAAATAAAGTTATTCTTAATGAATGTTATTTTTGTCCAACTTTCTTATTGAATGTCATTTTTGTAGGCCTTTTGACCATGAATGATTTTGAAATATCAATAAAAAAATTTATAATATCATTTTGAATGGTATTATAATTTTTATTAGACAATTAAATAATGGTATTTATTTATTAATTATGCCTATTAACGTGGTTCAATCCTTTGATAAATATCTTAGAATTAGTGATGTATCCGAAGTCTACCTTTGGCACTGTAGGCTAGGTCATATTAACAAGAATAGAATAAACAGGTTAGCTCAAAAAGAAATTCTTGA
This sequence comes from Cocos nucifera, assembly GCA_006176705.1. Taxonomy (NCBI): domain Eukaryota; kingdom Viridiplantae; phylum Streptophyta; class Magnoliopsida; order Arecales; family Arecaceae; genus Cocos; species Cocos nucifera. The sequence continues at coordinate 165,722 of QRFJ01000970.1, read as the reverse complement.
GATTAGTGATTGTGAATCACTTTTGATCTATGAGTCTTATCTTCTTGGTAAGATAACCAAGTCATCTTTTACTGAAAAAGGTGAACGAGCTATTGAACTTCTGAGTCTAGTACATTCAGATATATGTGGACCCATGAGCTCAAGTACTAGAGGTGGATACTTCTACTTCATAACGTTCATGGATGACCTATCTAGGTATGGGTATGTCTATTTAATGAAGCATAAGTCAGAGTAGCTTGAAATGTTCAAACTATTCTGAAATGAAGTAGAGAAGCAAATTGGAAAGAGTATAAAAATTCTTCGGTCTGACCAAGGGGGTGAGGACCTTTCCAATGAGTTTCTCACATATCTTGGAGAGTGATAAGCATCATAAATTTACCAATAAAGGTATTAATTTATTAATTAATTTATATTAATTTTTAAGAATTATTAATCAATTTATATATAATTTTTAAAAAATTCATATTTTTATTAATTAAAAAATTAATTAAAAAATAATAAAAAAATAAAAAATAAAATTTTATTATCAATGGAAAGAGCTCATTTTTTTGATCACAACAAAATAAATTTCAAATAAAATAGAGCTAAAGCAGAAAAGATATAAATTTTTAAAGATATAAAATAAATAAAAATTAAATAAAAGAAAGAAAATGGCTCAGCCGACTCCGTAAGCCGAGCCACCAAGCCAAGCCAAGCCATCAAAGTCGACTGAATCATTTAAGCCATCAACCGGTCCATGATCCAGGCGTGGACCGCCAGCTTAGCAGAAACCGACGAATCAGAGATTGCCACGTGGCGGACCTAGACCCTTAAAGGGTCCACAAAAATTTATCGCGGTTCACAGGATATTTTGGTCTTTTCACCTAGCGACAAAAGCGCTGATTAGCTGCGGTGTGCGGTGCGGCTGGTTCACACGATCCATAGGAACAGTAATTGCGCGATCGAACGGCTGTGGTTGATTGCGGTCAAGATCGGACGGCAGTGGTGATTTCCAAGCTTGATTCAAATTCTATCAGCGATCTGGCACGATCCGATAGCCAAAAAACCAAGAGATGAAGATCCAACAGTCCAGAATACTCCCGACGGTGATCAAGACTCTCGATGCATGATTTGCGGCCAGATTTCCTCCATCAATGCATGATCGGATGGTCAGAATTTAATCCGACTCGATCTGGACTGATATGCATCCGATTTTGATGATTTTTGGACCGTTGGATTCCTATTGAATGGCCAGATTTCACCAAATTTACCAGAGTCATATCAGAGCTGATTTGATTCAAATTTTATCCAAATTTCTTTGCATTTTGATTATTACAAAGGTTATTAGTCCCATATTGCCTTTAGAAAAAATATCCAGCCCTCCTAACTCTATAAAAGGGATCTTAGGCCTCCAGAAATAAACATCTTCAATCAAGGTGAAGCTTTGGTATAGGACGAAGCCAGGCTATGGGTTAAAGGCTGCTTCAAAGCAACGAGTGCCAAGAAGAAGAGCCGGGCTTCTACACCATCTTTCTGCCAATACCGATCCAAGATCAGAGATCAGGCTATTTTATTCTTTTTAAATTTCATGTATTTAAATTCTTAAAATTTTAATTAATAAAAATTTTATTTTTGCACTTTAATTTCTTACTTTTTATTTTTATTGTAATTTAATTTCTATACTTTAAATTATTGCTTTGCAAGTAGATGCTAAGATCTAACTAGTAGATCTTAGTACCAAGTTTAAATTTCTGCATCTTTTAATTTTTATTTTTAATCTTCCGACTTCACTTTTAATTCCAAAAACTCAAATCTTTTCTTTTTCTTTTCAAAAAAAATCAAAGATTTCAAATCTAAAATACTACCTTCCCTATGGATTCGACCCGACTCACTGCTATCTACGCATTTTCAATGATTTTAAGAAGTCGGATTAAACTGATAAACACGGTGTCTTAACGACAACATCGCGTTCCTATCAAGTTTTTGGCACCGTTGCCGGAGAAGGCATGGATATTAAATTTTTGATCTCTTTGATTTTTCTATAAATAAATTATAAATAAAATTTTTATTTTCTTATAAATATTGCTTGCTAATTTTTTTTATTATTTTGCAGAAAAAAAGATTAAAGAATAAAAAGAATCAGGAGTTTTGCTTGGTGAGATCAATCCTAACCCTAGTTCTCTTTTTTTTATTTATTTATTTATTTATTTATTTTATTTTTAAATTAATTTAAAAAAATATTTATTTAAACCTAATTAAAAGCCTCATGATAAGATTAGAAACCCTAACTGTTTAGAGCATGCATCATATTAGTTTTATTTTTATTTTTATTTTTATTTTTTTTTTGGTGATTGCTGGAGGCAAGGTAAGCCTTTCAGAATTCAATTAGTTGCATGCATCTAGTTTAAATTGCATAAAACCCTTTGATTGAATTTTTTTTTTCGTGTGCATATTCATATTAAATCAAATTAAGGGCACAACCCAATTAAACAAGATAAGGTGGGGATTTGATCACCCTTCCTTAGCCCACAAACAACCAACCAGCATCCTGCATTGACCTAAGCCTTTAATTTTAAAATCAATTAGACATCAACCCTAGGAACTCGAGCTCAATAGGACAAGGAATCCTAAGAGTTGAACCGGATTAGGATAAGTCAATTTGACTGGTGTCTAGGAAAGTGGTTCAGGGACGACTGCGCCCGAAGGAAGGTGGTTTCTAATTGGTTCCGTTCGCTTACCTGGCCAAGCATAATTGGTGTCTAAGGCAAGCAACGGGGGGACTCCCACCGACCTTACACTTACCTGGCTAGTTGATTGGCTAATCCTACACTTGGAGGGCTTGAAGGTGACCTTGGCAGTTAGGAGCTGTCTAGATCTAGGATAACCCTTTAGTCAGGATTGATTGACCAACTTGATTGCTAACCAACATTAAATCTAATTAAACCTAATTCTTCTCTTTCTTCTTAGTTCTAGGACTCCTTAGGACCTCTTCTTTAAAACTTTTCTTTCTTTCTCCTTACTCCTCTAAAAATAAAATAAAATAAAATAAAATAAAAATTAAACTAACTAAAAAAATATTAAAAATGATAATTAAATTAAATTAAATTAAATTAAAATTAATAAATAAAATAATTAAAAAAATAATTTTTAATATAATAAAATAATAAAAAAAATTAAAAAAATATTTTAAATTTTTTTTTTTGAACCATACATTAGGGTTACACTAATACATGCACGGTAGGAAATCACTTTTTCTGATTTAGTTGAACTTAATTGAATGGTTGATTCACATTAAACATAATAATCAAATGGCTAATCTGAATCTAATAGTCCAAAAATTAGATAAAGTTGATCTTCTTGCTCAGAAAATAGATCAACTCCTAATCCTAGGTGAACAATCTCCTCCACAATTTACATCATCTTCTAATTATCAGGAGAATTATTCAATCTGTGCTAGCCCAACCCATCACGTGAGTGAATGTCCTATGGCTGCACAATTTCCATCTTTTATCCAAGAATAAGTTCAAGCTACTCAAGGATACTCCAAATTGATTAATGACCCATTTTTAAAAATTCATATAATCCAGATTGGAGTAACCACCATAATTTTTCTTGGACATCCCAACAGACTCAGGCTCAGAACCCAAATTTACCCATCCAAAACTATCAAAATAGGCTCCAATACCAAAACTTATGCCTATAATAATGGCCAGCCTAGTCAGTTTACCCAGCCATCATATTATAATCAGCCCTTCATACCCACCTCCTCAACAGACCAATCTAGCTGATGATAGATTTAACCAACTTCAATAATTGAATTCTGAACTCAACAGCAATCTATCGCCAGACTAGAAGCTCAAATAGGATAATTAGTTGAGTCTAACATGAGGAGAGAAACTAGATCAACTACCGAACCTACCAATTTCAAACAACCCACCTAATGTCCACCAACCACCTGGATTAAATTATCAATTTAATGTCTTCATCTAAGAATCTTCCAATTTGAGAATACCAAAGTAATTCCTGAACTTAAAAGCTATAGGATTCTTATGGACCCATACCAAGACCAGGTGAGAGAGGCTAGTACTGATGCTAGCCAAAATAAAAATTTAGAGGAACTGGTTAGTACTGAGACTAACCACATAGAAGAACCCGAGCCAAGAATTAGTACTGATGCTAGTTCTAGTTTAAATGAGATAGAAAAAAGGGAAAAGAGAATAGATGATTTACCCGAGACTTATAAACCTAATGTCCTATTCTCTTCAATCCAAGAAGCCGGTTCTTCTTACAAAAATCAAGAGGCATGTAATGAAATGTCAATGGAGTTGTTTAAGCAAGATCATATTAATTTACCTCCAGAATTAAAATCGCCTTTAGTCACCATTCCAGCACCCATTGAATCAAACTTAACTCCTAATACAAAAACTCCATTCATGAGCATTTTAGAAGAACAAATAGGAGAAATTCTTAATAAATATGGGTCTGAGAATGGAATCATAAATTATATCCCTAAAATTAACAATGAATATATCAATAATGGGATTATAAATCAACTTTCTGAGATTGGCAATCCAAAACCATTGGAATTTGTCAATCCAATATTCGACACAGGATAGTAAGCTACATTGTGTCTGGCTGAAGACGGTAAACTTAGCGCTTGTTGGGAGGCAACCCAATATTTAGTTTTTATCTAATTTATTTTTTTAGTTTATTTTCTTTTTAGGATAATTTGAATAAGTTGGAGGAAGAGCTCAAATTTTTAAAGGCATGTGCTGGACCAAAAATATACTGAGTCAGGTGTATTCTTTCATGTTCTTTATTACATCCTTTATTTTTTCTTTTTTCTTCTCCATTGAGGACAATGTCGATTAAGTTGGGGGAGAGAAAAAAATAAAAATTTTAAAATTTTAAGTCCTCAAAAAAAAGTTAGTATTTAGTATTTAGACACCTTGATTATGCTTAAGAATCGAATTAAACTAAGCATTTTTAAAAGAAAATTGATGCATAGATCAGAGAATCTGTGAGATATTGAGGAATCAAGTATTAAGAAAATTCAATAAAGAGTTAAGTCTAGAATATAAAAAGTTTTTTCTTGGAGCATTTCTAATTATTTCTACTAGCATCAAAGAAAAGTCTACTTTTTATAGGCTTGTGTAGGGTAACTATACATTTCTTCATATAAAAATTTATTTTAATAAAATAGTTTTCAAGTACTTCTCACTGAGTAATCCGGGCCTCTTTGCCTAAGCAAGCATTGAGTTTCGCATCAAAAGGTGGGAAGGGCAAAGAAGCTCGTTGTAAAGCTAGTCTTAACTCGTAGCCTATTTGATTCGAGCTAGTAAGCCCGAGGGGTATTCTATACCTAGTGCCCTAAAGCCAACTGGTTTGGGAGTCATTGGCCCAAGACTCGCTACATGGATCAAATAGAAAGCTTAAGGAGTTAAGACACTCAATAGTGGTACAACGTTAAAAAAAAAAAAAAAAAAAAAAATATTGATTTTCCATCGAGTAACCGGATCCCGTTGCCTAAGTAAGCAATGATATTCACATCAAAAAGTGGGCAATATAAAAATAAAAATCAATAAATGAAGGACGGAAGTAGCAATACACTTGCCTATATGAAAGTTTAGACAAATCAGAGATAAAGGTAGGATAATTTAGAAAAAGTTCTAAAAAATTTAATATTCTTTACTTAATTTTTCTATTGATAAGTATTAATACCCCAATGATATATCTCATTTAAGCTCTACTAAATATCAATGGCCATTTTGAAAATTGCTTAGGTAAAATTCGAAACTCTAAAGTTAAAAGGTATTTAAAACTAAATTCTTTCTTTACTCGAGGACGAGCAAAGCTTAAGTTGGGGGGTGTGATAAGCATCATAAATTCACCAATAAAAGTATTAATTTATTAATTAATTTATATTAATTTTTAAAATTATTAATCAATTTATATATAATTTTTAAAAAATTCATATTTTTATTAATTAAAAAATTAATTAAAAAATAATAATAAAAATAAAAAAATAAAATTTTATTATCAATAGAAAGAGCTCATTTTTTTTATCATAATGAAATAAATTTCAAGTAAAATGGAGCTAAAATAGAAAAGATATGAATTTTTAAAGATATAAAATAAATAAAAATTAAATAAAAAAAATGGCTCAGCCGACTCCGTAAGCCGAGCCACCAAGCCAAGCCAAGCCATCAAAGTTGACTCAGCCATTTAAGCCATCAGTCGGTCCACGATCCAGGCGTGGACCGCCAGCTCAGCAGAAATCGATGAATCAGAGATTACTACGTGGCGGACCTAGACCCTTAAAGGGTCCACAGAAATTTATCGCGGCTCACAGGATATTTTGGTCTTTTCACCTAGCGACAAAAGCACTGATTGGCTGTGGTGTGCGGTGCGGCCGGTTCACACGGTCCATGGGAACAGTAATTGCGCGATCGAACGGCTGTGGTTGATTGCGGTCAAGATCGGATGGCGGTGGTGATTTCCATGCTTGATTCAAATTCTATCAGTGATCTAATGCGATCCGATGGCCAAAAAACTAAGAGATGTAGATCCAACGGTGCAGAATACTCCCGACAGTGATCAAGACTCCCGATGCATGATTTGCGGCTAGATTTCCTCCATCAACGTGCGATCGGACGATCATAATTTAATCTAACCTGATCTGGGCTGATCTGCATCCGATTTTGATGATTTTTGGACCGTTAGACTCTTATTGAATGGCTAGATTTCACCAGATTTACCAAAGTCATATAAGAGCTGATTTGATTCAAATTTTATCCAAATTTCTTTATATTTTGATGATTACAAAGGTTATTAGTCCCATATTGCCTTTAGAAAAAATATCCAGCCCTCCTAACTCTATAAAAGGGATCTTAGGCCTCCAAAAATAAACATCTTCGATCAAGATGAAGCTTTGGTATAGGACGAAGCCAGGCTATAGGTTAAAGGCTGCTTCGAAGCAACGAGTGCCGAGAAGAAGAGCCGGGCTTCTACACCATCTTTCTGCCAATATCGATCCAAGATCAGAGATCAGGCTATTTTATTCTTTTTAAATTTTATGTATTTAAATTCTAAAATTTTAATTAATAAAAATTTTATTTTTATGCTTTAATTTCTTACTTTTTATTTTTATTATAATTTAATTTCTGTACTTTAAATTATTGCTTTGCAAGTAGATGCTAAGATCTAACTAGTAGATCTTAGTACCAAGTTTAAATTTTTGCATCTTTTAATTTTTATTTTAAATCTTCCGACTTCACTTTTAATTCCAAAAACTCAAATCTTTTCCTTTTATTTTTAAAAAAAAATCAAAAATTTTAAATCTAAAATACTATCTTCCCTGTGGATTCGACCCGACTCACTGCTATCTACGCATTTTCAATAATTTTAAGAAGTCGGATTAAATTGATAAACACGGTGTCTTAACGATAATATCGCGTTCCTATCAGAGAGAATGGATTCTCTCCTAATGCACTCCTCCTGTAATATCATAATATAATGGTGTGTCTGAAAGAAGAAATCAGATCCTGTTGGACATGGTTCGATCCATGATGGGGTTTGCTGGTTTGTCGATCTTCTTGTGGGGATATGCGTTCGAGTCAGCTTGTTATATTCTAAATAGAATTTTGAGTAAATCTATTAATAAAATACCATATGAGATATGGATAGGACATAAGCCAGTGCTCTCACACCTTAGGATTTGAGGGTGTCTTGCTTATATCAAACGTTTAATGACAGACAAGCTTGGACCTAGGTCTGATAAGTGTAGTTTTATAGGTTACCCAAAAGAAACGAAAGGGTATTACTTCTACCTTGTTGATGAGCAAAAAATGTTTGTCAGCCTTAAGACAGTCTTTTTAGAAAAGAAGTTTCTTGGTGAAGGAACTAATGCCTCTAAGATTGAACTTGATGAAGTTCGACAGATGGAAGAATAGACACAAGTTGTTGAACCTGAGTTGGATCTGATTAGATCAAAATCAGAATCCATTATAGATGCATCCTTAAGATGATCTGGTAGAGTACCACGTCAATCGAATAGATATTATGATTTCATATTCGAGATGGGGATCCTATTGAACTCAATGAGAATGATGAGAATTCGATCACCTACATGGATGCAATGTAGAGACCCAACTCTAAAAAATGGCTTGAGATCATGAAATCCAAAATGGAGTTCATGAAAGTCAATGATGTATGGATATTGGTTGACCCACCTGAAGGGATAAATTTTATAGGATGTAAGTGGGTCTTTAAAAGAAAAAGAAGCACAGATGGAAAGTTAGAGACCTATAAAGTCCATCTGCTTGCCAAGGGATATCGTCAATGTTATGGTATTGACTATGATGAGATGTTCTCTTCTGTGGCAATGCTTAAATCCATTTAGATTATACTTACCATCACTGTCCATCTAGACTATGAAATCTAGCAGATGGATGTTGTTGGATGTAAATCCTTTTCCTACCGAAGTCCAACGAGAGGTCGACCCTTCAGGTGATTTTATCCAATGAAGGCAACCGCGCCTAATTTCGATCGATCAAGAATTTATGCTCAGACGTCGAAACTGCAGACCTCCAATTTGAATTTATCGATCGATCTTCTTCACTCAGATTTCTAGCTCCTTTGGATATCCCCAAAACCTACAGGGCATTGTAGATTTCACTCAGACAAACTTGAATAGTGATGATAGCTCTCAGGCAGCTGAGTAATAGGTCTAATTGTAGCTTGATTTGGCCGATCTTAATGCTCTTTGAATCTCTTCCCAGTAAAAAGCCATCCAAGCTATTCGATATTAGACCAACATTGGATCAACGAAACTCTCCTCTAGACAAACTCCCATAATATACTAAGAGTAGTAGACCTTGGAATTCCTGCATCAAGAACTCTGAACATGCAGACAAAAGAACCTCATCTCCTTTATATTAGTCTTCAGACGGCCTCGAAGGTGGCCGAGCTTCGAACGAATAAATAAATAGACCCTCTCCAAGCAAATCCCCTTTAGCTCCTTCTAGGCAAATTTTTCCTAGTCGACATCCTCCCCGTTGATCTCCCCCCTGACACCAGCTAATTTTTTTTCCATCAACCCCTGTCCATCCATACTTTTTACATCAGCTAAGAGGGGACCCGTTGATATGTAATTGCTTCTTCAATGGACCCCCTTTTAGGATTCTCCAAAAGAATTATTTTTAGAGTTCTTCTCCTTCAGTCGAGCTTCTCCTTCAGTCGAGCTTCTCCTTCTAGCAGAACTACTCCCGAATTCTTCTCCAGCAGACTTCCTTCAAGATTTCCTTTCGAATTCCTTCTGATCGAACTTCCTGCAGTCGCCCAAAAGGGTCTCCTCGCCTATGCAAATCCGATTCTATACATAGCATAGACCAACTCGCACACAGACTACCTTAGGAGAGTCTGAATTCCTTCGGAGCTAATGTAACTCAAAGTTTTTCACCGACCGACGTCTACTCCTCCAAACCTCAACTATTAAATCTCAACAAACTGGCACGTCACAACAACAAACACTACTCTTCATAACAAAATCCACGTGATCTCGAGCGGCCCACTACCAGACGGCTATGGTTATTACTCTTAGTTTGTTACAGACTCCACCTATAAAAGGGATCCTCTAGATACGTTTCTCTTAGAAGCTCTTATTCTCCTTCTCAAAACTCTGCTACTTTTTTTGCTGAGCATTCCATTTCTATTGGTCAGAAGAGCTAAATTGATCGTTGGAGGGTCCTGTCGGAGCCACCCCTCCTCCGATTTGGATATCTTTTGTAGGTCTCGATGGTGACCTCGACTTCTCCAGCTCCAGCTAGTTTCGATGTTGATCAGATTCTACACCAACAAGATTGGCATTGGAGGAAGGACCTTTAAGTTCTTACTCTAAAAAGAGTGTCCAGTCGGTCTTGATCCTTTTCTTCTTTTAACTCTTCAAGATCCATCGAGATTCATCTTTGTTTAATCTTTTCAGCCTAGAAATACCTCCAAAGAAGACAACCACCCAATGATCCGCTGCTTTCATTGCTAGATCTCTGCCAGATCCACCCATCCCTACTCCATCACTAGCACCTCACCCCCCTTTGTTGGCGGCCATGATGGATCTAGAGCAGTTTAACTTGCTAATATAGTAGGTTCGAGGCCTCATCGAAATGGTGCAAGCCATGCAGCAACTTTCGATGGTAGCTCCACCAAAAAATCTCCTATTGAGGTGTCAAGAATCGGTCCTAAGGAGGCATACTTGGGTCAGCAGACTCGTCACTCCTAGGAAGAAAAAATAGAGAGCTGAAGACCCCTATTCAGACCATAATTCTTCTTCAGAAGAAATCTTTCCTATCTATAGTTGGAAGCCTTCCAGGATCTGTAATCGAGATGATGTTCTCGATAAAAAATTGCAAGAAATGGACCAACGGATTAAGAAACTCTATCATATCACCTCGACTCACCATGACGATATCTGCATCGATCCCTCCTTCTCTACTTGAATTATGCAAGAGCTTATTTTGCTAAACTTCAAGCATCCCCAATTGGAAAGCTACAATGAGATCTCTGATCCAATCGACCACCTGGAGGCCTTTCGGATCATAATGCTGCTCCATGATGTGCCAAATGGCATCTTGTGCCAAGCTTTTTCATCTACCTTGAAGGAAGCAGCAAGAAATTGGTACTTGGCATTGAAGCTAGGTATGATCTTCTCTTTCGATCAGATAAGCCATCAATTTGTAGCTCATTTTATCAGTAGCCGATGTCCCAGACGAGGTTTGGACTTTCTCATCAACATCAAGCAGAAAGAGAGAGAGAGAGTCAATCTGGACTTACGTCAACCGCTTCAATGCTGCTACCCTTGAGATCCAAAATCTGGATCAGTCCATTGTCATGGCCGCATTGAAGGATGGCCTTCAAAAGAATGATCTATTGTTCTTCCTGAAGAAGAAGTACCTCAAAAATTTTGCCGATCTGCTAGCTCAAGCTGAAGGATATGTCCGAGTTGAGGAAGCCTTCAGGTTGAAGGATGAAGAAGTTGTAGGAAAGCGACAAGCAGGCAAATCTAGCAAGCCCATAGTTAAAGAAAAGTCGAATGAAGTTCGGCCGCACTTCTGGATTCTCTTCGAGTGCAGGTGAGCTTGAATTCCTCCTCGAGCTCGTTGCCAAAGAAGCTCTAACAGAAGGATGCGAAGAAGTTTTCTCCTAGAAGATTTCATAACTATGCCCCCCTCAATGCTCCAAAAATATAAGTACTGATGGAGATCAAGGAGCGATTGCCAAGACTAGAGAGGATGCGCACTCATCCTGGCAAGCATAATCCTGACAAATACTGCCTCTACCATCATGACCATGGTCACGATACTAAGAAATATATTCAGCTCCAAGATGAGATCGAGGAGCTCATCAAGTGAGGCCAGCTCGATTGATTTCTATGATGTCGGTCTGAAGGAAGAGAGGATCAGCCAAGGGTACTACCATAGTCAGAACCGCTAAGGAGGGAGGAGCAATAGAAAGATCAACCACCTCTCAACATCATCAACACTATCTCTGGAGGACTTCGGTGAGAGAAGGTCAGTGGATCTGAAGGATCAGTAAAGAGACAGAGGATTGAAGAACCTATAGTCTTTACTAAAGCAAACGCATAGGGAGTTCAGCTCCCGCATAATGACATGGTTGTAATTGCTTTAAATATTACAGACTATGATATACGTTGTGCCCTTATTGATAATGAAAGTTCGACCGATGTTTTGTTTTATGATACTATCTCCAAGATGTCTATACCTAACAATCGGCTTGGACCAATGAACTCCCCATTGGTAGGCTTCACTGGCGATGCGACATCAATTGAAGGTATAATAACTTTAATTATGGCTGCAGGACAATATCCAAGATAGTCCTAGGCACGGATGGACTTTCTAGTAGTAAGAGCTCCATCAATTTACAATGCAATCCTCGGTCGACCTAGCCTAAATACACTTCGGACAGTAGTGTCGACATATTACTTGAAATAAAGTTTTCGATAAGTTATGGGATTGTAAAAGTTAGAGGAGATCAAGCCCTGGCAAGGCATTGCTATTCAATTGCCTTATGGAGGGGTGAGAGATCAGATCCTTGTCTGGTTGATGGGCTGGATATCCGTGATGATCTAATGAAAGAGTGGGGTGAGCCTATGAAAGACCTTGCTTCATCTCACTGAATGACAGAAATATGGAGCACACGGTGCAGATTAGCTCAAACCTAGTAGGAGAAGTACGATAGCAGCTTGTCAAATTTTTATGGAGGAACATAGATGTTTTTCCTTGGATCTCTGATGACATGCTCTGAATAGATGCCGAGGTCATGGAACATCACTTGGCTGTCAATCTTAAACATCAGCCAGTGAAATAGAAGATGAGCAGCCATGCTCCAGAGAGGCAGAAAATAATTATAGAGGAAGTTGACAAGCTCCTCAAGATTGAATTCATCCGAAAAGTTAACTATCCAAACTGGATCTCCAACGTCATGTCCATCAAAAAGGCAAATGATAAGTGGAGAATATGCATAGATTTCAAAAAGTTAAATAAAGTCTACTCAAAAGATAGCTATCCCCTACCCAAGATTGATCAACTGGTGGATGCGACCTCAGGCCACGAGCTCCTCACCTTCATGGATGCCTTTTTTGGCTATAACCAGATCCGAATGGCACCAGAGGACAAGAAGAAGATTGCTTTTATTACTGATCGTGGTCTTTACTGTTACAAGGTTATGCCTTTTGGACTCAAAAAAGTAGGGGCAACATACCAGCACCTGGTTAACAAAATCTTCGAGGAGCAGATCGATTGCAATATGAAAGTATATGTAGACGACATGCTTGTCAAGAGCCGAGCTTCAATAAATCACATTGCCGATCTTAAAGAAACCTTCAGCACCCCCAAGAGATACAAGATGAAGCTGAACCCAATCAAGTACATCTTTGGTATAACCTCGGTAAAATTCTTGAGATTCATGATGTCGAATTACGGAATCAAAGCAAATCTGAAGAAGATTCGGGACATAAAAGAGATGACTGCTCCAAAATCAATCAAAAAAGTTTAGCACTTGACCAAAAAGATGGTAGCCCTGAACCACTTCATCTTGAGGTCGGCCAAGCAATGCATGCCCTTCTTTCAGGTCTTAAAATAGTCGAAGAACTTCTGTTGGACTATCAAATATCAACAAACCTTTAAAGGGCTCAAGGACTATCTCTATTCACCTTTCCTATTAGCAAAGCTTGAACCTAGAGAGGAATTATTTTTGTACCTAGCGGTCTTCCCAGCGGCCTTTATGGCAGTCCGAGTCAAAGAGGAGGCAAAAGTATAATGATCAATCTACTACATGAGTCGAGTCTTGAGGGACATCGAGATCAGGTATACTAAGTTTGAAAAATTAACTTATGCTTTGCTGATTGCAGTCTGAAGGCTACGACCTTATTTTCAAGGGCACACCATAACTCTCCTCACTGATCAACTAATTGAAGCAGTCATTCATCAAACGGATGCCTCCAGAAGAATCCTAAAATGGACAATCGAGCTTACAGAATTTGACATCAACTACCGACCTTGGCCGTCGATCAAAGCCCAAGTATTAGTGGATTTTATAGTTGAATGCACCATTCCGAATAAAGCCGATCTTGAACAGAACGAAATCAGCATTCCATGGTTGCAGCCGAGCTTCTCTAAAGAAAGAGCCAACCTTCCTAAAGATTTTTGGATTCTATATGTAGATGGCTCATCTAATGCTTCCAGTGCAGGCGTAGGACTGATCTTGGTGAACCCAAAGGGGATCGTTGCCGAATATGCACTGTACTTTGAATTTCTCATAACTTATAATGGAGTCGAATATAAAGCTTTGATCATTGGATTAAAAATAACTAAAGAGTTAGAAGTAGATCATTTCTAAATCTATGATAATTTTCAACTAATGATCAGATAGGTTAGCGGTAGTTATGAAGCTCGGAAGAAAAGCATAATAAAATACCTTGAGAAAGTGAGGAACTTAACTCTGGCCTTCAATAGTTTTAGCATCCAATAAATTTTGAGGGCAGAAAATACCACAGCCGACCTTCTCTCTAAGTTGGCCACTTTAGCCCCGATCGAACTATCTAAAAAAGTATTTTTTGAAGTTCTAAAATACCCAAGTTCGGAGGAGTCGCAGTCCGTTATGCAAGTCGAGCATGAGTCAAGCTGGATCGACCCGCTAGTTGCTTACCTCAAAGATGGAGCTCTTTCTTATGATCTAAAAGAAGTTCGAAAACTCAAAAATCAAGCTTTTCGGTATGTTCTGTATGAAGGCAAGCTATATAAAAGGTCATATTTTCTATCGCTCTTAAGATGTCTCCGACCTTCAGAAATCGACTTTGCATTATAGGAAGTGTATGAAGGAATCTATGAAAGTCATATAAGGGTCAGATCCTTATCACACAGACCACTTCGGTAGGATTACTATTGACCGATCTTATACCATGATTCTATAGAGTATGTCAAAAAATATGACCACTGTCAGAAAAATGCAAACATTCAAAGACAGTCGACTTCTGAACTTATACCTCTGAGTGCCCCATGGCCGTTCGCTCAATGGGGAATGAATATACTAGGACCTTTTCCATGGCAGCCGGACAGCGTAAGTTCCTCTTGGTGGCAATAGATTATTTCACAAAGTGGGTCGAGGCTGAACCCCTAGCAAAAATCACTAAAGCAAAAGAGCAAGACTTCTTCTGGAAGTTGATTGTTTGCATATTTGGCCTATCTCAGATCCTCATAACAGATAATGGGCGATAGTTTATCGGAGCAAAATTTATCAAATTTTATAAAGATTTAAATATTTTTCATCATTTTATATTAGTAGCCCATCCACAGGCAAATGGCGAAGCTAAAGTGACCAATAGAATCCTATTGCAAGGCATCAAAGCAAGACTTGAAAGAGCAAAGAAAATTTGGATGGACGAACTCTATCACATGCTCTAGATATACCAAACTATCCAAAAGATTGCCAACTGGAGAGATTTCATTTGCCATAGCTTTTGAAATAGAAGCGGTCATCCTAATAAAGCTTAAACCTCTATCAGTACAAGTCGTGGTATTTAATGAGCAGCACAACTCATAGGACCTCAGGGCTAACCTTGACTTATTGGAGGAAAAATGAGAAAGAACTCAAGTTTGGATGGCAGCCTATAAACAAAAAGTAGCTCGCTACTATAACTCTAAAGTCAAAGATAAAATATTCAAAGTGGGAGACTTGGTACTTTGACAAACGGCTATTTCACAACCTCAGGATCAAGAAAAGCTCACTTCGAATTGGGAAGGCCCATATAGAGTAGAGGAGGTTGTTCGATCCGAAATCTATCGCCTGAAGGAGCTTGGAGGAGCAATATTCCTACGATCTTAGAATTTAAAAAATCTAAGAATATACTATCAGTAATTTTCCCTCAATAAAGTTCCTCTATTTTAGTATTATTATTTCTCGTTGCGAAAATTATATGATGACAGAAAATAACTCTCCAAAATAATCAAAAGAGGTCATATTAGGAACAGAAAAAGGATTTTATCATAACATGAGCAAAGTTAAAGGCCTCGTTAATTTAAGGTGAGATGAGGAAAGAGGCCCTGATAACGGTCCTAATGTACCCCTACAGTCATGTTAGGAACAGAAAGAGGATCTCATCCTAACATGAGTAAAGTTGAAGGCCTCATTAATTTAAGACGAGACGAGGAAAGAAGCCTTAATAACGGTCCTAATATATCCCTACAGCCATGTTAGAAATAAGAGGACCTCATCTTAACATGAGCAAAGTCAAAGGCCTCGTTAATTTAAGACGAGATGAGGGAAGAGGCCCTGACAACGATCCTAATGTGCTCTACAGTCATACTAGGAACAGAAGGAGGACCTCGTTCTAACATTAGCAAAGTTGAAGATCTCATTAATTTAAGATGAGATGAGGGAAGAAGTCCTGATAATGGTCCTAATGCACCCCTACAGCCATGTTAGGAATAGGAGGAGGATCTCATCCTAACATGAGCAAAGTTGAAGGTCTTGTTAATTTAAGATAAAATGAGGGAAGAGACTCTGACAACAATCTTAATGCGCCCCTACAATCATATTAGGAATAAGAGGAGGACCTCATCCTAACATGAGCAAAGTCGAAGGCCTTGTTAATTTAAGACGAGATGAGGAAAGAGACTTTGACAATGGTCCTAATGTACCCCCATAGCCATGTTAGGAATAGGAGGAGGACCTCATCCTAACATGAGCAATGTTGAAGGCCTCATCAATTTAAGACGAGATGAAGAAAGAGATCCTGACAATGGCCCTAATGCACCCCCACAAGACACGTTGGGAATAGAAGAAAAATCTCATCCTAATGTGAGCATAAGCCAAGACCTCGTTGACCAAAAATGAGAGAAAAGGAGAGATCCTGCTAACAACTCTTACACATATCCTTTCTGTGATGATCTGACTACATTAAATACGAAAAGTGAAATCCTATCTTGGTTCGTAGAAGAGATCCTAGCCCAGCATCCACGACAAGCATCTCATTAGAAGATAATGCAAAAAAAAAAATGGGTAAAGAAAGTAAAGCCACGAGCAAGCTTTGAATTCATGCAAAATGAAAGTAATAAGAAAGGTACCATCTTATTGTAAAAATAAGTTCGTTACATGCAAAATATGGGTCGGCAAGATCGATTACACCAAAAAAAAAAAAGGACCATCGAAATCCTAAGCAGGATCGAACTCCTCAGACTTCAGATAGGTGGTTATCACCAAAGATTCTTTTAGATGTTCGACCTCCTCCTCGAGCTCCCTCCACCTCATCATATTATCATGGAACATCCTATTGGCTCGACGGTAGTTCTTCTCTAACACTCATAGCCTCCTCCTCAGGACCTCAGACTTGGCTTCTGCATCCTTGGTAGCCTAATGCTCATAAGTTAACTTGAGCTTCAACTGCTGCACCTCAACCTTTTCTACATCGACTGACTCCCAGACTTCGCCAATGGTCTTCCTCAAGGAGGCAACCTCTTTGGCCTCCCTACTTGTATCAGCTCGAAAGCCATCATCAAGCTATCGCTGGAGTCGGGCTACTTTGTTGTTGGAGGCACGAAGTTTTTGTTCTAGCTTGAACATACTATCACTCTAGCCCAGTCAGTAAGTCTCGTATGTAAGCTCAGCATCATGCAGCTGCTTTTGAAGAGCGGAGAACCTCATCGACCAGTCCCACTCGAATCGCACCTTATCGGAGGACAATGGCAAGCTCCCCTCCAAAAGTTGGATCTTCTCTCTCGCCACCTTGAGATCGACTTTGAGAGAGCTGATCTTTGCCGTTAGTGCCTAAAATTTATCACTGGCATTTTTCTTGAGCTTGGTGATCTCCTTCTCAAAACTGCCTTTCTGGATGTTGAAGCTCGCAGCATCCTTCATGTGTAAACTTCGAAGGTGAGTGACCTCTTTGGTCACCTCCGAAGCATTCTTTCAAGAAGCTTGAAAGTTGTCCTCCATCTTCTTTAACTTTTTCTTTAGATGATGAACCTCCTTCTTTAAACCCTTGATTAGGGATTTTAGAGGAAGCCTTGAGGTAGTGGCTCAGTGTCATAAAGAGGTGTTGGCTTTGATTGTGATCGTCGGAAGGGTTCTAAACGACATTCACCACGACACAAGTATAAAAGAAAGAAAGTTTATTTTCATTTCTTAAAATATTTAAATACACCAAAAAAAAGAAAGGTATAAGTAATCAAAGATTTTCAACCTCGGTTGGTGCTGGGGCAGGCGAGGTCGATACATCCTTTGCAGCTCTAGGCTCAGGAATGGACTCGGGAGCTTCAGCTGTAAGTTCGAGAACACCTAGGGCGGGTTCGATGGTAGGAGATGCGGCACCGATGTTGGAGGGACCGGCTTCGCCATCAGGTTTGTCTGTCAGAAAGTCAAGGTCCACTCCAGGAAAGTTCTTCGCAACTCTTGTCATACAGATCTCGAACCCCTCCAAGAAGGCTTTCTGGGCGAACGCAATCTTGATGTCCTCCATTGCTTTGGAGGACTTGAAGGCTTCAACAGCCCTCTCCCTCTCGATGCCGACCTCCTCTTCGACCTTCTTTCTTTTATCTTTGGAGAGAGTCAAGGCCACCCTCAGCCCTATAGAAACTTCTTCCTTTTTTCGCGATGTCTCCCAAAGGTGCTCGATCTTTACGATTTGAATTTTCGAGGTCATCTTCAAATGGTTGACCTTGGCCCGAACCCTCTCGGCCTCTGCTTGAACCTCCTATAGAATTTTAGAAGCCTCAGCCTAGCGGAGATCGATGACCTTCGAGTGGGCAAATAAGTAATGCCCTAACTACAAGACAGGAAGAAATTAAGTCAAAATCTTAAAAGCGCACCCTTCATTCAAACAAGTTCAGAAGCATGGGTCACCTCGAGATAAGCAGTGAAAGGCTCATCAAATCTCTTGACGTCCTCCGTCCCGACCATTTTCTCAATAATATGCGGGAGGATGTTGTCGTTCATCAGGGATTGGACAACCTTCCGATCGTCCAAGAAAGCTCGATCCTGATCGGAGCCTTCGCCACTCAAACTCTCGACCGCCCTCCTCATCTTTTTTCTAATGGCGTTCTTTTTCTTCTTCTTCTCAATGACCTCGCACTACTCAGAAGGTGTGGTGGCAGCATCCTCTCAGGGCGAGATCAGAGCTGATGCGGCCACGTCAGGCTCAGAGATGGGCACTATCGAGATCGATGCGGTCTGAGTCGGCTCATCAGTGCGAGCCTTCTTCGATATTTCTCTGGCAAAGCCACCCTTTCTCTTGAAGGACTTGATCTCCATAGTCAGGCAATTTCGCTCCTCAGAAGTCATCTCTACAAAAGAAGAAACTAGAGTCAGAAAAAGAAAAGAGACCATGCACAATTTGTGGGCCGCGGAGGACTACCTGCCAGATTGAGAGGACCGAGACCGTAGTTGAACAAGGTTTGGTCCTCCAGGAGCTTGGAGATCGGAGGGGCTCGAAAGATCTTCAACTTGTCAGCCAAATCCCGATCCTCTTTCTCAAGCCCTGGAGATCGGCAAATTGAGTCCTTTATTTTCTCCCACGAAGGAAGTCCTAGTTCTAAAGAAGAATAGAAAACAAAAAAGAATTTTTTTCTTCCAATTATGAACGGAAGAGGGGGCACCCTTAAGGAACCCCTACTTGTCGAACTAAGAAGACACATACCATCAGTCTTTGGTGGTCGGATGGCATTTGAAAGTGAAGAAATGGCAGAATAGGGAGATGGAAGGTCGGACATCGGCCATGATGCACAAGGAGAGAAATCTTATGATAAACCTAAAGGAGTTTGGTGCCATGGCAGTGAAGAAAATATTTAAAAATCTGAACAAGTTGGCTACAAAAGAAGATATCGACAGTCGAAGTTCCACCTGAAGAGTTTCGACGTACAAGCAAGTTTGGCCGAAAGGAGAAAAGCTAGCTCGATCGCTGGAGCCAGGGAGTTCAAGTTTGCAGTCGAAGAAAATTTTGAACTGGATCCTAATCAATGAAAGGTCTTCAGGTTGAAGGTTGTATGAAATAGTATCAGGGAAGAAGAATGGTTGAGGTACTTCTACAAGCTCGAGATCCTTATAAGAAGGTCTATTAGAGCTAACGAGCCAAACTCCTAGAATCGATTGATCGGGACTCTTCGGAGGACATAAGGATCAAACTAAAGTAAAAAAAATCTCCAAAAAATCAAAAAAATAATGAAAATAAAATTTGAGACTCTCTCAAAGAAACTGAGCAGGTAAAGATGATAAAAGGTATGGATAATCAAAGAAAAAGATTTAGAAACTGACCTAAATCGATTGAAAAGAGTGAAAAAGCGACAAGCTCGATGGAAAGTAGAGAATCCCCAAGATTCTCAAGTCGATACGTGTCTCACTCATCATAGTGACAGAATGGCAACAAGCAAAACCTTTATTACGTCATACCTAGGGTAGCACTTTGATGGAAATTTCAAGAATTTATCTTTTTGGATCATTTCATATTTAAAAAATTTTGGTGCCAGTACGAAAATAGAAAAAAGACTTCGGCACTCATAATTCTTTACTCTCTTCGTTCAAACTTCGAACTCATGAGTAGGGAGACTTCTGTTGGGTGTAAACCCTTTTCCTACTGAAGTTCAATGGGAGGCCGAGCCTTCAGGTGACTTCATCCGATGAAGGCAGCTGTGCCTGATTTCGATTGATGAAGAATTTATACTCAGGTATTAAAACTATAGACCTTCAATTTGAATTTATTGATCGATCTTCTTTACTCAAATTTTTAGTTCCTTCGGATATCCTTAGAACCTATAGGGTATTGTAGATTTCACTCGGACGAACTTGAATAGTGATGACAACCCCCAGGCAGCTGAGTAACAGGTCTAATTATGGTTTGGTTTGGCCGATCTTAATGCTCTTTGAATCTCTCCCTAATAAAAATCCATCCAAGCTGTTCGATATTGGACCAACATCGGATCAACGAAACTCTTCTCCAGACGAACTTTCACAATATATTAAGAGAAGCAAACTTCGGGATTGCTGCATCAAGAACTCTGAACATGCAGGCAAAAGAACCTTGCCTCCTTTATATCAGCCTCTAGACGACCTCGAAGGCGGTCGAGCTTCGAAGGATAAATAAACAGACCCTCTCCAAGCAAATCTCCTTTCTCTCCTTCCAGGTAAATTTCTCCCAGCCGACGTCCTCCTCGTTAATCTCCATCCTGACACCAGCTGATTTCTTTCCCATCAATCTCTGTCCATCCGAACTTCTTATATTAGCTAGGAGGGGACCCGTTGATATGTATTTGCTTCTTCAGTGAACCTCCTTCTAGGATTCTCTAATAGGATTATTTTTGGAGTTTTTCTTCTTCAGTCGGGCTTCTCCTTTTAGCAGAACTACTCTCAGATTCTTCTCCAGTAAAGTTCCTTCAAGATTTCTTCAGTCATAGAGCTTTCGAATTCCTTCTAACCAAATTTTCTGTAATCACCTAGAAGGATCTCCTCGCTTATGCAAATCTAGTTTTATACACAGCATGGACCAACTCGCACACAAACTACCTTAAGGGAGTCTGAATTTTTTTAGAGTTGATATAACTCAAAGTTCTTCACCGATTGATATCTACTCCTCCGAGCCTCAACTATTAAATTCCAACGAACTGACACATCATGATAACAGACACTACTCTTTATAATAAACTCCACGTGGCTCTGAGCGGTCTACTACCAGATGGTTATGGCTATCACTTTTGGTTTGTTACAAGCTCTGCCTATAAAAAAGATCCTTTAGATATGTTTCTCTCAAAAGCTCTCATTCTTCTTTTCAAAATTTTGCTACTTTCTCTACTGAGCATTCTATTTCTGTTGATTAGACGAGCTGACTTCACCATCAGAAGGTCCTATCGGCTCCACCTCTCCTCTGATTTGGACTTCTTTTGTAGGTCCCTATGGTAACCTCAGCTTCTCCAACTCCAGTTAGTTCCGACGTCGATCAGATTTCACACCAATAGATGTAAAAATGAATTTTCTAAATGAATAGATAGATGAAGAGGTATATATGATACAGCTTGAAGGATTCACCTCTGTAGAAAGTCTAAAGTATGTAGACTTCAAAGGTCCATTTGTGAACTGAAGTAGGCATCTCGGAGCTAGAACATATGATTTGATAAAACAATCAAAATGTATGGCTTTGTTAAGAACGAAGAGGAGCCCTGCATATACAAGTGGGCTAATAATCCAGTAATAGTATTTCTAGTATTGTATGTGGATGACATTCTCTTAATCGAGAATGATGTTCCTGCATTATAAGGAATAAAAATCTGATTGTCATCATAATTTTCTATAAAAGATTTGGGAGAAGCTTCCTACATTCTAGGGATGAAGATCTATAGAGATAGATCTAAAAGATTGCTTGGATTGTCCCAATCTATGTACATTGATACTGTGCTGAAATGGTTCAGTATAAAAAATTTTAAGAAAGACTATCTACCGATAGGCCATGAAATTTTTCTTTCAAAGAGGGATTATTCGACAACACCTCTAGAAAGAGAGCATATGAGTAGAATACCATATACTTCGATAATGGGTTCTATAATGTATGCCATGATAAGTACACGATCAGATGTGGTATACTCACTAGAAATAATGAGTAAATACCAATCTAATCCAGGGAAGAACCACTGGAAGGTTGTTAAAACCATCCTGAAGTATTTAAGAAATACTAAGGACTAGTGACTTATATATGGTGAATCGGACTTGAAATTTGTGGAGTTCACAGACTCCAGTTTTCAGTCTGATCATGATGATAGTAAGAATATATTGAGATATATATTCATCCTTAATGGTGGAGTTGTCTGCTAGAAGAGTTTCAAGCAGCACACTGTGGTCGATTCAGTTTGTGAGACGAAGTATGTCGCTGCATCAAATGCGGCCAAAGAAGGGGTGTGGCTAAGAAAATTCATCATCGAGCTTGAAGTAGCACTCTCTCTTGATGGTCTAGTTCTGCTATATTGCGACAGCTCTGGAGCCATTGCTCAGGCAAAGGAACCAAAGTATACCAGCGGACGAAGCATATTTTGCGCCGCTATCATCTTGTCTGAGAAATTATGGATCGAGATGACATCAAGATTCAGAAGATCAATGGAAAGAAGAACCTGATCAACCCATTCACTAAAGCTATTATGGTGAAGGAGTTCAACAACTTCAAGTCAAAGATAGGTATTAGATATTACACTGATTGGCTTTAGTCCAAGTAGGAGATTATTAAAAATATGTTCCAAAGTCAATCATCAATCTGTTAATGATTGGACTATACATTTATAATTATATATGAATTATAAATTAATAAAAATTATTTTGATATTTTTTTATCATAAATTTTATTGTCTTTTAATGAACTCATGTATTGTGATGAAGTCCTTAGGACTAACTAGATTCGATAAAGGAGAATTTATCATTTAGTCCTTAAATTATTTATGACCAAAAGATACATTATTTCTTAGGATGACAATATTTATTGAGTATAGATCATTGTGTGCCATATAGGTTGGTTGTCCTCATAATCAAAGAGTGTTGAGACATTGGTATGACATGCATGTGAGATGTATGGATACATCTGCACTGAACGTGACCAACTCTAAAGCTTTTCTCCTGTCAAGATTAGCTCTGATGGAATATGGATATAAGTGTCCCTCTAATCTGAGATTATTATGGTGACTTTCAAGCAACTCACTGTGCTTTAGTACTAGACTACCTAAATTTTTAATTCAGTGATGGAAGGTTTCTGGGCGCAGTCAAGTACTTGAGAAGTTAATGCATTTATCAAGATGGAATTGATCACTCTTGGTTTCAGAAGCTGTGTTCAATTGTATTTCAATTTAGCAAAGTCTTGGTCAGGGTAGTCTTAGTAAGGAGTCACGGAACTAATTGCTTTGAGACACGACATGGATGTATTTACTAGAACTGACAGTCTAATCTTGAGTCATCTACTACACAGAGATCATAGGGATGAATTATACGGTAATCATATTCTACAGGTTCGTTGATGTTGCGTTGCGATAAATTTGATCTATTTGGATGTTGGATATCATTGCTAGATGGTCACATCAATTGGTACAAAAAATTGATTTCTATGCTATCGACTTAGGATTCAAACCTATGGGATTACACATAATAGGAGTTATTACCTGACTGATGGCTAATCTAGAGTCCTGATGGATTGAAACTCTAAGTTATACTCATTTGAGACTCTCTGATAAGAGTCCTACTGGTCTAGAACTCTATGATCATGAGTTTCATTCGTTTGGGATACTAGGTTCAAGATTCCCACTGGATTGGGACTCTTCGAGAGTTTCATAGTGATGGAACTCTATTATCCAGACTCTCATCCAATTAAAACTCTATATTTATTAAAAAATTAATTAGCAATTTGATTATTGATTAGCTCAATTTGATTGAACGATGAAGATTTGATCAAGTTTGATCAAATTGGATTCGATTGGGTTTGATCCGATTAGATTATGAGTTGACCTAATCGCTGTGTGAGATTTGATCCTGATTTGATCAGAGACTAGATCAAATTAATTTTTAATTTGATTAAAAATTAGATAGATTAGATTAAGCCTAATTTGGTTGGGTTTAATCTAGTCTAGTTGGTTTTGAATTAATTTGGTTTAGTTGAAACCAACTTGGACTAATTCAAATCATGTTTGAATTTAAACCTCTCCATGCGCCACCTCATGTTTGACTTTTCAACCTTGCCCATGCTCACCTTTATTTTTTTTATGTCAGTTTCTCTCATGAAGAGAAGAAATTTGTGCCTCCTTTCTTTCTCTTTTTGACCTGATCAAGTGTTGGACCAGTTCAAACTTTTTTTTGAATTTTGAATTCATAGAGGGTGGTTTGGTTGAAACCTCTCTCTCCCTCTTATCCTTATCTCCATTCCCTTCTCTCTTTTTGGTCATCATTTTTTTTCTAAAAAATAGGAATGCACATAGAAGGAAAGTCCTTTTGCATGTGAAATAGGTGGTATGGGCATTGGAATTGGATAGGCTTGCATTTGAATTCAAATACTAGAAGTTGGTTGAAACTAGTTCAACCAATCTTAACCTATCCACTCTGATGCGTGCTAATTTATAGCTATGGCAAGTGCACCAGTCGATCAAGTAATAAAGTGAATGAGTAGAGTATCGTCCCTAGAGGATTGGAAAATAAGTACTGAAAAGCTCTTTCCTATGCTTTATTTAGAAGATCGATTTATGAGAATAAATAAAAAAAAATTAAAAAAAAATAATTAAAATAATTAAAAAAAAATTTTATTAAATAGAGAGAGTGTAAATTATTGAGGTTTTAAATTCAAGAGCAATGGATTACTAAGGCAATCGGTTCACCAACTCAATCAATACGATATTCAGGTTTAGATTAATTTTATTTCATGTGACGGTGGAGTCTCCTAATTTATTCACTACCCTTTGGTCCAGGCATAGCAAATCTATTAATATTTATTAATTACCCTTTGATCCAAGTGTAATTTAAATAAATATTAATGCATTAGGTTTTGTGAAACCCTCTAATTAAAATACGCTGCATCCAAAGCGCACTAAAATTCCCGCATGCATATGAATTCTAATTTGATTCATAATACAAGGTATATAATCAAGAAGCATTAACATAGATGTACTTGGTCCGTAACATCTATGTTCATCAGATCAATTAGAAGATGGTCAGTAATCTAAAAGCATTAAGATCAGATTTATATACTCCTCATAAATAAAATTTAAAAATAAATTATACTGAATATTGCATCAAAAGAGTGGCTACACCTTAGCCTTAGTAAAATAAAATTTAGTTCATGATAACAAATTTAAAAACAGTAAATAAAATAAAAAGCATGAAGAAATTAGACTGTTTGATTGCTGAAATTGATTATCTGTTGCTCTTGATGCGGAGAACTTGGTGAAGAAGAAGAGGCTCCTTGATATCTTCTCTCTCTTTCTTCCTCTCTCTCTTTCTTTCTTTTCCTTCTTCCCGTCTCTCTCTATTTTCTCTCTGTTTTTCCCTTTTTCCTTTTCTCTTTCTTTTCTTTCTCACGGCAACACGGCTTTTTATAGATGAAGTCTCCAAAATCCATCCAAAACTCGATTTTAGACTCCTAAAACAATTCAAACTATGATCTGAATAATTCTGACCGTGCGATGTTGATCAAACCGTCCAAAAACCACTCAAAAACCCATTAAAATAACCCAGATCAAGTCGGATTTAATATCAGCCGTTGGATCATCCAATGGATTGAATCTGGGCCGTCCGATCTCGTTGAAATCAGCCTTCAGACCTTTAGTTTCAGTCGGGATGAATCTCGGCCGTTGGATCTCGATCGGGAGCTGCGGATGCCGTCCATCAGCTCCTTCTTCTCGTCCGTCCGATCAAGATTCAGTGAAAACCGCCCGTTGGATCATCCAAAATTCCCAAATTACCCTCCGTGGACCGTGTGAGAGCCCGGTGTTGCGTGGACCGCCGCGTTCTTCAACCAATCAGAGCGCGCCTCCGTCTGTGAAATTCCTGAAATACCCTTCGGTTGGTCCACCGTACGCCGCGAAAAATGCTGACGTCATCCTGACGTCAGCGTTGCGTCAGCGGTTTTTTTTTTTTTTTTTTTGAAATTCGATTTTGGGCTCGTTTGAAGTCCATTTTGCCTGAAATTTGTTTCATCTGAATCAGAAAAATGAGATCTTCATATTGGTAGCCTTCTTTCCTACATAAGATTAATAAAAGTATCAATTTTTAATAAAATATTTTAATTTATTTTATAATTTAATACTTTTATTAGTATATTTTTACTACTTATCACACTCCATATGGTATTTCCACTTATTTTTCATGTAATAAATTATGAGGATTTTTGTGTGCAAAACTGGAAGGGTTACCATTCCATGGTAAAAAGTTGAAAGTAATTGGGCATTAGTTTTGGATGAAAAAAAACATGGAGTGAAGGTGAGTAGGGTCCTATAGCACTTTATTTTTCCTTCATGCCTCTATTCTCTTCTAATTTTTGTCTTTAAGGACATTCAATTTTTAGATATGATCTAAATAGGATTTATAGATTTGAAATTTATCTTTCCATGAAAACTTATTTCATGGAAAAACTCCATACAAAGAGGGCGTGAGAGGATTTTCAGTGTATCAGAATTTTTTGGGCTAAGTGAAACCCAAGATTTGGGTATCTAGGTTCGGTCGGAGAGATCAAGTGCTGTGAGCATCGGATCATCACCAAACTTTGTACATCATCTTATCATCTTCCAAAGAATGAGTTTTAATTTTTTGGAATATCTAAAAAATTAGAAAGTGGATGATCGATCGGATCAATTATGATCAGTCATTGAAGGTCCCATCGAGGAGCTAGCACTCCAGTGGGGTGGATCGGGATCAAGAGCTCCATGTGGATCAACCATAGAGGCCAGACATATATGTGGCCATGGTACAATACCAAAATATTATTCGATAGATTCAGATTATGGTGATCAGCTATCCGTGAAAAGGTATTGTGTTTTGAACATATAGATGTAGTAAATAGTTTGCTGCATAGTTTTATTTTCAAATTTATATGAATGCATGCATATTATGTTCAGATTCTTAGTATAGGATTTAATATTTTGATATGATCAGTAGATAATTAATTAAATTAATTACTTCTTTCACTATATCTTTGCTATTTTCGAAAAAAAATTTTGAAAGTAGCACTGCAAACCCTGCATTGCTTCCTTCAATTCCCTATTCTTATGCCTGTGGATCTTTGATTTGGTGAGTATT
Organism: Cocos nucifera; assembly: GCA_006176705.1. Lineage (NCBI taxonomy): Eukaryota > Viridiplantae > Streptophyta > Magnoliopsida > Arecales > Arecaceae > Cocos > Cocos nucifera. The sequence goes on along the minus strand of QRFJ01000970.1, from coordinate 138,437 downwards.
AGCAACGGCAATGGCGACATCGCTAAAAATCTTTTTTTAATATATTAATTAAATTTAATTAGATAATTAATTAATTAGATATTAATTAAATTTATTAATTAGATATTTTATTTAACTATGATGAAGATTTTGGATGGTTGATTTTTAATTAATTATCTTTATTAAAACTAGGGGTGCAAATGGATTGGATCGGACCAGGTCATAAGTGACCCCGATTCGATCCATTTTCTTAATCGAATATAAATATTGGACCCAATTTCAGTCCAATAGAAGATCGGATCGAATCAAGTCGGATGGGATCCATAATCAAATTTCTTAACCCAATGGATCATTTGGGTCAGATTGGGTCCATGCATAATCCAGCTCCAATCCATGAAATACAAGTTCAATTTGGATCCGGATCCAAGCTGGTTCGGGTTTGATCCATTAAAGTATCCTTGATTAAAATTAACATTCATACAACACATAGGAACAAAGAGAGATGAGGGATGGGTTTGGATGGGGTCAAGTTGGATCGAATCATTTATTTTAAGATCCAAATCAACCCAAAAGTCTATATGGATCAGGTCGAATTGGGTCAAAATTCAGTAAATCTAAACTTGATCCAATCCAAAAAAATAGAATGGATCCAATTTTAGAATCCAATCCAGATCCATAGGTCCCTTAAAATGGCTCGGATCGGATCTATGCGGATCAAATTGGATCGGATCATGGATCAACCTGATCCATTTACAGCCATAATCAGAATAAATATTCCATCTTTTGAGTCTCTTTATGCTCTGCTTTTTATTCTTTTTTGCTATTCAATTGCCTATTTTTAAAAATTTTACATTGCATAGAGCCATAAACCCATCTTTTGATTAATATACATATTCTACGGCATTTTATATTATATATATTTTTTTATGGATGAAAGAATTATGTACACTGGTCAATTAACTATTTAATTTGGGTAGTTTAGGAATTGCAATTAATTCTATAGGTCATTGTAGTAATCAAATGATATTTTGAGGGTTTGAGAAAAATTTTGGATAGTATTTTTCTTTAGGTCTCCTCATACATCTTCAACGATGTGGGGAGAATTAAGAAAAATGCTACTAAAATTTTTTCAACTTTTATTACATATCGTTTGATTATTATAATTGATCTATAGAATTAATGTAATTCCTAAATGCGATATGACCTTCTATATCTATTAGTTGATAATATGATGCATTTTTTATGTAAGCCATTTTAAACGATAAATAATTGATAAGCATTTTGACTTGTATTTGTGTATGCAGAATGCTTAGATAGTGTGCTATGGACCATTGAGTAGTTGATGGGATGATTTCTACTAAGGCCAGAGCTAGCCATCACAACCGAGAAGAGAGCTCTCATGCAGCCAGCTCGCATGGTTCTTTGCCACACATACCATATGGTAAACTTTAATACTTTAGATATTCTCTTTTATGTTATTTTATTCTTTATTATCTGATATAATATTCTTTATGATGTCTTGATATTATCAAGTTTGGATGACGTGGGATCATCAGTGCCCCACAATCATACAAAACAGCATCCAGCTCTCAGAGTCAGCGACATGATAGAGGACCTGCCCGGCTCATGGCATCTCCAACATGATTAAATGATAGAGAACTCATCCACATTTAGAGCTGCTCGTAAGTATCATATCTTTATTGAATATGTTTAAATTTTAACCATTTTAGAGTTTAATATTTGTTCAAACTTAATTTTACAGCATATTTAGAGAGCCTAGCTAGGATGCCTCATGTGGTTACCAGAATCATCTAACAATTGATGCCGAGGTCGGTGAACGAGTTCTCTAGTTGGCCATCAAGGGCTTATGATGCAACTTAGGAGATGTTCCCGATAAGTTAAAGGTCTTTAATTTTTTAATTTATGATAGATTTATATTCTATTTATTAATACACACTTACTTATACTTGTAAGAGTACTACCGATTTGAGACTTCTCAAGATAAGGAGGTTGGCCGTCAAATCTTCAAGGAGGTGGCCACACGTAGGCTCCGGGATGGATTATATAGCCTTAGGCAATCCGCCATTGAGCACTTCAATCCGAGTCACCATTGAACTGAAAGTCTTATAAAGATCATTAGATATGGACGGATATATGAGAGCCCTTTTATGACTGGTAGAGCACTAAGGAGTACTCTGGGCACGATAGAATCGGACCATCCAGCAGCATCCGATCAAGACATAGGCGACTCTATTAGCACACATATTATGATAGATAGATTGATAAAAATTCTATACTTAAATTAATTTTATATTAAATTAATCATATATATATTTTAATTTATTTAATTTTATTATTTATTTATTATAGACATGGTAGCTAGATTGTGCATTAGGGCAGCTATAGATATGGGAGGCCATACAATAGTCTAGGAGAATTGGTGATTACTTAGATCCTAGACCTCGATAGATTATGAAAATAATTTAAAATATTATTTATTAAATTTTTATATATATTGATATGTATGGACTAATGAATTTCAAAACTATGTAGGTGGATTACGTGGAGTATCCCATATCATGGCATGGTGAGGACCTATTCTCTCAGCCCCTCTTTGACCTTGAGGGATGGCTCAGAGCCACCGAAGGGGTGAGTAGAAGCCGGGTCATAGGATTTAGCCATAGCTTCAACCTTCTAGCAGCTCAATACTTTTTGACGTCCTCCTCTCAAGTCTCGATGACTCAAACATGAGGTGACGAATATGTAGAGAAGGCCGTGTAGAGACTTTGGAGGCAGCGATCTTAGAACTTTCAAGATGCTATCCGTGATATGATCATTAAGATTCTTCATGATCTACATCTACGCTATTAACTAGGCTCATTATCACAGCCATCATAGCATGTAAGTCTAATAATAATTTTTTTTACTTATTTTAAATTTTTATATTTAGAAGCTTCACATATTTATGTTTGAGTACGAAAAGAGGATCTAAGGGATAAAAACTCAATCTAACCATCCAATTGATAGACCGGAGATGTCTATAGCTCCGTATCATCGAATGAAATATGTAAAAATAATCTATTTAAGAATCAAAATAATATATCAAAATATATACCTTCGATCGATATATACATTTTTATATCAAAATTTATTATTAATATTTTATTTTTCTTCATTACAGAATGATGGACCATCCAGTTCTCATCCACTAGCTACTAGAGAGGACGTACAGGAGCAGAAAGAGGATGAGAAGGATGACGAGGAGGATCTCACATGATATATATATATATATATATATATATATATATATATATATATATATATATATATATATATATATATATATATATATATATATATATATATTTGATACTTATAAAGTAGTATAAATTTATAAAATTATATAATTTATATTTTTAATATAATATAATTAATTTTATATTTATAATTATAATAAATAATTATTATTTTATTTATAATAAATTTTAAAAAATATAATTTCTTGTTACTATGATTAAAATAGATTTTTAAAAAAATTTAATTATAATTTTTTTAAAAAATAAAATACTATTAGCGATAGCATTAGTGATGCTATTATACGTCGGTAAAGACTATTATCAATGGTATTAGTGGCGGCATTGTCGTCTCTAATAGTTTTAATTATAAAAAAATAAAATAAAAAAATATTAGCGATAGCTTTGTTGTCGCTAATTAGCAGTATTAGCGATGGAATTCTTACCATCGCTAATAATGATAATTAGCAATAATCTTATTTCTAATGAGCTTTTGGTGATGGAATTTCGTCACTAATAATATTAGCGATGAAAATTTGCTTATTAGCGATGACATTAAGCCGTCACTAATAACCTATTTTCTTATAGTATATTTTAAATAGGATTATCTAATTTATCTAATAAAATCTAAATATCTAGGACAATCGAGGTAAGTAAATCTTATACTTCTTATTTATTTTTAAATTATTATATTTTTTATATAAATAAATTATTATTGATGAAATCATATTTATCATAAAATAAAGATCAGCATATAGGATATAAAAAAGCATATTTTATTATGATCATTAATTTTATGAATATATTTTATAAAAATGATATATTTATGAAGCATAAATTTTATTATTTTTCATCTATGTATATGTATGTTTTAAGAAAAAGATATAAAAATTTCAAAAGCTCTTAAATTGCTATGAATGAATTCCTAAAATTGAAAAAGTCGACATATGAAGCTAGCATCTGCAAGAAACATGGCTCTACTAATGGTTACAAAGTTTGCATACAAAATGAGAATTCTATCGATTAAAAAATATGGTCCTATCATAGGTACAAAGTAACCTTAGCATAAATATCTATTAGTAATATTTTGAAACATGACATAAACACATGACAAGAATAATTTACAAATCATATTTATAAAATATTCATAATTTATGCATACATGATTGTCTTTATGACTTATTTATATTATGCTTTATAAAATGCTTTATTTTTATAATATTTGTTATCTTCTAACTATTACATTATCTTGAAAAAATTTATGCTTAATTTAGTAAGGAAGCATGGATTTTTTTATTTACTGAACTAATGTAGCTCATACCTCTTTATTTTTTTTTTTTATAGAGAAATAAGGTTAGGAATAACAAAAAATCTAGACTTGGAGATTTGCATAACAAGCTTGAAAATTTTGTAGTTGAAATTTAGTTTATTAGATGATCATGGATTTATGCTTAACTATTTATGAATTTTGAGACAAGAGATTGGCGTTTGATTTTGGATTTAAATGCTTTAAACCAAACTTGGTTTATTTACTTGATGAATGATGGAATTAAATCTTTTATTATATATTATTTGTGATGGGCTTTAGCTGATTATGATTCATAGGCTTCATATTATTAAGGATAGTATCCCTCAATAGTACGACTATATGTCCCAAATTTAGGGCATGATATTTTATGGTATTAGAGTGATATGTTTAATCATGGGAAGAACTTAAGTTTAAATTTATGATTTATAGGGTTAGGCAAAGGATGAATATAGATATATTAGTTTAGATTAAAGTAGCACAATGAAAGCATGGTAGAGTACTAGTTAAAGACTAAGTATCCTTAATTGTTAAAGAGTGAAGATATATATGCTAAGTTTCGAGAATGAAACTTTTTTTAAGAAGAGTAGAATGTGACATCCGGCCCTAATTTTTTTCCCACATGAATCTCTGGGCAAAAAAAATAGTGAGAGAAATGGAGTCTTCTCCATTGAATCTGGCTAGGAACTGGACTCCTAAGGCTGCCAAAATCTTAGGAAGCCCTCTATAAATTCCTTCATCCCTCCTCCAAAGTAGTCCACGACGAGCACCAGCCTTCCTCCCTTTTCTTCTCTCTTTTTTCTTTCATTGAAATTGCAGACTTCCCTCATCGTATCCACCTAAAATCATCACTGGAGATGTCATCGGAGCCTAAGATAAGCCTTGGCCCCTCTTCTTCTCTTCATTTTTCTTCTTTCCATGCCATTGCACATGGCCGCCGATTGTCAGATTCGTCCGAAAAGCTATCAAAGCAATGACCCTATTTTTTCCTATTTTGGGCGAGCCTTCTCTTTTTTTCAACCATCGGGCTGCTGCTCTTGGTGCCACACCCATGGGTCATGATCCCTGCCCTACCCTCCTTCCCCAAGGTCATGGCGCTAGTGATCGGCCAATGATTGAGAAAATGAAGAAAAAGGGATGATCCCTATTTTTTTGAGTTTTTCTCTTTTTTTTATTGGCCGACCACCTGCCACTGGCCATCCTTTGCTCCGCCACCATCGGCCACCTATGTTATTGTCCACTACTAGACTTTCAACCATGAGCCATCACCCCCTTGCTTCCCTATTCTGCAAAAAAAAGAAGAAGAAAGGAAAAGAAAATGAAAGAAAAGAAAAGAAAAGAAGAAGAAGAGAGAGAAGTTTTCTCTTTCTCATGTCTCTCCAAGATTTTCCCTCTCTCTCCCATGTCCTTCTCTTATTTTCTCTTTCTAGATGATGATGAGACCCTAGATGCTATTTTATCTTTCTACTTTCTTTCTTTTCATCTACTTTCTCTCTTTAAGAAGACATAGGGACTCCAATATCGAACCATTCCTTCCTCTTCTATGGATCCATAATTGACTTCAATAAGATGATCTTGAATCATTTTTTATTTAATTTTATTAAATTTATTAAATAAAAACTAATTATAATTTAATATTTTGAATATGATTATCTAATTCATCTAACGAAGTTTAAAGATCCAGGGCAATCAAGGTAAGTGGACTTACGCTCCTTATTTATTTTTAAATTATCATATTTTCCATACAAATAAATTATTATTGATGAAATTATTTTTTTATAAAATAAGGATCACTATATAAGATATAAAAAAGCATGTTTTATTATGATTATTGATTCCATGAATATATTTTATGAAAATAATATATTTATGAAGTATGAATTTTATTAATTTTTTATCTATTATTTATATATTTTAAAAAAAAGATATCAAGATTTTAAAGATTCTTAGATAGCTATGAATGATTTTTTAAAAATGAAAAAGTCAACATCTGGAGCTAGCATCTACAAAAAATATGGTCCTACTAACGAATACAAAGTTAGTATACGAAATAAGAATTCTGTCGATTAAGAAATATAACCCTATCATGGATACAAAGTAAACTTTGCATGAATATCTTTGAGCAATATTTTAAAATATAACATAAATATATAAAAAGAATGATTTATGAATCATATTTATAAAATATTAATGATTTATGCATACATGATTATCTTTATAAATTATTTTATATGATGTTCTATAAAATAATTTATTTTTATAATATCTATTATCTTCTAAATATTGTATTATTTTAGAAAACTTATATTTGATCTGATAAGAAAGCATAGATTTTATTTACTGAGCTAGTGTAGCTCATATCTCTTTATTTTTTAGTTTTTTTTATAAAGGAATAAGGTTAGGAACGATGAAGGATCCAAGCTTAAGGATTTGCATAGCAAGCTTTAAAATTTTGTAGTTAGAATTTAGTTTATTAGATGATTAAGGATTTATACTTAATAATTTATGAATTTTGAGATAAGTGATTGGTATTTGATTTTGGATTTAGATGCTCTAAATCAATCTTGGTTTATATACTTAATGAACAATGGAATTAAATCTTTTATAGTATTTTATTTGTGATACATTTTAGCTGATTATCATTGATAAGCTTCATGTTATTGAGGGCAGTATTCCTCGGTACCGCAGCCATTTATGTCCTAGATTTGGGGCGTGACATAGGTTGCTCATATCCTGATCAAAAAGGATCTTCAGACTCAATTTAAACCACTTTGGAGTAAGAGTTAGATAGTATTTAGAAGCAAGATCCATCATATTAGGAGGCCGAATCGTATGCCAAACTTTAAGAGGTCATAACTTAGTCATACAATGTACAACTGAGATGATTCTTTTTTTAAAAATAATATGTATCTTTCAAGATCTAAAACTTTGGGCTAGTCTCCTAGGGAACTAAATTAGATCAAAATCTTATCGTTTGGGCATTAAAACAAGCTTGTCAAACTAAAACCTTTCTTCCTAGAAAAGATTTTGATCAAAGGTTATCTTCCAATCCACAAATTATTAAGTTTGATGCCGAAGTTGAGATCCTTTTTTTTTGTTGAATTTTAATATTTTTTTATGATTTTTATATATTTATCTTTTTTAAATATCTAGTCCTATTTAAACTAGGAAGAGGAGTCTAACCTAAATTGCTTAATAGTGAATATCCTTCTAGAAGATAAAAAAGAAGAATCTGATCTAAATTGTATAAGAGCAGACCTCACTATTATAAATAAAGACTATATACCTCAGTTTATGTATGATATGTCGAATTAATGAAATAAAATGAGACTTAAGCCTTACTTTTATAATTCTTCTATCTTCTTCTAGCTTTTTTTTGTGATATTTGAGTTTAGTGAATTGAAGAAAATCTTCCTTCTCCGAAACTTGATTAAGTTGGTATCAAAGTTTCGGCTCTTTACATCTATGGGAACTTTAGTCTATGGTCTAAATTCATAAGTGGGACAAGCAATCAAGAAAAGATCTATCAATACTTCAAGTACAACGAAGGGCAAGGGTAAGTAGGGCTACTAGTTCTTCCTCGATAGATGATGAGATGAATAGACGTCTCACATAACTAAAGAAGAAGATAGGCTAACTTATTGAGATCATCTTCAGCTTAGTGATCCTTTCAGCACAAGCACAAGCACCAACAACTCCTATTGCAAAGTTCTCCTATATTTGGAGATGAAAATCCTCCATCCATTGAGGAGGATGGGCAACCTAAAGATATAAAAATCTCTTTCTTCATCTTTTAAAGTTGAAGCTTGATTTGAAATCCCCATATACAATGGGACTATTGATGAAGAAAGGCAAATTAATTGGCTAAACTAGTTATAGACATATCTTACTATTTATGGATATACTAATATCTAAAAAGTAGCTTTTGCTCATCTTAAGCTTTCTAGCCATACTCTTACAAGGTGGAATTAATTTATATATGAAGAACAAGGATGTTTCTAATATGATGCGGAGTAAATTCAAGGATCTAATCAAGAAGTAGTTTTATCTAATCAGCCATGTGGAAGATCATTAGATTAAGTGGTAGTATATATGGCAGAAGTGTGATCAATCTGTCTAGGACTACATCATAGAGTTTCATAAGCAAGCAATCTCTCTTGGAATATCCACTAATGATTATGCAGTTTTCATAAAATACATTAAAGGTCTTCATGAGAGCATCTGAAAGGAGTTGAGGTTCTTTGAAGTTAAAGACATTAGTGAAGCTACCGTGAAGGCCATAGGGATTAAGAAGAAAAATCAGCCTAAGAAAGAAAAGAAAGGCAAGAAGCACATCAATATGACTCAGCAAAACTATTATGATCATTATAACTTTCATAGACACGCGAAGGGATAGTATTGAAAGCTTCACCCCAAGTTGCATCCCAAGAGAAGGAAGTTGAAGGATAATGATTTTGAGAATAAAAAAAAAAGTGGTTTTTAATGCTGTAGAGATTGAGAAGCTACCTAGACTCGAGAAAGCAAACTCCAAATTGAGCTTGTTGTGAGGAAAACTTGAGACATCAACTGAGATAGATTTAGAGATATTTGAGGAACTCTTTTGCTTGAAGATCTAGATGAAGCAGAGCATCATCGATGACATTATAGATCCTAAAAGCTTAAACAACCTCATCTCTGCTCAGAAGCTGTGATTCCAAACTAAGTTTCATCTACATTCTTATCCTCTCAGTTGGATTCAAAAGGATATCAAGTTAAAAATCACCAAGTAGTGAACCTTCAAGTTCACCATCACCGAGAGGTATATTGATGAGGCAATTTATAAAGTAGTTTCTTTGGATGTTTTCCAGGTTATCATCTTATATAGTCTTCTATAGGTGATAGAGAAAGTATAATTTCATAAAGGATAGAAATGAGTTCATGATCAATGCCTCTAAAATACAAGAAAACATAGACCTTATGACTATTGCCCAAGTGACTTGGTACTGCCTGCAATAAATTTATGATGATGATATGAGAAATCGATACTACTCATCAGAGGTCAAGCTCTTATCTCTTGGTTCCACCAACTAGTCAATCAAGATTGAAATCGAGATCGAGGAGTCACCATGGTCATCATTGATAAGTAAGGATGGTAAGGAGCATTCCTACTATGAAGTCAAAACATGAGAGTAGACTTTATTGAGACCCTAGAGTAAAGAAGAGCAAGTTTAGAACCAATCTCCAAGTAAAACCATGAAGTCTCAATCTAAGAGGATTTTTAGACTCGATGTCGACCACTTTGGCCATGATAAATAAGGGCTCATAAGGTTCAGGAGCATAATCTGCCATATTAGAAAACTAAATCGCATGCCAAACTTTAGTAGACTATAGTTTAGTCATACAATACTCGATTGAGATTATTTATTTATTTATTTTTCTAAAATTGGTATCTTTTTGATAACTACAATATTAGGCCAGCCCCCTAGAGGGTTAAATTGGGCCAAAATCCTATCATTTCGGCCTCAAAATGAGCTAAAATGATGTTTGAGTATTTGCAAAAGCAAGCTAGAAATCTTTCCTCTCCGTCGGCAAGATCTTGTAGCCAAATGGCTCCATAGAAGCTTGAAATATGTCGGCTCTAATTGAGGGATTTCACCGGTAGTTGATTGGAGATTAGATATGGGGCCAGGAGGGAAGAGAGGAGGCCTTTCCATAGCTGGGATTTAGAGCCCAGCAAGCCCTAGAATCCCTCACCTTGCAAGATTGGGAGAGGAAGATGAGGCGGCCAAACAATCGATCCAAGCTCATCCAAGCTGACCAGGTTGGGTCCAAGTCTAATTAAATGGGCTCTCAAATTCTCTCCCCTTTAAAATTAATTTCGTTCTTGAAATTAATATACCTAAGGCTTCAAAGGGTTGAAGATAACTAATCTTTATGGTAAGATATTTCGAGGAGTGCTCCTTCCTACCCTGACTTGAGGATCCAATCTTACCATTCGTAAATTAAGGTTCCAATCTTACTGTAAACTACATTTTTGATTGAGTGTTCCTTCCCTGCTTGACTTCCCCCAAACTTCATCAGTTCCAACTTTGGACTTCACATAAATTTTGATGCTTCAAGCTTGGTTTGTAGGAAGTTCAGATCCTCAGCAGCACAACTTTTACACATCGAGGCACCATCAGCGTGATACACGGTGCATTGCGGTGACGGAGGAGAACCATCCAGTGAGGATCCCGCTTCTTGTTTGTATGACTCTACCCAAATGGGTAATTGTGTTTAGCAGCTTTATTTTTCTCCCTCGGCCCCATCGGCCTGCTGACGACTGCAAGCGACGCGTGGTGGCATCTTTCAAGCGGACCAGCTCAATTGTAGAACATGGATCCAAAACTTGCTGAGATGATCCAAATAGGAGGTTCAAAGCGTCCAAAAATGTGGCTGCCTGGAAAAATTTCAGATTCAAAAGGAAATTCCAATTCACAATCCACAGCATTAGGGCACGCGTCGTATAACTTTGGCTTAAAGCAATAATTAAAACCAATTTAATTATGCAAAAATCCAGGACCCAAAGTCGAGGACAAACCACTATTACATCAGGACAAAAATAGTACACTCCGATCATAAGTTTGGAGCAGACCGGCGGGCGAACCTAAAATTAGACTTGATGTTCGAGAAAGATCTGCAATGACAATGACAATCCGAGTCCTCGTAGAATTTTCAACGGCAGACTTCGTCTTGCCTCCTTTCCTACCGATAGCTCGTGAGATGTGCTCGCCACATCCTTGATCTCAAAAGAATCAACATAGAGAACATCCAAACGTAACAGAGCTATGGCATCCGCAACATCAAATCCAAGCATGAATGCACGAACGAAGTCGAGCACATTTCCGCAGGTCTGATCGAGTCTTAAGTTCCACTCTCCGAGCCCGAGGGAACCACAAAACACTCGAGGACGACCATGAGAGCAGAATCATAAAAACGAATAGGCAGGGGAAGAATCTGTCAAATGGAATGGATGATGGTTAAAAAGAATAGTTAATTCTTCAGTTATCTTATCCCCCAAAAAACTGCCTCGTACCACCGAGAAAGAATTTCTTACAGCAACATTAGAAGAGTAACGACACGCGAGCGCAAAACCAAGTCATATTTTCCGAGTAGTGAATATATTTATGCATGCATCTGTATATGTATGTATTTGGTAAATAATATGAGATGTCATCTTGCGCCATGAGTACAGTCTACGATCCAGAAAGTTACTCTTTTAAGATAATAAGAAAGCAAGTAAAACCCATGGTTAGAACTTGCTTCCGACATACACTACATGGTATTCTCTAGGTAATGGGAACAGTCATAACGATCAACTTGGTTACATACACGTACATCGTATTGAAAAATTTTTCTATATATATAGAGATAGACTAGGCTCCGATCGATTAGAGTCCAGCCTACATCCGGTGAAATCTTCGACCATTTAATCAAGACGCATCTTCGAATGCACGCATAAAAAAGTGCATCGGTTAAAAAAAAATAGGCACGCATCCGTGCATAAAAAAATTTAGAAAAAAAAAGCATGCTACTTAAAAAAAAAAAAAAAATTAGAAAAAAAAAGCCTGAAAAAACCTTTAAAAAATTAAAAAAAAATAGATCTATTTTTTTTAGCTTTTTTTTAATTTTTTATTTTTTTTTATTTTTTTTGGCTTGGAGGCACGTGAAGGCGTCTTCAAGCGCCTTCAGGTCTTGAAAAAAAATTTAAAAAATATAAAAAAAAATTGAAAAAAAATAGGCATCCTTTGGTTTTTTTTTTTTTTTTCAGGCACTTTTTCGGCCCTATAGAAAAAAAAATTGCCTTAAGGCATCCTGTAGGCGCCTATAGGCCCAAAAAATTCAAAAAAAAATTAAAAAAAATCTTGCACCTTGAAAAAAAAATAGAGAGAGAGGGAAGCCTTCTTTCCCTCTCTCTCTCTCTCCCTCTCCTTTCTTTTTTTTAGGTTTTTTTAAATTTTTTTTGGACTTTTTTTTTCAAATTTAGGTTTTTTTCTGGATTTTTTTAGGCTTTTTTTTCAATTTCAGCTTTTCTTTTCTGAAAATTTTTTTCAGGCAAGTCTTTTCTGAATTTTTTCAGATTTTTTTTTTCAATTTCAGCTTTTCTTCTTTGAAAATTTTTTTCAGGCAAATTTTTATTTTTTTTAGGTGCAAGCGCCTATTTTTTCTTTGATCGGCATGTTTTTTCAGCCACACGCTCGAAGATGTGTGCTGATCGAATGATCGAAGATTCAATCGAATATAAACTAGACTTCGATCGATCGGACTTCAGTATATATATATATATTGTTGACGCAAAAATTTATCGTCGTCGGAGTCGAGGCCGAAGAGACTGCCGCCGGGGATCTGCAAAACAAAGTTTGGCTCGGAGCCGATGGGGGGTGGCTCCAGCAAGACCCTCCGACGCTCAAGTCAGTTTTCGTCAACAGAAATGGAATGCTCGGTAGAGTATAGAAGAGAAGAAAAGGGTTTTCAGAACCTGGCGTCAGTGTATTCGGAGGGTCCTTTTATAGAGGGAGCTTGTTGTAACCGCCTTGGTTAATGGGCGTCGTAACTATCTTGATCAATGCCGATCGTTATTGCCGATCGTTATTGTCGATAAATGTCGATTGTTATTGTCGATCGTTATTGCCGATAAATGTCGATCGTTATTGTCGTGTAACCGTAGCGAGATCGCCTGCAGGAATTCATCATAAGGAGTTCGGCCACTGAGAAGCTCGTCTACTGAAGAAGTCTGTAGGGAGTCCGGCTTCCGTAAAGGCTCGGTCGTTGGAGAGGTTCGCTGGGAGCTCGGTCGGCCGAAGTTCAGTTAAGACGACCGCTGAGGAGTTCGGCCGGCTGAAGGGACGGTCGCTTGAGGAGTTCGACCGAGGGGGCGACCGCTTGAGGAGTTCGACCGAGGAGGCGACCGCTTGAGGAGTTCGGCCGCTGGAGGGACGGTCGCTTGAAGCCCGGCCGAGGGAGGGTTCGGTCCTGACGCTGGGAGTTTGAGGAGCTCGGCCACTTGGCAGTTCGGCTGAAGCCCATCCGCGGAATCTCTTCTGCAGCCACTAGTCGCATCGGGCTGAGCATCGAACTAGACTTTGGCAGGAGCGGGGTTTATCCCCAACACTAGCCCCCCCACTCCCGAGTTCGAAACTTGAAAGAAGGGAGTGTAGTCAAGGCGACTGCCGAAGTTTTCTTCTGAGTCTCGTATCGATCCATGTCGAAGTTCGACGGATATTTCGTCTCTGGCTAAAGTTGATGCCGAAGTTGAGGCTCTTTAGCCGAGGTTGATTTAGTCACTTAGAAAAAATCCTATCTCTCGCCGGGGTTGAAGTCGGTGTTCTGACCTTATTTAATCGAAGTTGATAGGGTTGTTCGGAGGAGATCTTATCTCCTCTGGCCGAGGTTGACGAGGTCTTCCTCCTGTTCCTAATGGGCTATGGGGGCACATGCAGACCGTCGTCCGAGCTTCTCCCCCCATCTCGTCTAAGGTGAACGAGGCCTTCGACTTTGCTCGCGTTAGGATGAGGTCTTCCTCCTATTCCTAACGGGCTGTGGGGGCACATGCGGACTGTCATCCGAGCTTCTCCCCCCATCTCGTCTAAGGTGAACGAGGCCTTCGACTTTGCTCGCATTAGGACGAGGTCTTCCTCCTGTTCCTAACGGGCTGTGGGGGCACATGCAGGACCGTCGTCCGAGCTTCTCCCCCCATTCTCTCTAAGGTGAACGAGGCCTTCGACTTTACTCGCGTTAGGACGAGGTCTTCCTCCTGTTCCTAACGGGTTGTGGGGGCACATGCGGACCATCATCCGAGCTTCTCCCCCCATCTCATCTAAGGTGAACGAGGCCTTCGACTTTGCTCGCGTTAGGACAAGGTCTTCCTCCTGTTCCTAACGGGCTATTTTTACTCATTTTTCTCTTTCCATCCCATAATCCTTGTGTCAAAAATCAAAAATGCAGAGCAAAGGAATTTTTGAAGAAAATTTATTGATGATACATCCTCAGATTTTCTGAATTCCATGGCCGGGGAAGCATTATCCCTCCGAGTTCCTTCAGGCGATAAGTTTCGGGTCGGATAACTTCCGTCACCTCGTATGGACCTTTCCAATTTGGGGCAAGCTTCCCTTGACTCTGAGGCTGAGTGACAGCGGCTCGTCTGAGCACTAAGTCTCCCACTCTGAACGTCTTGCTTTTAACTCTGGAGTTGTAGTACCGAGCCACCTTCTGTTTATAAGCTGACATCCGGATGCGGACTTCCTCCCTCTTTTCTTCCAGGAGGTCGAGGTTGACTCTGAGGTCTTAGGGGTTGTGCTGCTCATTGAAGCCCATGACTTGTGCAGAAGGGAGCTTAAGCTCGACTGGGATAACTGCCTCAGTACCGAAGGCCAAAGCGAAAGGTGTTTCTCCAGTTGGCACCCCCTGAGTAATTCGGTATGCCCAGAGGACATGGTAGAGTTCGTCCACCCAGGCCCCTTTTGCCTTATCAAGTCTCGCTTTGATTCCTTGTAGCAAGGTCCGGTTGATTATCTCAGCTTCCCCATTAGCCTGCGGATGAGCCATAGAGGTGAAGCATTGGGAGATGTTTAATCCTTCATAGAACTCGGCGAACCTAGCCCCGGCGAACTGTCGCCCGTTGTCGGTTATAAGGATTCGGAGCAGGCCGAACCGGCAAACTAGTGACTTTCAAACAAAGTCCTGTACCTTGACCTCGATAATTTTAGCGAGTGGTTCAGCTTCGACCCACTTGGTGAAGTAGTCAATCGCGACCAAGAGGAACTTCCGCTATCCCGATGCTGTTGGAAAAGGATCGAGTATATCCATTCCCCATTGCGCAAATGGCCAAGGTGAATTGAGTGGAGTGAGTTCGGATGCCGGCCGTCTCTACACACTAGCATTTTTCTGGCAGCGGTCGCATCTCTTTACGTATTCCACAGAATCGCGAAATAAGGTCGGCCAATAATACCCTTGCCGAAGTAACTTTAGCGACAAAGATCTTGCTCCTAAGTGGCTTCCGTAAAGTCCTTCGTGCACATCCCATAGTGCAAGATTAGCCTCTGAAGGTCGGAGGCATCTCAACAATGGGAGGGAATATGACCTTTTATACAGCTTGCCTTCGTATAAGACATAGCGGGAGGTCTGATTCTTGAGTTTGCGAGCTTCTTTTTGGTCGTGAGGAAGAACCCCCTCTTTAAGGTATGCGACCAATGGATCGATCCAACTGGGCTCGAATTCCGTCTGTAGGATGTCTTGAGATTCTTCTATGGTCGAATACTTCAAAATTTTCAGAAACACTTCTTTGGGCAGTTCGGCTGGAGCCGAAGTGGCCAGTTTGGAAAGAAAATCGGCTCTCGCATTTTCTGTCCTTGGGATATGCTGAATGACGAAACTGCCGAAGGCCGGGGTCAAACTCTTCACCTTCCCAAGGTATCTCACCATGCTCTCCTCTCTTGTTTCAAAGTTGCCGCCAACTTGGCCGACCACTAGTTGGGAATCACTGTAGACTCGGAGCCGATCTACTTTTAGCTCCTTTACTATTTTTAATCCGACAATCAGTGCTTCATATTCAGCTTCATTGTTGGTAGCGGGGAACTCAAAGTGCAGCGTATACTCGGCGACAACTCCCTCGGGGCTGACCAAGACCAACCCCGCACCAGCTCCAGTGGAGTTGGATGAACCATCCACATGCAGAACCCAGAAACCTTCAGAGAGGTCAGCACTTTCTTCGGGGAAGTTCGGTTGTGATGGTTCGGCTTCGTCAAGGCTCGATCTTGCTTTTGTGTCTATCTCGCTTAATTCAAGTTCGGCTTCGTCTGAAATGGTGCACTCTACTACAAAATCCGCTAGTATCTGGGCCTTGATTGATGGCCTGGGCTGATAGTTGATGTCGAACTCCGTGAGCTCAATTTCCCATTTTGTGATTCTTTCGAAAGCATTTGCTCGGTGGAGAACTGCTTTTATTGGTTGATCCGTGAGGACCGTTATGGTGTGCTCCTGAAAATAAGGTCGGAGCCTCCTGGCAGCAATTACAAGACAGTAAGCCACTTTTTCTATCCTTGAGTATCTGATCTCCGCGTCCCTCAGGACTCGGCTCACGTAGTAGATCGGTCGTTGCATCTTTGCTTCTTCCCTAACAAAGACTGCTGCTAAGGCCACCGAGGAGGCAGCTAGATACAAGAATAATTCTTCCCCATACTTCGGTTTTGCCAGCAGCGGGGGCATGCCGAGATAGTTTTTGAGCTCCTCGAACGCTTGTTGACACTCCACCATCCAGTTGAAGTCCTTTGGTCGCCTGAGAACCTCGAAGAAGGGCATGCAACATTCAGCCAACCTTGAGACGAAATAATTTAGGAATGCCACCCTCCCGGCCAGGCGCTGAACTTCCTTGATTATCTTTGGAGTGGTCATTTCCCTAATAGCTCGGATTTTTTGGAGGTTTGCCTCGATTCCTCACTTTGACACCATGAACCCAAGAAATTTTTTGGAGGTTACGCCAAAGGCGCATTTGGTTGGGTTCAGCATCATCTTGTGCTTCCTAAGTGCACCAAAGGTCTCTTCAAGATCGGCCAGATGGTCTGTTGAAGTTCGGCTTTTGACAAGCATGTTATCTACGTACACCTCCATGTTGCGGTCGATCTGCTCCTTGAAAATTTTATTGACCAAATGCTGGTACGTTGCCCCCGCATTCTTGAGTCCAAAAGGTATGACTTTGTAGCAATAAAGACCTCGGTTAGTAATGAAGGCAGTCTTTTCTTCATCTTCAGGCGCCATGCGTATCTGGTTGTAACCAGAAAAGGCGTCCATAAAGGTGAGGAGCTCATGACCCGAGGTTGCATCCACCAACTGATCGATCCTGGGCAGGGGATAACTATCCTTTGGATAGGCTTTGTTCAGTTTTTTGAAGTCGACGCACATCCTCCACTTGTTGTTTGTCTTTTTGACAAGAACCACGTTCGAAACCCAGATCGGGTAGTGAACTTCCCAGATTAGTCCAGCTTTAAGGAGTTTATCTACTTCTTCAGCGATCGCTTTCTGCCTCTCTGGGGCATGCTGGCGTAGCTTTTCTCTTACCGATCGGTGTTTCGGGTCGATGGCCAGCCGATGTTCCATGACCTCGACGTCGATTCCTGACATATCTACTGGGGTTCAAGCGAAGACGTCCGTGTTTCTTCTGAGGAAAGCGACGAGCTGCTCCCGAACCTCGATCGTCAGGTTGGAACCGATCTGCACCATATGCTCCGAGCTTCCGTCATTCAAGGACACAGAGACGAGGTCCTCTACCGGCTCAACTCGTTCTTCATTGAGGTCGTCGCGGACGTCCAGTCCGTCAACAAGACAGGGGTCAGGCCGATCTCCCTTATGCAAGGTGATCGAGTAATAATATCTTGCTAGAGCCTGGTCTCCTCTGACTTCTCCAACCCCATGGCTCGTAGGGAACTTCATCTTCAAGTAATAAGTCGACACCACCGCCCGGAGTGCATTTAAACCAGGTCGGCCGAGGATCGCATTATAGACGGACGGGATCTTTACAACTAGGAAGTCGACCCGAGCTTTAGCTTGCTTTGGGTGCTGCCCCGCTGCTACAGTCAAAGTTATGATACCTTCAACTGGTACAGTGTCGCCAGCAAATTCGACTAGCGGAGAATTCATCGGCCCCAATCGATCGTCAGGTAGGATATTTTTGAGAAGGCATCGTAAAACAACACATCAGCTGAGCTTCCATTATCTATGAGAATGCGGCGTACATCGTAATCAGCAATATTCAACGAAACTACAATCACGTCGTTATGTGGAAATTGGATTCCCTGGCCGTCCTCCTCAGTGAAGGCTACAGGCTCCATAATCCTCCGTTTCTTCATCGATCCTTCGAGCCTGCTGGCTTTCTTTTGCCGAGGTCCTCCTAAGATAGTGTTGATGACGCCAACAAGCGGCCGATCCTCTTGTGGATTTTCTCCGCTTGGCGGTAGCGTTCTCAGCCGATCTTCCACCTCCTCAGGCCATCTTCGAAGAAATCGGCTTAGTCTGCCTCGCCTGACGAGCTCTTCAATCTCATCCTAAAGTTGAATGCACTCCTCAGTGTCAGGATCGTGGTCACGATGGTAAAGGCAGAACTTGTTGGGATTACGCTTGTAAGGGTGGGAATGCATTCTCTCTGGTCTCGAAAGTCGTTCTCGGATCTCCATCAGAACTTGAGTCTTCGGGGTATTAAGGGGGGTGTAGTTGTGGAATCGTCGTCGTCGGGGAGAACTTCGGCGCTGAGGAGAACCTCGGTGCATCCTTCCGTCAGGGCTTCCCCGCTTCTGAGCTTGAGGAGGAGTCCGGGCTTGCTCGCGACCAGGGAGAGTCTGGGAGCGCAGCCGAGCTTTAGTCCGCTTCCTTTCTTCGACGGATCTATCTAACCTGTCGATTAGCCGCTTGCCGCTGACTTCGCCGTCCTTAGCCTCGAAAGCCTCCTCTGTCCGAGCATAACTTTCGACCCGAGCCAGCATATCGGCAAAGTCCCTAGGAGGCTTCTTTTCTAGGGAGAATAATAGATCGTTCTTCTGAAGGCCGCTTTTGAGAGCGGCCATGGCGACCGACTGGTCCATGTCCCGGACCTCTAGCGCAGCAGTATTAAACCGGGAAATGAAAGTCCGGATGGATTCCCCCTCTTTCTGCCTGATAGCCATTAGGGAGTCCGAACTTCGGCGTGGACGCCGACTACTAACGAAGTAGGCTGCGAATTATCGACTCATTTGGTCAAACGACAGGATGGTATTCGGCTTGAGTGCCGAGTATCAGTTCCTGACGGCTCTTTTAAGAGTAGAGGGAAAAGCCCGGCACAGGATGGCGTCTGGCGCGCCATGGAGCAGCATCGTCGTCCGGAAGGCTTCCAGGTGGTCGACCGGATCAGTGGTCCCATCATAGCTCTCGAACTATGGGAGTTTGAAGTTCGGCGGGACTGATTCTTACATAATTTTCTGTGAGAATGGAGGGTCGATTCGGATCTCATTACCGTATGAGGAAGGAGCGTGGTGGAGTTCTTCGATTCGTCGGCTCATTTCTAAGAGTCTTTGATCCAGAAGATCTTCATGGTCTCTTATCTCCAAAGTCTTCTTGCTGGATGGATAAAATGCTTCTCCCTGAGATGAGCTGTGGTCCGAACAAGGGCTCTCCTTTCGTTGCCTTCCTTTTCCGGGGATTGGAGGTCGGGTAGCCCATATTGATTGCCTTTGGACCAGACCACTCGGCTCTGGAGAATCTTGCACCGATTGGTCTGGTACGGCGGCTGGCTGGTGCATGGCCTGCACCGTCTGAACTGCCTCAGTAAGGCCACGGACCTACTGGACGAGCAGGTTGAACTATTCAGCATCTACTGTGGCCTAGACTGCTGGGGCTGGAGCGGTAGTGGACGGACCCGGACGGGATCAGGCCGCGGAGGCCGTCGATCGCCGGGCTGCGGAATGAGCCTGAGTCACTGGGATCGGAGCAGGAGCGGACGGACTCAAACGAGACCAGGCCGCAGAGGCCGCCGATCTCCGGGTGGAGGCTCTCCTGGGGGGCATCTTTTTCCTTTGGAAGGAAATTTGACTTAAGAAGAAGAGAGATCTATCGAGCACTCCTTTAAGAACAAAGGAACACCGGCCTTCTTTAAGAGAAGAATCTTTGCCGGTATGATCCCTTCTTCCAGCGCCAATCTGTTGACGCAAAAACTTATCGTCGTCGGAGTCGAGGCCGAAGAGGCTGCCGCCGGGGACCTGCAAAATAAAGTTTGGCTCGGAGCCGATAGGGGGTGGCTCCAGCAAGACCCTCCGATGCTCAAGTCAGTTCCCGTCAATAGGAATGGAATGCTCGGTAGAGTATAGAAGAGAAGAAAAGGATTTTCAGAACCTAACATCAGTGTATTTGGAGGGTCCTTTTATAGAGGGAGCTTGTTGTAACCGCCTTGGTTAATGAGCGTCATAACTGTCTTGATCAATGTCGATCGTTATTGCCGATCGTTATTGTCGATAAATGCCGATCGTTATTGTCGTGTAACCGTAGCGAGATCGCCTGCAGAAATTCATCATAAGGAGTTCGGCCATTGAGAAGCTCGTCTACTGAATAAGTCTGTAGGGAGTCCGGCTTCCGTAAAGGCTCGGTCGTTGGAGAGGTTCGCTGGGAGCTCGGTCGGCCGAAGTTCAGCTAAGACGACCGCTGAGGAGTTCGGCCGGCTGAAGGGATGGTCGCTTGAGGAGTTCGGCCGAGGGGGCGACCGCTTGAGGAGTTCGGCCAAGGAGGCGACCGCTTGAGGAGTTCGGCCGCTGGAGGGACGATCGCTTGAAGCCCGACCGAGGGAGGGTTCGGTCCTGACGCTGGGAGTTTGAGGAGCTCGGCCACTTGGCAGTTCGGCTGAAGCCCGTCCGCAGAATCTCTTCTGCAGCCACTAATCGTATCGAGCTGAGCATCGAACTAGACTTTGGTAGGAACGGAGTTTATCCCCAACATATATAAAAAGAGAGAGAGAGAGAGAGAGAGAGAGAGAGAGAGAGAGAAATGCATTAAACGAAGCCACATGAGTAGCCTCCTCCCTGAAATAATAGAATGCAGATTTCCATCTGCTGAGAATTTGATTACATCAGATACAGCCCTATCAAGAATCCAGGCAGCCCAGGCATCTGATGTGCCGGAAAGAAGTGCCCAGTTTTGATACATGTTGGTCTTGATCCACCATCTACTACTGATGCCAATTACAGATTAGGTTAGCAGATCAGATCATATATTGTCATCCCTCTTAATAATATCACAACTAATATCTAACTATTAATAAATTCAAGTTTACTTATACAAAGTAGATAGTTTATATTAATATCCTTTATACCCCTATGAACCTTTATACTCGCAAGAAAAGTCCGATGTAAAATTTCCTAGTGAATAGATACACATGTACATGGTTTACATCAGTTAGTGAAATCAACTGCTATCATCAGCTTCACACTCTAAGACATCCGAATAGGTACCAAGACGAGAGGCAAATACATGTAATTCATTTTCTTAATTGGTATCAGAAACAAGAGAAAATAAGTCCGTCCAAACACAAACAAGAAAACGACGCAAGAAACGAGTGAACTTACGGTGCAACGCATCCCGTACCTCCGATGGTTCCACCATCTATCACACGTGAGCACGAAAATACTAATAAAATTAAACCTAATTATTACATTAACTGCATCTCCTAAAACAAAATAATCATTCGAAGGAAGCGAACCGAGAAAATTAGGGAAATTTGAAGGAAAATTTATTCTTGCTCCAATTTATGGTACCGTCATCCGCCTGGTGATGCACATAACAGAATAGAGACCAATCCGAACCTGTTATGCGGACCGCCAACCACGATGCTGCAAAACTAATATGTAATCATTACTTCACGCCGGCGGACTTCAGTTCTGATGGAAGATAAGTTTCAAAATATTTTATTAATATATATTTTTTATATAATATAATATATAATATTTTTGTTATCTAATAAATTTATATTCATATTAATCTTTATCCTTCATAATTTTTTATTTAAATTAAAAATATAAATATCTAAAAAATATTAAAATACTATCGAATTAAAAAGGTATCCCAACAAAATATGAATCAAAATAATCGAAGGAATGCTCTAATATTTAAAACTAAATTACCTTCAATAGAATAAAAAAGAAAAAAAAAAGAAAAATTAATAATTAAAAATTTAAGATATATTATCGAATTATATTAGGTAATTTTTTAAAAGGTGTTTATTGAAAAATTCGGTATGAATCTATTTTTCAAGAATTAAAATAATAAATTCTTATTGAATCTGGAATGCAAAAGATCTGGAGCCCAAATATTTTAACAAATTATCAAGTCAAGATTCATTTTCTAGAAATATATCGGTGACTTTTAAATTATACATGCTATCATTGAAACTTTGTGAACCAAATATGATTAAAAACACGTAAATGCAATTGAGAATGTTTCTGATAACAATTGATAGACTAAATCTATTATATTTTTTGTCCACTACAAGATTAAATGTTGGAACATTAATTAGTTGCTAAGCTATTTCTTAAAAAATTTTAAAGATTATTGTATCAGTTTCATCTTCAATAGTACTATTTAATTTATACCTTAAAATAATAGATATATTAAAGTTATTTTTAAATAAAAAATATATTTATTTTTAATAAATAAAATATAGTATTGAAAAAATATATTATAACTTTACTATAATACTGGAGATCGTTTATTTTTACCATATTGATTGTATAAAAAAAGTACCATTATAATTTTTTAACATAGCTATATAATTGTAATATGCTTTATACCACTAACCATGGGAGACGTCAATTGATTTTAAACTTAAAATGAATTAACTCTCTAAAAAGTAATTAAATAATTTAGAGCTTTTATGTATGTAAGTTATTAGATATTAATGAAATATTATCCATAACTGAAATATTACCAATCTAACCCTAAATCAATCCTATTAGAGCCAACAATATATCCAAACCCAATTCGCAAAAATAAATGAATTTCATATTTTAATCCAATCTTGGCATTGATTTTTTGAGCCTTATTTATTGTATAATATAAAATCGATCTAGCCTAACATGTCCCAAGTAAATGCAAGTCGGCAAACATATTATTTATTATTAAATATAAAATCTTAAAAACAATCAGCAAATATTATCTATAATTTTAAATTTTTGTTTCTAAATATCAATTTTCATACAACCAAAACTAGCAACTTTATTTATGTTGATTTTTAGATATTTTCCAAACCTTATATAATATATTTAAATAATATATTTTAATATATGATCATAAAATTTATTTATATTAATTTTTGGTGTTTTTCGGACCATATATAATAAATTTAAATATTTCTATATATTTTAATATAATATCCTGAAATTAATCTTAAAAATTTAAAAAAATCTTTTTTTGGATGAATTAGTGTCATCAATGCAGTCAACTTTATATTTTTTATTTTTTATTTTTTCACCCATCCTTAATATATTTAAATATTTTACATGTTTAGACATAAATTTTTAAAATCCATCTAAAAGGAATCCAAAAAAATATATTAAAATATAATATATGGGTCCAAAAATGCAATGGGCCAATTCCGCATCCGATGTTACAGTGGACTTCGAGATAGTAGTCAGATGAATTTTTTCAAGTATTTTCTCTATCCCGAAACTTAATAGTTATAGAGTTTAGGATGGATTTAAAATTTAAAATTAAAATCCCTTCAAATTTGATATAAATTTAATATTTACTTTTGGATGCCTACAACTATATATATATATATATATGAGGTAGATTGATTGGAGTCTAATCTATATTCGATCGAATTTCTGATCGTTCGATTCGTGCACATTTTGAAATGCGCACCTGAAAAGATACACTGGCTGAAAAAAATACGGGCATCCATGCATCTGAAAAAAATTTTGAAAAAAAAAAGCTTGCTGCCTCTTAAAAAAATAAAAGAATTTAAAAAAAATTTTAAAAAAAATTTAAAAAAAATTTAAAAAAAAATTGAAAAAAATTTAGAATAAAAAGGCATCCTGAACGTGCCTATTTTTACATTTAAAATGTAGGTACCTTTACGTGGCTTTTGTTTTTTTTATTTTTTTATTTTTCTATTTTTTTCTATTTTTTAATTAAAAATGTCTTAAAAGAAAAAAAAAAAAAGAAGAAAGAGAGGGGAAGGCGCCTACATTATGCCCCCCCTCCCCTTTCTTTTTTTATTTTTTTTCTTTCGAAGTTTTTTTAATTAAAAAAATAAAAAAAATAGAAAAGAAAATGTTGAACAGCATTTTTTTTATTTTTTTTAGATTTTTTTTTTTTAGGCAGCAAACTTTTTTTTCTGAATTTATTTTAGGTGCACGCACGTCTATATTTTTTTCAGCCGATACTACATATTTTAAGATATGCATCGAATGGTTGAAAATTCAGTCGGATAGATTGGGCTATATATATATATATATAATAGAGAAAGAGGATGAGAAGATTTAAATTTTTGATGGCTTAATGACTATCTTAATCAATAAAATTATATCTATCTTTAAATTAATTAACAATAATTTATATCCTTTAAACTCTTATGTGTAACAATCAACACAAAACCCTGGCCATCATCTAAACTTCCCTATCTGGCCGCTCCAAGACTCCCGCGGTCCCACCCGATTCAGACTCCTCAGAACGGAAAAAACAGGGAAGCAGCGGGGGAAAACGTTGGAAAGATCAACGAAAACGTAGGAAAGACGGAAAAAGTTGAAAGGCAAGAGCTTTTCCCACATAGTTTGATCGCTTCTTTTTCTTTTCGCTTCATTTTCTTTTCGTTTTTCTTCTCTTTTTTTGGAGATTTTGTGGGAAGGAGAGCACCTGGGGGAGATCGGAGGGGTCTCTTGGGTTCCGATTGGGGTTTTCTGATATGGGATTTTGTGCGAGCTGTGGCGGGTAGAAGCATGATATCTTATTGGGTTTGGGGATTTTCCATCGGAAGGATTCTTCTTTGGTTACAAAATTTTAAATTCCTCATTGTAGTATATAGATATTATAAATTTTAATTATTAACAATAAAGTCAAACATGTCATAACATATAACTAAAAAAAAATGATAGCCATCTCTCAAATACATAATATCATCATCTCTCGAATACATGCCAAATACTCGTCATATGATTTTCTTTGAGCGTATTTCGAAGATACGAAGCCCACGACCACACACCGAATATTCATCATTTTATGCATATATAATTTCCTTTGAGCGTAGTTCCTAAATATACCATATGTACGCATTTTATGGCTATTCCTCACATTATAATATTAGTAAGAATATTTTTTTTTTCAAAGAAGAAACAACAAGGTGCGTCTCCTAATATAAAAAGCTGAATGCAAAAACAGCGCCCGTATTTTCGGTTGGTGGGTTTCCTAATATAAAAAGATGAGCGCTCCGGGAAGGGCGGGTTGGTCCGTGGGGTTTCGATCGAATACAAAGAATGCAAAAAACAGCGCTCGGGGTAGGGCGGGTTGGTCCGTGGAACAAAAGATAAAACCGTATTTTCGGTGGTTGCGTGGCACAAAAAATAAAGCATTAGTTTTCATCGGTGACTCCGTCCGTCGTGTGTGTTACTTTCTTCATCTTTCTTCTTGGTGATTTGGCGCTTCACCGGCTACGAACCCAGCTACAACCCCTGAACTTTTCCTGCAAAACATGGCTCGCAACATCCATAATGGAAGAGACGAACCAGCCATCGTGTATGCAATCCACCTGCATCTGGTTCCAAGCACGAGCGAGACGAGCGAAGTGAGAGCCGAAGTAGTTGACAAATAAGTGATGGCTTGAACAAAGTTAAGAAGCCTTGATCGACGACGGCGGTAGAATAGAACCATGCTAGCAATCATACTGGCAAAAGACGTGAACGTAGAGGGGATTAGCATCTTCGTCAACAACGATGTGGTGGAGGCCAAGTTTGGTAAGCAGGGGACGATGAGGGCCACAACCAACTGATTTTTGAAATTCCAAAGTTTCTCGATCAATTTATTTTGACCGTTGTCAACTACAGGGGTTGTAGAGTGTGAGACACGCAATAGTAATGGTGGTGATGATAAATGAAGCGAAGTTGCCGCACTGGAGTTTGTGGATGGTAATAGTCTTCTGTAATATATAGGACATGGGACATGGCGTCGGTTGTTTCCAAGTGGATGGTTGATGATGGATTTTGATCAGGTTGCATGGCAATTGGTAGAAGAGAACCAGAGAGTTTCTTTGATTATGTCTGCAAGCATAAAGTAGATGGTTTATGTTAATGACCTTTATACACCTAGCTATGAACCCCTCAAGCAAAATCCAACATACAGATTTAAAATTTCCTAATGAATAGATTCACATGTACATGGTTTACATAAGTTAGTAAAACCAACCACTACCATCAGCATTTTCTTAATGGGTTATCTTAGATGAGAAACAAGAGAAAAAAACAAAGTCCACTTAAACGCACGCAAGGAAAAAAATGGTTCCACCACCTATATTTAAAAGTCACACTAATGGTTTGAAAAATGGAGCATGAAAATACTAAAAAACTTAACCTAATTATTACAATAACAGCATCCTCATTCAAAAAAAACAAAAAAAAAAAAAAAAAAAAAAAGCATCTCCTAAAACAAAATAATTACTTGAGGCAAGCGAACCAAGAAAAATTTATACCAAAAGCAAAGTAAGATTTGATTCCAGAATTACGTGGATCGATAGAATATCTTGATACGGCCAGAGGGGGGTTTCATGGCTACAGATACAAGGTAGATCATTGGAGAGGGTATATATATTACTATAGTCGTGGAAGGGGTTTTACGGCCGGACGGGGCGTACATAAGACCGGACGCGGTCAACGGAATTTGGGTAGAGCGGGGTTTTATAGGTGGGTGGACAATATGCAGACTTTTCAGAATCTCACACGTGGTGGACTGCCCTACGTGTCACAATCTCAACGGGGCAGTGTCATAATCTCACCTTTAAACTAGTTTATATAAATCAACTAAGGCTGCACGCGTACGCGTATGAGTATAATATTATATATCATTTCATTACCTCAGCGATGGAAAAGACCGCCGATTGGTAGGCTGCTTATTCGCCAGTGCAGTCCGTCTATAGTTTAACAATTTCAATTCTTGGTAGGGATCTATGGCCTAATATTCAAAAGGGAATTTTATATTGGACATATGGATTAAGATAGGGAATCCATGATAATGGCACAACTACATTTGTTTCATGTACCCCATTCTAGATTAAATAGTAAAGAATAAGGTATAAGACTTCGATATTAAATTTCATTCCTCAACCAATACTAAAATGGTCTCATATTCTTTATAAATATTTCGTAATTTCACTAAGATTCCATCTTAACCCTAATAATCTCAATACCAAGATCTAGTATCTAGGTAAGTATGCCAAAGGATAAAAAGGCCCTCTCTCCGTTGAGCCTTATGGTGTATCCATCACATCCAAGCCCAACCATTATTAGAAACTTCTTCCCAATAAAGAGAAAGGGGCAGAGGAGGAGGAACATTTTATAAGACTCCCCATTTCATGTGCCATATAAAAAATACTAAATCACCCAACATTTTATTGATACGGTCAGATCCTATGTGGAAGCCAATAATTGGGTCGGTGGTAATCGAGTACTCAATAATGTTCGTCCACGTTGGACTGGAACCTGTCGCGGAATAAATAGGCGATTTGTAGCTATACACGTCCCGGAACGTCCATCCTCGGATTCGCAGACGTGGGAGTCGCCCCCACAGGGACGCTTACGGCCGTTTCGATCCCGAGATTTTTCTTTCGCAAAATACCCCCGCCATTTCCCGCATAAATTATTTTTTTATTTCTAAAAATATATAATAACTACTTGAGGACCCACATATTATGTGGAATAGATAATTATAATTTATAATTATTAAAATTTTTAATAATAAATATTTAAAATAAATATTTTTTTTAATTTTTAATATTTTATATATTTATTTATTTATTATATGATATATTTTTTATTATTTTATAAAATAATATTTTATTTTATGTCTTTTTTTCTTTCTATTTTCATATCTTCTTCGTGCCCGCCGGTATCACTGCAACCCCATATCATCCCACGACGACTTTCTTTCTCTCTAGGCAAACATCGATCCCGATCGCATCCTCACCTCCTCTCTTCTTCTCATACATTTTCCGCACCTGCCGGTGTCGACCCACCCCTGCCGCCCTACCACCACTTTCCTTCTATCTTGACAAACATCGATCCCAATCACTTGTTGGTACTGTCGTCCCGAGCACCACCACTAAAAAAAAGAGTGAAACTCTCTTTCTTCTTTTCTTTTCTTTTTTATTTTTTATAAAATAATATTTTATTATTATTATTATTTTATTCTCATACCTTCTTCGCATCCACTGGTGCAGCCCCACTATGGCTCCTCTTCTCTCTCGGTAAATACCGATCCCGATCTCACTCCTGCCCTCTTGCTTCTTCTAATATCTTCTTCAAACTCTCGAAGACTATTAAATATGAAGATTTGGCTTTCAAATCGACAGAGTACCATACTCTATTTGTAGATAATTTATTAAATTTGATCTGATTTGATCCGATGGATTGATTCAAATATCGAAATATATTATTTTTTTAAAATAATAAAAATATTATTTTTAAAAAAATAATTAGTATGTTATTATTTTTAAAATTAAAAAATGATATGCTATCTTTTTAAAATAATAATAAATTAGTATTTTAAAAAAATATTATTACTATTTTTATAATATTTTATTTTTTAAAATAATAATTTTTAAAAAATAATTTTCATCTCTTATCCCTTTCCTACTTTTATTTCTAAAGTATTATTTTTTTAATTTTTTAAAATTTTATTTTATTATTATTTAAAAATAATATTTTAAATTATTATAGATAATAAAATAATAATCCATGTGGCACAACTAAAAGCATCTGAGATGCTGGGGTGGCAACACCATAATACTCCTCCTTAGAATATTATTTTATATATATAATAGATAAATTAGTATGTTATTATTTTTAAATTAAAAAAATAATATATTATATTTTTAAAATAATAATAAATTAATATTTTTTAAAAAATATTATTATTATTTTATAATATTTTATTTTTAAAAAATAATTATTTTTAAAAAATATTTTTCATCTCTTATCTCTTTCCTACTTTTATTTTTAAAATATTATTATTTTAATTTTTAAAATATTATTTTATTATTTTTAAAAATAATATTTTAAATTATTATAAATAATAAAATAATAATTTATATGATATAACTAAAATTATCTGAGATGCTGAGATGGCAACACCACAATACTCCCCTATAGAGTTTTATTATATATATTAGATAAATTAATATTTTTAAAAAATATTATTATTATTATATTTTATATTTTAAAAATAATATTTTTTTAAAATATTTTTATCTCTTATTTTTTTTATTTTTATTTTTAAAATATTTTTTTAATTTTTTAAAATATTATTTTATTATTATTTTAAAATAATATTTTAAATTATTATAGATAATAAAATAATAATCTATATGGTACAACTAAAATTATCTGAGATGCTGAGATGACAATACTATAATACTTCTTTATAAAATATTATTATTATATATATATATAATAGATGCGTCAAATGCCAATCTCACATTTGAATGCGTCAAATGTTCCTGTTCCATTGGAAAAGAACCCTCCATTTTGATGAGGAAGAGAAGAAAGAGGGAGTATTTCTCTTTCTTCTCTAATTATTTATTTATCAATCAATTAATTAAATAATTAATTATTTATCTATTTTTGAGTGAAAGGGAAACAGAGAGTCTGCCATCTGGCTTTTATTGCTAAAATATTTATACAAGAGAGGATGGAGTAAAATAAGGTATAAGAAGAAAATATTTACACAAGAGAGAGTAGAGTAAAATAGAGTACATAATAAGAAAACATATTATCTAGACTGTGACAAGAGCAATGATTAATCATCATAGAAATTTAAAAGAAAAGGCCGAAGTAGAGATCACTTATAGTAATAATATTAATTGGCACTCTTCAGCTGACACTCGCAGCCCTAGGGATATGGTAGGAAATAGCAATCTTTTCAAAGAACTCCAAAGGATTTCATGCTTTGACAAATTAGCCTTAGTACATAGGTTCTTTCACAGGTAAAAGTCTGATAGAATTTTTTATAAAATAGAGAAGACATTTGAAGGCTTATTTAGGAAGATCCTATTATTTTTTTCCTTCCAAATCTCCTAACAATAGACAGCCATTATTTGGTCAGCACATCTCCACAAAAGGTGCAGGAAACTTCCTTCTTCTCCAAGATGTCCAGAGCTTATTAAAAGATGAAGGCCATCCTCTGATTTTTAATTGAATTTTTAAGGCATTCATTAGGCTTTTTGCAAATGAGCATTTGAGAAAGAGGTGCGAGACCGTATCTTCATTTGCACCATAGAGAGAACATCTTGTGCTAATCATCCACCCCTTCTTAGCAAGATTGGCTCCCGTATGAATTTTATTCTTAATAACCAACTATAAAAACACCTTGACTTTCATTGGGCTTGCAGCCTTCCAAATTACTCTATAACATGGGCACACTAGTCCCCCCATTGTTTAAGAAGTTATAAAGGGACTCAATAGTGGATGAACCAGACTGTGAAAGCTTCCATGTTGGCATATCTCCAAGTCTACATGGTCTGATATTAGAAATGATTAATGAAAATTGTGCAGGGTTTAAAGCATGCAATTCAAAAAAATTTTTGAATTTTGTGTGTACAGCGAAAGCAAAAATTAATCTAATATTAATTTTAGGCATGCATTGATCTAATCAATAACCCTACACTAGGATCTAGACATGTATATATGCAATAAAAAATTAAATGCATTCGATTAGCAAATCATATTTGCTGACCAACTTGTATTCAGAACATAATACTTGTACGCAGGTAGATGATCTCTGCAATCTAATATTGCAGGAAGAAGCGCTCACGCATACTGCAGTCATACAATTATTCAGCCTCTATGATGAGTCTACACGGTTCTCCTAGTCCCGACCAGCTCCACCAGAGTGCTAACACCTTATCGGAGCCTTTGATGGCTGATCTGGATCGATCTGATCAACCATCTTTTTTTCGATCTTTTGGATGCTCCAGAAAATTGAAAGATATTTTTTAGAGGATGATGAGGTAGTGTGGAAGGTTTCATGGTGATTGGGCACTCACAGTGCTCACACTCACCATCCAAACCCTAACATCGAAACCCTAGGACCTCCCACACCCAAAACCCTAGAGTCTCCACTCTCAGGATTTTTTGGCACTTAGATCACTCACCAAAATGCTCTCACACCCTCTCAGTGATTTTATTTAAAACACCTTTCACAAAAATCTAAAGGCTAATCTCACTTAGATCTAATCTAAGGAAGAAAGGCAATGGGCAGAAAGAACCTTGAAAAACCTTGGCGCACGGAAAACTCCACACGTCCATCTTTTGAATTTTTTGGTGAAAATGTTTTTCACTAGCAAAAGGATTCTCCTCTCTACCTAAGCCCACTCTCAGAATTAATTTTTAAATGGGCAACAAGGAAAATAGGAAATCAAAACGTGGCATGTGGGAAGGTGGAATGGCACAGGACTCTTCCTATCTCTCTCTTTAGAGTTTCTCATGCCTAAAATGTAGCACCCCACTCTGATGTTCTCTCTCTAGAAACTCCTCTCATGTAGCCTTACTCTCATGTGCACATGCCAAAAAAATCCCATTTAAATTGGCATGCAAAGAGTTGGGAAAACTGCATGCAATGGATAAGTGGAAGAGATTGAGAGGTTTTAACAAATTGCTTGAATTCAAAATTCAAGTAGCTATCCTATCCACTCTCCAATGCCAACCCAGAGTGATTGACGCATAGAAGGATTCTCCTTCTGTGCACAAAAATGTGCAACAAAAATCCTAGGGAGGGGTGGAGATGAGATAAGGAAGAAATAAGATCAAACCTCTAACAACTTAAGTTGAATTCAAAATTCAACTTAAATTTGAACTAGTCCAAACCTTGGATCAGATCAAATGGAGAAAGAGGGGGGCCTAAATACCTGCTTCTGGGTATGGGAATTCTCATGCACATTCATAATATGTGTGGGATGGGCATGGGTCAAACTTACTTTGAATTGGTCCAAATTGGTTTCAACCAAACCAATTTTTTAGATCCAATTAGACTAGATCAAACCTAACTAAATTAGGCTTAATCTAATCTAATTAAATTTTTAATTAAATTAAAAATTAATTATATCTAATTTTTGATCAAATCAAGATCCAATCTCCCATAACGATTAGGTCATCTCATGACCTAATCAGGTCAAATCCAATCGAATCAAATTCAATTAAATTTGATCGAATCCTCATTGCTCAATCAAATTAAGTTAATCAAAAATTAAATTACTAATTAATCCTCCAAAAATATCAGAGTTTCAGTCCAGTGGGATCCATGAAGGTAGAGTTCCAGTCCAATGAGACTTTCAGTCATAGAGTCCCAGTCCAGTGGGACTCTTTACCATAGAGTCTCAGACCATTAAAACTTTTGATCAACCATTAAATCAGGTAGAAACTCCTATTGTGTGTAATCCCATAGGTTTAAATTCTAAGTCGGTAGCACAGAAACTAATTTTCTATACTAATCGATATGACCATCTAGCAATGGTATCCGACGTTTGGATAGGTCGAATAGTCGCAACGCAACATCGATGAACCTGTGGCATCTAATTACTGTATAATTCATGTCCTTCACCTCAATGCTCAAAGGATGATTAGGGTTTAACTGCCAATCCTAAAAATTATCCATATTGTATTTTAAAATTCAGTGTTCATCAAATGGACTATCCCGATTGAGATTTTGCTAAATTGAAATACAGTGATGCACTTGCTCCAGCACTTGGAAGGGTCAATCCTATCTTGAGTCATACACACCGACTAAACAAGTACTTGACTGCACCCAGTAACCTTCCATCACTAAATTAGAAATTCAGATAGTTCGGTACCAAAGTACAGTGAGTTGCTTGCAAATCATCATGGTGATCTCAGGTCTAAGGGACACTTACACCCATAGGTTCGCAAGCAACTCTTGACAGTAGAGAGTTCTGTAGTTGGATCATGTTTAGTAAAATATACTCCTACACTTCACCTGCATACCATACCAATATCTCTATACTCCTTGGTTAAGAGGATAAGCAATCGATATGGCACGCATCGACCTACACTCGATAACATTATCGTCCTTGGTAACAACGTATCATTTGATTGCAAATAAGTTTAAGGGCTAAATAACAAATCCTCATTTGTTGAGTCTAAATAGTCCTAAGAACTTCATCACAAAAGAGTTTATTACAAGAAGATGTACAAACGTGATGAAAATGCTAGAATAATAATTTTATTCATTATAATTCAAGTATATTTTATAATCAGCTCAATCATCTATAACTTAGAAAATTGGCTTTAGGATACAATACCCCACAAACTTCCACTTAGATTAAAGCCAATCAGAATAATATTGAATATCCATCTTTCATTTGTGATTATCGAACTCTTTGATTCTGACAGCTTTAGTTAATGGGTCAGCCATGTTCTCCTTTTCATCGATCTTCTGAAGCTCAACATTATCTGGTTCCATGATCTCTTGTATAAGATGATAGCGATGCAGAATATGTTTAGTGCATTGATATGCCTTCGCCTCCCTCACTTAAGCTATGGCTCCAGTGCTATCATAGTAAAGTAAAACTGGACCTTCCAAGAAGGGTGACACTTCCAACTCACTTATGAACTTCCGTAGCTACACAGCTTTCTTTACAATATCGAATGCCATAACATACTCCATCTTGCACACAAAATCGGCCATAGTATGCTGTTTGAAACTCTTCTAGCAGATCGCTCTACTATTCAGGATAAATATATAATCTGACACACTCTTACTATCATCATGATTTGACTAAAAACTAAAATTAGTATATCCCACAAGTTTCAAATCAGCATCTCCATAGATGAGCCATCAGTCCTTAGTATTTCTCAAATACTTCAGGATTGTCTTTACAACCTTCTAGTGATTCTCATCTAGATCAGACTGATATCTACTCACTATCCCTAGTGAGTATATCACATCTGATCTTGTACACGTCATGGCATACATAATAGAATTCACTGTTGAAGCATATGGTATTCTACTCATACGCTCTTTCTCTTGAGGAGTTGTTAGATAATTCCTCTTTGAGAAAAAAATTTCATGGCCTATCAAAAGATAGCCTTTCTTGAAATTCGCCATGCTGAACCACTTCAGCACGGTATCGATATATGTTGACTGAGATAACCCAAGCAATCTTTTAGGTCTATCCCTGTAGATCCACATCCTAAGAATGTAGGAAGCTTCTTTCAAGTCCTTCATAGAGAATTGAGATGACAGTTAAAAATTTATTCTCTATAATGCAGGGATATCATTTCCAATTAAGAATATCATCTACATACAATATAAAAAATACAACTATAAAACTATTAGTCCATTTATATATGCAAGGTTTCTCTCCATTCTTAACGAACCCATACGTTTTGATCAAAATGCATTTTCCAACTCCAAGATACCTGTTTCGATCTATAAATGGATTTTTAAAACTTGCACACCTTGGACTCATCTATTGATATGAATCCCTCAGGTTATATCATATACGCCTCTTCGTCTAGCTTTTCATTTAGAAAAGCTATATTCACATCCATCTATCAGATCTCATAGTCCAGATATGCTGCTATCATAAGTATAATTTGATTAGACAAGCATTATCATTGAGAAAAATATCTCGTCATAATCAATACCATAATGCTAATGATATTTCTTGGCAACTAGATGGACTTTATAGGTCTTCACCTTTCTATCTGTGCCTCATTTTCTTTTGAAAATCTATTTACACCCAATGAATTTTAACCCTTCAGATGGATCAACCAGTGTCCAAATACTATTGATTTTTATGGACCTCATTTCGAACTTCATAGCTTCTAGCCACTTATCAGAGTTGGATCTCTGCATGGCATCCATGTAAGTGATTAGATTCTCTTCATTCTCATCGAGTTCAGCAAGACCATCATTCTAGATCAAGAAACCATAGTATCTATCTGATTGATGTGGTACTCTATCAGATCTTCTCAAAGGTACTTTTACAACGGACTTTAGATTTGATCTTATCAAATCCAGTTCTATAGGTTCACTAGAATATATCGATTTTTTCACCTGTCGAACTTTACCAAGCTCGACATTAGAGACAGTTGTTCCTTCCATAAAAAATTTCTTTTACAAAAAGACTATCCTATAGCTGACGAACACCTTTTGCTTTTCAGTAAGATAGAAATAATATTCTCTAGTTTTCTTGGGATATCCTATGAACAAGAATTTATCGAACCTAGGTCCAATCTTTTCTATCTATAAATATTTTACATAGGCCAGACATCTCCAAATCCTAATATGAGAGAGTGTCGGCCTATGCCCAATTCATATCTTATATGAAGTTTTTACAACAGACTTGTTCAGAATATTGTTCTAAACATAACAAGCAGTCTCAAGTACATAAATTCAAAAAAAAATTGATAGACTTACAAACCCCATCATGGACCAAACCATCTTTAACAGGATCCGAATTCTCCTTTCAGACACACCATTATGCTGTGGTGTTGTAGAAGGTGTCCATTATGAGAAAATTTTATTCTCTCCTAGATATGCCAAAAAATTATTAGAAAGATATTCACCTCCTCGATCTGATCAAAAAATTTTAGTACTCTTTCCAAGTTAATTTTCTACCTCATTGCGATACTATTTGAATATTTCAACGAATCGAATTTACTCTTCATAAGATAGATATACCCATACCTAGATAGGTCGTCAGTAAATATAATGAATTAGTAATATCCATCTCTGGCACAAGTGTTTATGGGTCCACATACATCACTATGTACTAGATCCAGAAGTTCAGTGGCCCATTCATCCTTTTCAGTAAAAGATGATTTGGTCATCTTACCAAGAAAATAGGATATAGATGGTCAATGATTCACAATCATCAATGTCAAGGATATGCTCCTTGACTAACCTATTGATCCTGTTCTTATTTATATAATCAAGTCGAAAGTGCCAAAGATAGGCATCGGTGACATATCTAGTTTTGGATATTTATTTAATATGTACATTATACTAATAGGCTGTGATAAAATATAAATATTATTTCTTAATTATTCTTGCATTATTGTGACATCATTCATAATGATATCGTAATAAATTTTTTTTTGATAAACTATAACCATCCTGAGCCAAAAGCCCTATAGATATTATATTCATAATAAAGGATGGACAATAGTGATAGTTACTTAAAATGATATTATTTATTTTCAAAACAAGCTCTAGAATTTCCAATGCTAGGACTGGAACATTTCTTTCATCCTCAATATTTAGGAATCTATCATCGTTTTTAAATTTTCTACCAATTTAGAGTTCATACAATAAATTATATATATGAACTGGACTTTCGATATCTAATACCCACATAGATATATCACAAAAAATAAAATTATAAGGTATTATCATATAACATCTTTACGCAGCAACTCCTTGCTATTTTTTTCTGTTTGGCCTATTCGAGTCAAGAGAATCATTCCTCTTTGGATCTGCCTTATTAGGGTCAATACTAGACTTCTCGTATTCAAGTCCTAAATGCTTGCCACTATCCAATAGTGAATGGAGTGATCAAACACTAGCCATTCTTTTTATCTAAAAAAATACAAGACCATGTTAGTACTCAAATTATTTAATCCTAAAGACTTAGACTTCAGTCTAAAGATTCTTTCACTATTTTTATGAATTGATAATTTCTACCTCCAATTCGAGAAATTATACTAACTTCTTAATGGATACTAAAATTTACATAGACTATAAATGGATCTGAGAAAAGCTCTGACCAACCCGTGTGCATCTATAGGTAGGTTCACAATCAATTATTTTTTTAAATAATTTTTAGTATTTTAATTTTACCTCAAAAATCAATTCAGTAGGCTATGGCCTCCACTAAAAAGGTCTGGATAGGTCCAACCATTAACATGATTGAGTTTGGTGCATCAAACAAACAAAAATCAGATCTGAAAAAAGCTCTGGCCAACCTGATCGTCATTCAGAGAGTGCAACCTAATCATCATTAGATGGATAGTAATTTCATTATTCAAATGAACACAAGGTATAAGGCACCTCCAATGTCCATATAGAAAATTGGACTCATTACTACTCACCTTAATGAGAGTCTATGACTCAGTTGTCTCCATAATTTTATTATTTTTAAGGACCTAATAATTTAGAGGATCTAGGTTACATATGATTTAATGAAAGAATTAGCATGGACTAAATTTCTTTCATTAACTTCATCAAGTTAAATCCTCCTACTAACTTCACCTAATCAATTGACAAGGACTAGGATCAATTTTGATCCATAGGCACCTAATTTAATCTTACTGAATTGAAAGTCAAACAGATTCCTAATTAACATGAGTTAGCTCGAATCATCAAGTGATCTAATCAAATTCAATCGAACATATCGACCAGATAAGTGAGATCAATGGAAGAGATATACTATTAACTTATCAAAGATTGAATTAGTGCGAGTAGCTTTCAATTAAAAATCACTGATCTAGACTACCAAATTTATCTTAGACACTAAATGGTTAATTAGATTTAATCTGATCTATCTAGTAATTTTAGGCTCAACCACTTAGTCATGAATCAAGTTCATTTTGGTCTCGTTAAAAATTTAGACTTGACCAACTACAACTATTGAAGTTGAATCTAGAGTGTCTTTGACTTAATCTAAGTCAACACTTGGTTAGATTTGATCAATTACTCTAAATTAATCAATTTTTTAACTAATCTTAGGTCTAACCCTATTAATAGACCTAATTTATCTAACCCATTAATCCATAATCTTATACTTTTGTCTTAGAATCTTTAATTCATAATTCTAGATCCTACAAGACAACACTTAATTTTTTTAATTAACTTTTTGGACTGATGGATTGGAGTTCGATATTTCAAAAATAATTTTTAAATTTAAATTTTTTTTATTCATCAAATGGGTTGACTCATTTCATAAATGGATCAGCTCATTTTATAAACAGCAATCTTATTTCTAGTTTCATAACAAAAAATAAAGCATACTAAAAATTAAACTATGAATCAAAATTTTAGATCTAATCTAAACTTATTCATATTTAATTTTTTAGATTGAAACTATTTCAATTTATCCTTTTACTGCTTCATCTTCATGATATATAATCACAGCGGCATCCTTACATGCCATAGGAGAACCCAATCAAATGGAAGAAGAGGGCCTTTAAATCCTACTTTTCTTCTATGATCGGACGGCCATGGCAACCAACCCAATTCAATTACTTGCTACTTAGATTAAGTATATCAAATATACTAGCATTTAATTTTTTTAATTATATATTAAAACATGTCAAGCAACCCTTGCTCTGATATCAATGATGAAAATCGTGCAGGATTTAAAGCATGCAATTTAAAACTTTTTCAAATTTTATGTATGCAGTGGAAGAAAAAAATAATCTAAT
This sequence comes from Cocos nucifera, assembly GCA_006176705.1. NCBI lineage: Eukaryota > Viridiplantae > Streptophyta > Magnoliopsida > Arecales > Arecaceae > Cocos > Cocos nucifera. The sequence goes on along the minus strand of QRFJ01000970.1, from coordinate 99,690 downwards.
ATTAATTTTAGACATGCATTGATCTAATCAATAATTCTATACCAAAATCTAGACATGTATATATGTAATAGAAAATTAAATGCATTCGATCAGCAAATCATATTTACTGACTGACTTGTGTTCAAAATATAATATCTATGTGCGAGTAGATGATCTCTACAATCTGATATTATAGGAAGAAGCCCTCATATCGCACTACATCCGTATAATTATCCAGTCTCTATGGTGAGTCCACACGGAGCTTCTGGTCCCGACCAGCTCCATCGGAGTGCTAGCTCCTCACCAAAGCCTTGAACGGCTGATCTTAGTCGATCTGATCGACTATCTTCTTCTCGATCTTTTGGATGCTCCAGAAAATTGAAAGATTTTTTTCAAAGGATGATGAGGTAGTGTGGAATGTTTCGTGGTGATTGGGCACTCACAGTGCTCACACTCACCACCCAAATTCTAGAGTCGAAACCCTAGGACCTCCCACACCCAAAACCCTAGAGTCTCTACTCTTAGGATTTTTTGGTACTCAGATCACTCACCCAGATGCTCTCATGCCCTCTCGGTGATTTTATGTGAAACACATTTCATAAAAATCCAAAGGCCAATCTCACTTATATCCAATCTAAGGAAGAAAGGCAATGAGCAGAAAGAAACTTGGAAAACCCTGACGCACGGAAAACTCCACATGCCCACCTTTTGAGTTTTTTGGTGAAAACATTTTTCACTAGCAGAAGGACTCTCCTCTCTGCCTGTGCCCACTCTCAGAATTAATTTTTAAATGGACGACAAGAAAAAATAGAAAATCAAAAAGTGGCTTGTGGGAAGGTGGAATGGCACAGGACTCTTCCTATCTCTCTCTTCAGAGTTTCTCATGCCCAAAATGTAGCACCCTACTCTAACTTTTAATGCCTTGAAAAACTTTATTTGGCCCAATTCCTCTCAAGATTCCTAAAGAATCAACCTGCTTCAAGAGTTTACACAACACATCTGTAACAAAAATGAACATAGCAGGTGATAATAGGTCCCCTTGCCTTAACCCCTGCTTGCATTTGATCCATTTTCCTAGCTTGCCATTTACTAGTATAACCACAGAGGAAGAAGAAAGTAGAAATCTAATCCAAAGAATCCATCTACTGGGAAAGCTTCGAGCTTCAAAGAGATCTAGAGAGAAGGAAATCCTAGTTGATTTTGTCAAATGCCTTTTCGAAGTCTAGTTTGCACATGATACCTCTCTGCCCAGTTCTTTTGCAATAGGCCATCATTTCATGAGCACTTAAAAAATTCTCCATGATAGAACAACCCTTGATAAAGGCCAATTAAGCATCATCTATAAAATTCTATAGTAGGGGTGACAGAAAGTTAGCTAACACCTTGGAGATGATCTTGTAAATACTGTTCAAGAGACTAATTAGTCTGAAATCCCTCGCTAAAAGTTCCCCTTCCTTCTTAGGGATGAGTGACATGAATGCAAAGTTCAACCTCTCAAGATCAAGGGAACCACTATGAAACTTCTTAAAGAGGACCAGCAAGTTATCACTAATAAGGCTCCAAAACTTCTTGAAGAAGATCATGATGAATCCATCCAACCCAGAGGCCTTGAGACCATTAAAGGAAAAGACTTCTCTTTTGATTTCTTCTAAAGAAAATTCACCATCCAAGCCCACAAGATTTGACCTATTAGTTTCATACAGAAGGCCCCAGTTAATTAAAAGACAGATTGAGGAGTGAACAGCAAATAAGTTTTTGTAGAAGATCGAAAGCTCAGAAGCAATGTCCTCTTGACTCTAAAATTCAATCCCATCTTCAAACAAAGAGGCAATGAAATTTCTCCTCTTTTTGTCGGATGCCACTTTGTGAAAGAATGCAATGTTACCATCTCCTTCCTTAAGCCAATGGACCTTAGCTCTTTGTTTCCAATATAGTTCTTCCTTATGGTATATGTCTTCCAATTCTGTTTTGAGGATTCTCTTAGTTGCTAGCTCCCGAAGGCTTAGAGGCATTTTTTTCTCCTTTTTCTCTAAAAGATCCACATCATGCACAAGTTTGTCCTTGAGGTTTTTGTTCCAAATTTTCTTGGAAGCAGACCAAACTTTAATGGCTCTCCAGACCCTCCTAAGGCTTTGCACCCATGCCACCGCAGGGTTAACCTCACGTCTGATACTTCTCCAATAATTATGAACAGCAAATCTGAATATCGGTTAAAGTTTGAAATGGCAATTACAATCTAAAGAAATTGGGATATGGTCCAAAGTAGAGCATGGCAAAGCCTTCTGGATGCATGTCAGGAAGACATTGTCCTATTCTGATGAGAGAAGAAATCTGTCAAGCCTGGCCATGGATGGGTTCTCCCTCCCATTGCTCCAAGTGAAGCTTCTTCCTTTCAAATCCAGATCCAATAGATTAAGAGAAGAGATAAAGTCCATGAAGATTAGATTATCTCTGGTGCACTACTGTCCCTCCTTATAATCAGCCACTGATTTTGTTATATTGAAGTCCCCACCAGCCAACGCCACTGATTTTGTTATATTGAAGTCCCCACCAGCCAACCAGGGACCAGAGCATATCAACCTGATTTCTCCTGGCTCTTCGAAGAAAAGATCTTATGAGCTTCTATCATGCGGGCCATAGATTGCAGTGAGAGTGAGATTCATGTTCAAGTGTCGACACCAAAGCACAACGGTCAGAGAGAAAGTTTTCCCAAGGGGAATAGTTTAAAGAACCAGCCAATGAGCATACCACCTCTGAGTCAAGTGATTACCATTCATCCAATTTTGCACCATCAATAGACTTTAAGAATACTGGTGTGGGTGAGGCAACTTTCAATTCTTGCACCACCAATTATTTATCCATTTATTTACTTATTTTCTCTTTGTTAGATTGATTAGAAAAAATTTTTAGATAGAAGATTTAAGGGACTTATTTATTTTCTCTTAGATGAACTAGAGGATCCATGAAGAAAAGGATTCATAGAACTTGTTGGTGGATCCTAGTGAATCCCAATAGAGGGTTCTAAACAGACAGTCCCTACACCATAGATTTCAATTAATTTTGACTTTGTGGGAGAATACTTTTGGGATGAGAATATCGAACAAGGTTTTGTTCTTGACATCAGGATCATAAATCTAGGGAGTTCATTTTGACAATAGTAGAAGTAAAAATTTCTGGACATTAATTATCTATTTATATAAAAAAAAATTTTGTACATTAGTGATTTGATTTATGTAGTTTTAATAGTTATATGCTATATACTTATTTGTTATAGGTATGATTCTGTATGAAGTTATATATAATATATCACTGATCTTGACTTGGATGAATTTTGTTAATTATATGCATCGAGTTTTACAAAAGAATGAAATTTTAAATTATAATATCTAATAAGCTTGTAATTGAGCTATGTGACTATATGTGGGATTATGATATTCTAGGTTGGCTATGTTGTTGATGCCTTAGTGGACGCTTAGTAGACCTACATTTCAATAATAATTACAAGGTGATAATTATGGGATGTACTTGGTATTTTGGTGACAATTCATAATTTTTGTTTGGGATGGGTTGCTATGTTAACCTTTCAATTTTGATAAAATCAATTTCATATTTCAATCGAACAGTACACAAAATCATCGAAAATCAAAATCAATTGATCACAACTTCGCAACAGAATCAATATATTCAATAATACACCAAATAATATTCTATAAGTAAATTTAACAAACAAAGATCTTGCTTTCTATTCATAAATCACAAACAATATGACTCAAAATTCAATAACATAAATACTATGCAATTTATGAAAAAAATCTAAAAAAGATTGCATTACTTATCTTATAAGTGAATCAATTAACAAGTTGAATTAATTCTAAAATTATTTTTGCGGAGTCTGTTACTTTTGCATCAGAAATCTATACTTCTTATTGATGTAATCTATATAGAGATTATAGTAGAATTTTCAAATAAAACTTAGAGAGTAGATGTAAATGCTAGATTAGATATCGAACCACTATAAATCTTTGATGTTTATGTGTGGGACTTCTCTTTAGCTTATATTACATCCTTCCTACTTATTTATTTTAGCATTCTTTACTTTGCATCATTTCACCTCACTTCACATGCATTGTAATTTGTGCACCACAAAATTAAATTTTTAAAAATTTAATTCATTCCTTTTTTCGATTGCCTCCCTGGACAACAATAATTTAATGTTGGAATGCAAACAAAAAATAAAAATAAAAATTAAAATTAAAAAAAATTGCTTTTGCGGATCAGCAGGATACAAGGATTAAAGAGTGTGTGCTTCTGTATGGACGCGTACAGCATGTGCCTCTGTATTGTCCGTGGTAAGCCATATGGCAGCACAACTTTGTATTAGTACGGGTCTAAGTGGGATAGATCCATTCATAGTGGAAAAAGTTTACCCACCCTCCAGCACCGATCACCACGTACAGTGCACAAAGAATTTCTCTTAATGTTAATATCCTTTGACCAACCATCCTAAACAACGATGTCTTATTGAAGATAATATGTAAGCGACCCTTGACCAACCATCTTAAACGACACACCAATTAGAACACAAACTTGGATTCTCATACTGGAAGAATGAAATATAGGTTGACTAAAAGCCAGTAGATCAGATTACAACCATGAAGTGATTAACCAGAAAAGGAAACGCTTATTACCATCAATTGAAATATTGTTTGCTACGTCTTCCTATAAATAAATTCCATCTTTATGTTTTAGTTCTCGGATAACTAGGTTTTAATTTAAACTTCATTTCTTTTATTTGCTAACAAAAATTGCCTCAATGACAATTTAACACGGAGTGCAAGAAAAATAAAAAAAATAAAAAGTAATTTGCTTTCATGAATCAAGAGGATGCCAGGCTTAAATAGCCTGTCCATACAATATTTTGTTTGTAGTCACTGGCACAATATGGTGTGTCTCTTAGTAGTGTCCAAAGTGAGCCATATCACAATATATTAATTTATATTGAGGATAAAAATAATATTTTATGGAAACAAAAATAAAAAAATGCATTCCACATTTGAAATATTTAGGCTTTCTTATCCAAAAAATAAAATAAAATAAATGCATTCCGCGGAAGTAAAAGGAACTCAAGAAATGGAACGCTTAGTTTTGAAATGCCGCGGCTTTCTTACCCAGACAAAAAAATTAAAAAAAATGCATTCTGTGGAGGAAAAAAAACAAAAAGGTTCCGCGTTTGAAATGCTTAGGCTTTCTTACCCAGAGAAAAATTTAAAGAAAAAGCATTCTGCGGAAGTAAAAAGAACGCAACTATAGAAATGAAATGCTTAGCTTTCTTACTCACAAAAAAATATTAAAAAAAAAGAAGCGTTCCGCTTCCATAGAATGCGTACAAGGAATGCAAGAGAAAAAAAATGCATTTTGTTCCGCGTCTGCAGAACGCGTAGAAGGAAGTGTTTAGATCACTGTATGCTCAGTGAAATGAGAAATTGTGAGGCCCGGTTCACCTAAAATAATCCGACCCAATTAGGGCCCATCTATTAAGTGGTGCCCACCCTCAAACTAAACCAGGGTCTATTTTTTTGTGGGTAAATATTATGAAAAAGTTAGTAAACTTTTTCATTGACCAATTTATTTTTCATCGGTAGCATTTACCTATGAAATGGAGGAAAACTTTTACCCACTTAGGAAGTGGTTAAATTATTTTTTCGTAGGCATTCAATTTTATTCCTAAAATGTCATATCCTCATTTCCAATGCATCCATTAATTGTTTAATGTCCAATAATTGAATCATTCACTTTCTTCAAACCTAAAAAGTATAATGGATATTATGAAAAATATAGATAAATTTTAACAACTTATCCAAAAAAAATAGTATTGCAAAAGAACATCAATAGCATATTTTGAAATAATTTTTTCATATATAAAAAAATATAAATAAATTATTTTTCTATCTAAATATTATCTGAAAAATATTTACCTAGCAAAATATAAATTCATGGGTAATATTTTTTTCCTTTAAAAGAATGGATCTGAAAGGGAATACTCATCCTTGTTCCACCACCATCCATTGAACCTCCTCCTATATCTCTTTTACATGCTCTATCTCTCTCTGGCATGCATTCTCTATCTTTCTCTCTCTCCCTCTCTCTCTCTCTCTTCCCTGCACACTCTCTCTTTGTTCCTAGGTATTTTTCTCATGTTCTTCCCCTCATCTGCCTCTTCTTTTTCTTCTTCTTCTTCTTCCTCTTTCCTCCTCCTCCTTTCCTTTTTCTTTGATGTACATGGACTGCTGCTCTTTTTCCTTAGTTTAGGTAAAGGCTCAAATTCTTTTCTTTTTTTAACTCAATAAGATGATTTTGAAGCCTTGAAATGATAGGATAGGGTTAAGTTAGAGAAAAGATGTATTATGAAGGAATTGGGCTGATAGAATTGTACCTCTTTAATGGTTAAGTAATTCAATCTAAAATTTTAATTGAGGGTTATTAACTCATTGCTCAACTAATTTATAAAATTTAAGAATTTTTTAATATTCTTTATTATGATAAATAAATTTTGGAAAAGAGTTGTTGTGCAAGATAGAATAGTTAACCAAAAATTTAGATTTTAGAAGTTTAAAGAATTCTATAAATTATTATCAAGATAATTATATAACACTGATTTCAGGTATATATGTATGTTTTGGATTATTAGGTTTTAAGGAGATAAATAACTTTTATTTAATCAAAGTAATTATGTAAAATGATAAATGCATATAATTTGAGAATGTTTATTGATTTAGATGCTACTAAATATTTTGAAACTTACATCATTTACTTGTTGCACTAGTCATACTGAACCAAATATGAATATAAACAAACTACTTTGGTGATAAATATTCATGCTAACCCATAATTATTCATACAAGGAATTAAATGGCCAAACAAATACAAATCAGCATATTTGACTATATATATGCCTACAAATGATCAAGTCCAGAATGAGATACTGAACAACATGCACCCAAGTGATCATATTACAACATAATATTACATTCCAAATATATAGTATCAGATTTTGTACAGCTCAAATAAATAATTTAAGTTTTAGCCTATTTAACCTCCTAAAAAAATTAAAAATATATATAATTTAGGGAAAGTACATACTATCGGAGGATCTATCATGAGAAATGAATCTTTTCAAGGAGTAATTTGGAGTTTCTGTCGGACTATTATAAAATAACAAACTTCAATAGGGCCTAAATAGTAATATAGAAATTTTATACAATGAATTTTGCCATGGGGACTAAATACTAATTTTTCCTCTTATGTACTTAAATCAGATATTGAATTTGATAGGGACTAAATTGCAAAAATTTTATTATAACACAATTACCTAAAGGGTTTGGAGTTTGCGTTGAATCCAAAACTTAAATCCAAAATCTACGTATGGTTTCTTCTTCATGGTTTGGGTAGCATATCTTCCACCTCAAATCTAGCCTAGCGGCCATTAGAAAAGGACCAACCGACGGACTGCCGGCATCTCCAGTCATATGCCATCGGTAGCTACCGGTGATTAAGTAAGAAACACCGGCATTCCTCTTTCCCTCCCTTTTTTTTGTTTGAAAAACAATGGGAAGAAGAGATGCCCATGTCTGGTGCCTCCTCCAATCGAGGTTACTATCGATGCTTGGATGAGGCCACCATCCATGTGCCCACAGGCGGTGACGGCATGGGAGGAGGAGATGGACAGCACAGCAGTGGGAACCACCACCCCTCCCATTCACTTTTTTTTTTTGATGAGCGGCCCCTCCGACGGTGGTGAAGAAATGGTGCCGATTGTCGCAGCTAGTGCTATGCCAACCAATTGCCTGTGGAAAGAGAAAGTAGGGCGGGAGGCCGCAGCAAGAGAAGAAGGGCATGGTAGGAAAGAACCATCGGCCCTCTATCCTGTCTCTCTATTTGTTTTAAAGATCCAAAAGAGATCTAGATGGGCTCTTCGTTGGTTGCTCCTAGTGGTAGCCGACCGTAATACCGCCACACTGGCGAGAAGATGAAGAGACGAAAGGGTAGGATCCATCCTAATATTTTCTTAATTTTTTTAAAATTTTTATCTAATTGTATCAAAAGTAAATCAATATTTTATTTGATTCTAATCCCCTACAAAAAAATCCTATCCTCTGATTTTAATTGTTGGGGATTTTCCTATGGATCTTATGCAGCATACAAAACTATTTTTAGGAACTACATATAAAATAAACATAAATACCATATGGATTCAGCAAATAGAATTATTCTTAGGATGTGTACCTATATTCACCATTGATTTTCAAGCATAAATGTTCAAATGAACACCGGAGACAAAGTCCTTCTTTCCAGCTTTCTCTCAATATAGGCAACTATTCAATGGGACAAGCCTGAGAATTAAATCCCATATTTATATGAAGTAGATAAAAAATCTAGCCATTTAAAACCCTAACCCTAACAGACCCTCTCATCACAGGCTTAAGTCAGATTCATGCCTACATTATGCCATTCCAACCACACCATCCAACATAAGGTGTGCATAGCCCAAAACATAAGAATCACTAGCAACATTGGGCTTACATACATGTCTACTAAATCAGATCATATAATTAATCTATTTTTAATAAAATAAAATAAATAATTATTGACTACCTAAAATTTAAAAAAAATTCATATTATACTTATTTATTTATTTTATTATAAGCTATTGATGGGAGAGTCTAAAAGCCCTCCAACACCATTGATTGCAAAGAAGAGACACCACATATATCGCGAATGAGATGCACTATACATGTCACATAGTTGGGGTGGGGAGGCTTTGGACTCCGTTCATTGCAGTGCATAGATATTATAATTTTTAGTTATTAACAATAAGGTCAAACATGCCAGAATTCTCATATCAATGATAGCCATCTCCAAAATCCATAAATTTACAACCATACACTGAATATTCATCATTTTATGTACATATGATTTTCTTTGAGTGTATTTCTAAGAGACCTAAAAAAAGGAAGCCCATGACCACACCGAATATTCATCATTTTATGGATCTATGATATTCTTTAGGTGTCTTTCTAAGATACCTAAAGGAAGGAAGCCCATATATATGCACTATATGGCTATTCTATGTAATATAATTTTATTTTTTATGCTTAGATCGTGTTCCAATATTCATGTAAAATTAAAATAAATCATGTCTTGCGCCATCGTCTCACCAACATGACACAGCCTGCAGAGCATCTGATCTTTCTTCTACAGGCGATTGGTCTTCTCTCTTCCTAACCTCCATCTTAATGCGGACGATTTATGAGACTCATCACACCCTCCTAAGAGTTGGAGAAAAGAAACCAAGCCATCTCTATTTATACCTACATTGATCTTATCCTATCAAAAGACTTATTCCTAATTAGAGTAGAAATTTCAATCTAAGTCTTATCAGGAATATGACTCTTTAATTAATTGAACTTATTATAATTAATTTAGGACTTGACCCATTAACTTAAACCTAACTAAGTGATAATTAGACCACATTAGGAGCCAAATTCAACATTCTTCCACTTGGCTTGTATTATCACTTAAAATTAACTTTTTGATTTTGCCAAAATATTTTAAAAATAAATAAAAATATTTTTTTAATTTTTTAAAATAACAATTCTAAATCAAAATTTTGAAATTGATCCAATAAGTGTGCACTCATTTTTAAAATTTGCTCAATTAACTATTCCTTGAAAAATGCTTTATACTTTACTTAAGTAAAAATCATTAATATAGTTCATAGCGGTTATAGTTCTTAATTGATATACTTTCTTCCATGTATCATGATATCAATAATTATCACTTAATCTAATCTTATATACCGGAATATATAGGCTATCAAAAGTCATAACACCTATGATAATGGTTCCATTGTTATATCATATAAATAATAATTTTGTTTACTTTAATTTTGAAAAAAGTCAATCATAATGTATACACATAATAATTAAACAGAAATAATAGCAGTCATCAAACCATTAAGAGATCTCAAAATAAATATCTATTATAAATTAAATATTCTAATGATAAATATCTATAACTTTTATATGTTCTTTGAAAATTTAGGGCACTAAATCTTTCATCAAAGAATCAGTTATTATATAAGTAGTACCAATAAAATCAATAAATATCTGATGATGACTAATTCTCTCATCTACAGCAAGATATTTAATATCAATGTGCTTATTTGTATTGATCATCTTACTACTATTAGAGAAAGAAACTATAATAAAATTATCATAATAAATTCTTAGTGGCTTAAAAATAGAATCCATAACTCTGAGCCCAGAGATGAATTTTTTCAACCATAGAGCATGTGAAGAAGTCTTTTAACAGCTTATATATTCAGTCCCATAGTAGAGAAAGCAATAATGCATTATTTTGCACTCCTCTATGAGATTGGTCCACCAACTAATAGGAAGATGTAACATGATATGGACTTTCTACTATCAAGACAACTGGCATAATCTGCATCTGAATAACGAATTACTTTTAACCAAACAATCATCCCATAAGAAAGCATGTTGTCTTTAGTTTCCTAATAATATTGCATCATCTTTTTGGTAGCTTTCCAATGGTCCATACCTGGATCACTCTGATATCTACCAAGCATATTCTCAAAGCAAAACTAATATCATGACAGGCATATACTTGAGCATATATCAGACTATCCACTGCAGATGCATAGGATATATCTTTCATTTGATTTCTTTTAATCTCGTTCTTGGGACACTGAAATTTACTGAATTTATCATCCTTAATGATTGATATTTCACTTAATGAACAGCTTGATATTTCAAATCTTTCTAGGATCCTAGTAATATAATTTCTCTGAGATAAATCAAGTAATATTTTATTTCTATTACGATGGATTTCTATACCAAGAATATAAGAAGCATCTTTCATATCTTTCATATCAAAATAATTGGAAAGAAAATTTTTAGTTTATGCAAGAGATCTTGTAATTCATTGCTGGCTAGTAAGATATCATCCATATAAAGAATCAAAAATATAAACTTACTCCCATTTACCTTCAAATAAATACATTCATCAGTAATATTTTTCTTAAATCCGAAAGAAATAATGATATGATTAAACTTTAAGTATCATTGCCTAAAAGCTTGTTTAAGACCATATATAGATTTCTTTCATTTACAAACCAACTTTTTATTTTTTTGTACTAAAAATCCTTCAAGCTATTCCATAACACCTCTTTCTTTAAATTTTCATTTAAGAATGCAGTCTTGACATCCATTTGAAGTAGCTCTAAATCAAAATAAGCTACTAATGCCATAATGATTATGCATGAATCTTTTCTAAAAATAGAAAAAAAATATTTTATGATAATCAATACCTTTCTTTTGAGTGAATCTCTTTACTATAAGTCTAGCCTTATATCTCTTGATATTGACTTTGGAATGTCGTTTAGTTTAAAATATCTATTTACAACCTATGGCTTAAATTCTTTAGGCAGTTCGACAAGTTTTCAGACATGATTCTTATTTATAGATTCCATCTCATCTTTCATGGCATCTAACTAAAGTTCAGAATCATCGCTATTCATGGCATCCTTAAATGAAACTGGATCATCCTTCATTTCAATATCATAATCATATTATTGTAAGTAAATAATATAATTATCTAAAATAGTCAATCTTCTAATTCTAGTAGATCTCCATAATATCTCAGATTCAGTATTATTATGATTATTTTTAATCAGATCAGGTTCATTGATCATCTATTCAGAAAATGGTGTATCAATCATCTATTGATGTTCTATAATTCAGATTGAGCAGATTCAAGTGGAATACCTTTAGGTATTACTATAATAAAAAAAGATTCTCTTATTTTCTGTAATACTGTATTTACGTGGTTCACCACTCCTATTATTTTTACCATCCTCAATGAACCTAGCAGTTTTAGTTTTAATAATTCTAGTGATGCATGATAGATAATAAAATCTAAAATTTTTTGATCTTTCTGGATACTCTATAAAATAATAACTAATAATTCTAGGATCTTTTTTTTTATAGTTATATAATTGAGCTTCTACTGGACAATCTTAAATATGTAAATATTCTAAACTTGATTTTCTATCTATCCATAACTCAAAAGGAGTTTTAAAAATAACACTACTGGATACCTAATTTAGGATATAAATAGTGGATTTCAAGACTTCTTTTCATAAATTCAAGGATAATGAGGAATTACTAATTATACTCTTCACCATATCCATCAAGATGCGATTACACTTTTCAGTCACACCATTTTATTGAGAATTTTCTGGCATAATATATTATGCTATAATATCATGTTGTTCAAAAAAACTGGCAAAATATTTAGGATTATGGATGGATTCATCATATCAATCATAAAATTCACCATTCCTATCAAATTTCATAATCTTAATTTTTTAATTTAATTAATTTTCTACTTCAACTTTATATACCTTAAAGACTTCAAAAGCTTTAGACTTTTTTTGCAATAGAAAAATATAATCATAACGTGAGAAATCATCAATAAAGATAATAAAATACTATTGTCCTTTAAAATAATATGTAAAATAGCTATAAATATTGATGTGTATCAAGTCTAAGAGTCCTTGATTTTTAGTGGCATTCTTTTTATGATTTTTATTTTTTTAATGTAATTGATGCACATATCAAAATTACTAAAATATAGATTTGGTAAAATATCTTTTTTAACCAATCGAGTCATCTTTTTTTTTGATATGTGATCTAATTGCCTATGCCATAATATTGAAGAACTCTTATTTACAATACCACATTTTATTCCTACATTGATATCCAATATAAGTAAAGATTATTAAAAAAAGAATCTAAATTTAATTTATATAATCCATTATATAATTTCCAATACCAACTAAAATAATATTTTTAATTAATTTAAAACTTGAATTTATAAAAGTAAATAAAAAATCTGCTAAATCAAGTTTTCATAAAAAAATTAAATTTCTAGATACTAAAGGAACATAAAAGACATCATGTAAATTTAATTAAAATCTGGTGTCTATAGTAAGTTTATTGGTCTCGACTATAATGATCTTGGACTTCATCCAATTTTCTATAAAGATCCACAGCTCTATCATTTGGCTTTTGGCTTGAAAGAAATTTCTGCATTGAATTGGAAACATGAATTGCAGCACCCGAGTCAATCCACCAAGTATTAGAAGGAACATCAATAAAATTGGTTTTGAAACAAACAAATGATAAGGGAATGCTTTTCTTTTTGAACCATTTCTTTCTTTTCTCACAATCCTTCTTCTTGCAGAAAAGATATTTTAATTTATGAGAACTTTTATTGATGGATTGCTGGATCCTTTATTTTCTTTTTTTATCTTCTTTCTTTTAGGATGCTCTTGTGAAACTACATGAACAACTGAAATCCTTTTATGTTTTAATATTTCTTCCTCTTGCACCCATTAGAAGAAGAGTTCATTCATTAACCATGATTTCTTGTGTGTTTTGTAGTAAATCTTAAATTGGATAAACTAAGATAAAAGAGAATTGAGAACAAGCTGAATGAGAAAGTTTTCAGATACCATCATATCCAAATCATTTAATATCTCAGCTATATCATGCATTTTCATAATATGCTTTCATACTCAAGAAAATTCATCATATTTCATAAAGATTAACTTATTCATTAGGATATCAGCTAAGGCTTTACTTTATCTAGTAAACTATTATTATACATAGAAAAGATACTAAGAGGTCAATTCGTTATCAAGAACAGATCCTCTAATATTTCTTGCTATAGAATTTTTAATAATCATGAGAGATAATCTATTAAAATGCTCCTACTTTTCTCATAATTTTTTATGATCATGAGAACTAGTGGGGATAAGTGTATCATGTTGAGGCTTATGGAGGGCCAAATCTAAGTCCAGCATCCTAAAATAATAAGAAGCTATTCGTGCCAATCAGAATAATTTAACCCATTTAGTAAAAAAATGTTAAACTAATACGACGAGAGTGAAATAGCGGTAATAGCTATAAATAACAAAACATGCTTATAATTACCATCATGATACAGATTTCATAATATAATTCTACTAATAACACTTATTATACAACTATAAAACATCTTTGGACAAGAATTATAGCATACAATAAGTATCACAACTAATTTAATCATAAATTTAAATATAATAAACAATACTAAAATATGCATCACATAAATCAAAATCAATAATAATATGAAATATATAAGCAAGAATAATAATTATAGCATACATACATAATTTATATTTAAACTATGATCCATCATATTAGTTACACTTTCAGTGGTTTAACTAACTCAATTATAAAAATTCGAGGTTATTCTCATATTTGGGTGTAGAATTTTTCGTCTTTATGCAATTCAAGTTAGTTAACTTTTAACTATTAATTTTATATCAAATTATAGTCATCTTTGAGTTAACTATAATAGATATATTTTTATATAATTTTAAAACTATAATGAGAAAAAATTATTAGCCCTCAATGACTCAGCTATTCAAAATTCATAGAGTGCTTCAGGCTCTTTGGGGTTACGCAAAAATATACTTGAATAGTATAATAGTAAGCAAAATTATCGATTAAATAATTTAATTATTTAAATATTTTATTTTATATAAAAAATTAATTATAATATTTTTTAAAATATCATAAGTTCAATGGTTCAAAAATCGCTCAAATTGGATAAAAAATGATCAAGTTATAACAATTTTATCAAAAACTTTAAAATTAAAAGACTTAACTATAAATAACAGAAGAATAGGGGCCTTTCTATAAAATAGTAGCTTTAAAACTATCATAGAGACTTTAATATAATTTATTAATTATAAGAGACTAAATTGCAAAAGTGTCCTAAAGATTTTTTTCAGAATTTAAAGTTTCAGGAGCTTAAATGCAAAATAGTTTTAAATAAAGCTCAAACTAACTGGTTTGGGTCTGATCCGAAACCTTAATAGATCAAATCCAAAACCCGTTTACCTTAATGGGTTGGATCAGCTTGGCTCTTATTAGGTTCGGATTAGGATCCATTAAAATTTGAAATTCAACACCCAAAAACCCCTTCCTTCTTTCCTTTCTTTCCCAATCAAGACCCTAATCCCCATGGCCGTCGCCTCCCCTTGCGCCGAATAGGGGGCCGAATGGCCGCCCCTTGCTTCCCCGACCATTGGAGGACTAACAGGGAGGGCAACAGACCAGGCACCGCCCCCCACCGCCACAGTGGAAGCTGCTGTTCATCCGGTCGAATCCAAAGACCGCATGCGATGGTGGCAGAACCGCCACTGCTAGGGAGCAAGAGCTCCCCTTTCGCCTGCGACCCACCACCGCAACCCACCATCACCACCGCTCGATCCGCCTACCATCGCCCCTAGTCCACCCCACCACCTTCCTACGCTGCGGCAAAAGCCATGGTTCAACCCACCGCAAAAGCGGTGGGCGGCACGGATAACTGCCGTCGCTGCCTCACTCTGCCACGGGCAGCGGCGGCCGTAGCTTTGGCCTACTACCGACATGGCAGCAGCCATAGCTACTGCCCTGCTAGTCGGTTGGCACGGCCGGCCCCAAATTTTTTTAAATTTTTTTATTTTATAGAAATCAATAAATTTTTAATTTAATTTTTAAAATTTTAATTAATTCTAAAAATTATAAAATCTTAATTTTTTATTTTTAAAAATAAATCAAAATTTATCGAAAAATTTTTTACATGAATACGAAGTATGGATCCTGTGTTCTAATACCACATATAATATAATTTTATCCTTTATGTCTGAATTAGCTTCAATATTCATGTAAAATCAAAATAAATCATATCTTATGCCATCGTCTTACAGCACAATGATCATGTAGTTCGTAGAGCATTTGATCTTTCTTTCGTAGGTGGCTAGTCTTTTCTCTCTTCATCCTCTATTTTAATGCGGACGATTGATGAAAAATCATCACATCCTTTTAAAAGTTGAAGGAAAGAAAATCTTATCCCATCAAAAAATTTATTCTTAATTAAAATAAAAATTTCAATCTAAATTTTTTTAGAAATATAATTCTTTAATTAATTAGACTTAATATAATTAATTTAGGACTTAATAAGTTAAATTTGATTAAGTAATAATTAGACCACATTAAGAGTCAAATTCAACATCCTACGCACTAAAATATTAGCAATAGCAAAAATATATTCTTTTCAAAGAAAATACAACCGAGGAGTTTCTACGGATATAAAACCGCTGAATACAAAACAGGGCTCGTCGTAGGAATGGAACTCGGACAAGTTCTAGCCGAGCCAATCAAGTGGATTGGGCCCTGACCATGATTCAATCTTTGACATTTCAACTTAGTTTTGATACGATAAGCTTGATTTGTATGTGTTCGGATCCTCCGCAATGCAACTTTGGCACACAAGGCACCATTATGCATTGCAGTGATGAAAGAGAACTATCTATGTGACGGCTATCCATATGGCACCATATTTTGTGGTGCAAAAATTGGACCAGTGAGGATCCCATTTCTTATTTGTATAACTTTTGTCAAATGGCTAATGCATTTAGCAGGTTTTTTTTTTCTCCCTTAACCTCAGCTTGCCTATTGATGACTAGAAGTGAAGCGAGGTAGCATCTTTCAAGCGGCATCCACTCAATCGTAGAACATGGATCCAAAATTTGCTGTAGTGATCCAAATGGAAGACTCAAAGCATTGTAAAACGTGGATCCAAAATTTGCTGAAATGATCCAAATGGAAGCTTCAAAGCATTGCAGAACATGAATCTAAAGATTAAAATGATCCAAATAGAAGTAAGATTGACAAAATATGATCCGATCCATTAATTTTTGATTTTATAAATAGATTTAAATTTTGGCTAATTGGATTCAGATCATAAATACATCAACTAATTTAATTTATTTAATATTTGAATAGAATTTAAATTTTAAATATATGATCCATTTAATCTATTTAATTCATTTAATATTCAGATCGAATTGAGTTAGATAATTTATTTAATTTATTTACTCTATTTAACTCATTTAAAACATATTTAATCTATTTAAAATCTATTTAATTTATTTTTTAATCATTTAACTCAACCTATTTAATTTGTTAAAAATTCTTTTAACCTATTTAATCTGTTTAACTTAATTTGATTCATTTGATAAATGGATTAAATAGATTGAATTAGATTACCTATTTAATAAATAAACTATATTCAAATATAAATTTTTAATTTATTAAATAAATGAATCAGATTTGAATTGATAATTTTTTAATCCGGTCCGTATCCAATTAAATCCAACCCAATTGCCACCCCCAAATGGGAGATAGGAAGGATCCACAAATGCGACTGCTTGGAAAAATTTCAAATCTAAAGTGAAATCTCAATTCACAATCCACAGCATTAAGGCACGTGCTGTATACCTTGGTTAAAGCAATGATTAAAACCAATTTGAAATGAAGCAATCCAGAACTCAAAGTCAGGGACAAACCTCTATTACATCAGGATAAACATAGCACACTGATATAAATTGAATGTCAATACTTTTCTGCCAATCTAGCGGTGACTGCCCTAAGTTTGGAGCAGACTTTACCAGCGGGTGAACCTAAAATTAGACTAGAAAGTGAAGAAGATCTCGCAATAACCGCCAAGAAAGATACCAAGATGTGGATCTTAGCATCCGCAATGACAATCCGAGTTTCAATGGCAAACTTTGTCTTGCCTCCTCTCCCGGGAAGCCTACCAATAGCTCGTGAAAGGTGCTCCCCACGAAGCGTCAAAAGAATCAACGTAGAGATCATCCAGATGCAGATGCAGCAGAGCGATGGCATCAGCAACATCAAATCCAAGCATAAACGCGTGGACGAAGTCAGCACATTTCTGCAGGTTACTCACATCTGGTGTGTCTGATCGCGTCTTAAGTTCCACTCTTCGAGCCTGAGAGAACCACAAAATACTTCAGAAGAAGAGGACAATCATAAGCGCAGAATCATAAAAATGAATAGGCATGGGAAGAATCAGTAAAATCAAATGGATAACAGTTAAAAAGAAATGTTAATTTCTTCAGTTATCCCAAAAAAACTGCTTGCTACCACAAAAGAAGAATTTCTTACAGCAACATTATAAGAGTAATAAGACACAAGTGGAAAACCAAGTCATATTTTCTTAGTAATGAATGTATTTATGCATGCATCCGTATACATATGTCTACAAATACATGTGTATATGTATAGGAGCAAAAATTATAGGCAAGCAGCTGCACAACCTTCATAGTATGACTTGGAGACTTTAGTTTCTCGGAATGACTTGAGAAACACAACATATCCATGACTTTATACTTTTGCTCATTTGAACCAAAACATAATCCAAATAGGCATTTTTTTGCCTATTAGAGTTTGGATCCAGGCAAAGATCCAAATGCTTAGCATGTAATTGACTTATGACTACAAGCCAAAATCAATCTAGCGGCAGACCTAAATTGTTATTGGATTAACATTTAGATATACAGTTGTTATTCCAGCATGAGTGCATTCTCAATTTTCTCTATATGAATCCTTTAGCAATTCTGTTCCTCCAGCTTGGTTTATCATGTTTCTTCTTCGCCAATAATGCATCAACTAATCCAGAAAAAAGATCCAATGCTCAAAACCCTTCTTAGGCAAGTTCATATATCTCCATGTGTGTATTTAAATTTGACAACCTGAAGAAAGCAACACGAAAGCACATTCCTAGCTCATCGTGTACTTGATCTGAAAACCTGTAAACCAAACAAATACACTAGAAGGCACCAGGTACTGCTATCTTGTTTACCAGTAGCCTAGATTAAAGGCACACACTCGAATTTTCATGCTGCAAGAATGAAATATAGATCAACCATATTCCAGTAAAGTTGATTACAGCCATTAAGTGGTCAACCAGAAAAGGAAAAGCTTATTTACATTGATTAAAATAACATTTCTTTCATCTTCTTATAAATAAACTCCATCCTACCAGAATAAATGGCAACATTTTCTATCTTGGATGACTGGCATTAAACCTCAAGTGTTTACATTAAAAAAAAAAAAAAAAAGTGAATGATTGCATATATGCCAATTTTAATTCAAAATTCATTTCTTCCATCTGCTAACAAAAATTGCCCCGATGACAATTTAACACTAGAATGCCAAAAAAAAAATGAAAAATAATTTGCTTTTGTGGATCAGAAGGATACAAGGGTTAAAGAGTGTGCGCTTCTGTATTGATGCATATAGTGTGTGTGTGCCTCTGTGTAGTCCATGGTGAGCCATATCACAACATATTAATTTGTATTGATACATGTCTAACAATACAAAGTCAAAAAAGCTTACCCAGCTTCTATATAAATGACCCTTGATCAGGATGATATGTAAATACCCCTAACTGATTTTGTTGGAGCCTTTTTCTACATGATTTGCAAACATGTTTTACAATTTGGACATGTTCATGACAGAAAATTCTCTTTCTGCACTAAACCAAAGGTTAACAAGTTGCCCTATCAGCTATGAACTTCCCATGGTAGTGGCCATACATATAAAACTCCAGAACATGTTCTTTTATGTAAATAGTCACATGCATGTCCCTTTATAGTTTTATGATAGATTTTGAGCTTTTCTGCATTTTCAATGGTCATGAAGCATCAACGTATACTGAAAATATGCGAAATAATGCAATGCACATATCAAATTGTAATCTGCAAATAAACTTAGTATGGTTTATGATCCTATATTTCCAAAAATAAGTTTGAGCTAATGTTAACTTGTTTCATACATGTCCTAGTCTATACTCAATTATAAACCACATAAAATTGGTCCGCAATGGGGGGGGGATAGAATGCAGCATATATGGGCCTGCACAAGAACTAAGAGTCAATTAATTGTAATGTACAAGAAAAATGGTGGAGGAAGCCGTGTTTGGGTTCTATTGGTAGTAGAGTTTTTGACAGTCATGCTTTTGGAAGTAGAGCTTTCGCTACTAGAGCTATTAATAAAAAATTATTTGCTGTTTGGTAACTATATTTATAAAGTACCATGAAACTTTAACATTTGTTTGCTAACTGCATTGAGAAAGTGCTTTTAGTATAAGAAAATGACAATAAAGGACATGCAATATAATAGTGATAGTAATGTTGTATTGTCATAATATTGATAATAATATAATATATTATATTATATTATAATGTAATTTAATATTGTATCATATGGTATTATAAAATAATGAAATAAAGTCATATAATATTGTATCGAAATAGGGGTTCCACCCCTTTTTTTTGAATTTTATTAAAGCAAGGTCAACTTCACTTAAAATATTCGTAAAAAAGGGGCGTAGCCCCTATTTACGTGCGAACAGAGGAGATTGGGGTTGGAAAGCCCTATCTCTCACTCTCCCTCCCTCCCTCCCCCCACCCCTATCTCCCTCCCTCCCTCTCTCTCTTTTCCTTTCATTCCTTCTCCCTCTCCCTCATTGGATTTCTTGAACCGAGAGGTGGAACCATGCTAGTCCACCCCGATATAGTTTGGTACAATACCGCCTTCCATGTTGATAACAATAACAGCTGACATTAAGTGCTTACTACCTAGGACTTTGATTCCTTATAGCAACAATTATAACACAATTAAAATTTTAACATTATTGACATCCTTATTCATTCTGCCAAAAATTCATATCCGACCTGACTATCAGTTTGCACCAGCTCCATCAACACAGGTCCACATGAGAGTGGGTTGCATGTTTAGTTCTATAATGCTAAGTGGGTAATATACAGCAATACAATGCTAACCTCATATGTGGCCACAACAATGCTAAGTAGACTACATTTTGGCCCATATGTATAATAGACACATATAAGCACTGCAGCATGGTTAGGGGCCGCATCCAAATTTGCGGCTACATGTAGTGCATTTGAAATATTCCCTTGACCGGTGTCATTGTTTGTTTTTCCTGCATGACTACATGCTGATTCTCTTCTTCTAGCAACCCTTGGGTGGTTTTTAGTCTGGTGTCCAGCTACCACTGAAACATTCTACTGCTAGTTTTGAATGGCCTAATCCAAACCTTCACTAACTTACAAATAAGCCTGAGTTTTCCCTCCAAATGCCAAAAATTTAAACTAGCCTTCAAGGTAACTAGTGTGGCATAAACAACTCATCCAACAACCCAACTTAAGAAGAAAAACAATGACAGTTCCAACTTGTCATGGAATCAGTTAGCTATAAACCACCCTTAGCACCACCTTTCTTTAGATTAAACAAGAAAGGAAGTCTAAAGACATGGCCTAACACTTTTCTACCTGCAGCAGCAAGATTCCAAATAGTCATTGCCAAGAAATGCTCTAAGATGTACATCCCTGCCTAGATACCTTAGTATCGATCATATGGATCATTGGCTTTCAGCATGTTCATCATTAAAACTTTCTTATATTGCTATCGACGCTCTCTTGATAGACGTCAAATTTTTGCATTATTAACAAAGCAATACAATTTCCCCCTAAAATTCCGATCGTTTTTCCAAATAATTTGCACTATTTTTCTCAGCTAGCACCAGTAAAAACGCATTTTGATAGTTGGTGAAAGAAATAGTTAAATTGAGAAAGCATTTAGAATCCTGCATTTACAAACCAAGGAGTGGGAACAAGAGGCATATTTGTAAATCTTGTTAAATGAATCGTACCATAAAATTGGTAAATAATGGGTTATCATCCCGCACCACGAGTACATAAATCCAGTCTGCAATCTAGGAAGTTACTCCTTTAAGATAATAAGAAAGCAACCAAAGACCATGGTTAAAACTTGCTTTCTACATGCATCGTATGGTCTTCTTTAGGGAACGGCCATGAGTGATGACTGTCAATTTTGAAACTTTATATATGAAGAGGAATGGATTGAATGAAGCCACATTAGTAGTGCCCTTCCTGGCAATAATAGAGTGCAGATTTCCATCTGTCAAGAATTTGGTTACATCAGATACAGTCCTATCAAGAATCTAGGCTGCCAAAGCATATGATGTGCCAGCGAGAAGTACCCAGATTCGATACATGTTGGTCTTGATCCATCACCTACTGGTGTCTGGCTCTGGAAAAGGCATCAAATGCACTCCTAGAATCTATCAACCTAAGCACGGACATAGAGCTTTCAATCACATCCTCATAACTGAATTCACAGAATTACATTTATTTCCGCTAATTTAATTCAAGCAAGAATATCACGTTGGGGCTAATGCTACTCATTGGTTAACCTAAACAAAGAATTTAATGTTTTCAACATTTTGAATGTGAACAAGCTTGAACCAAATTAAAAGGAATCGTGAACAAATAAATAAAGGTACCATGAAAGCAATCTCTTCTCCATGAATGAATGTCTATTAAACCCAACCAGAGACCTGTTATAATCACAGAATGCAAAATAATTACCTCATGTTTAAAAGATTTTTAAAAATTTCTCGTATGAACAAAATTTCGATCTTCATTTGCTCATAGACGGGGTGTAGATCTCCATCCAGTTCATTGACATTTCGTGGGGCTTCAAAACAAACTGAGGAGTTGAGGAACTCGACCTCCATGACGGAGGCCAGAAGTAGAAGAAGAAGAGGGTTTAGGGGACTAGATCCGGGTTTGATTTGATCCGACGACCAAGTTACGAACCAAATTATTTTTAAAAATTATTAAAAATCTAAAACTTATTTTTTTTTTTTTTTCAAAAATTAGATAATACTGCATCCGTATAAAATTTCTGATAAATCATTTAATTTAAATATCTTCCATCCAACGAGTCCAAAATCACCTTCCGCTACGCGTGGTGCATCTCAATACACACTTTATTTGACTCTACAAATTGAAAATTTTGTAGCCAACAGAAAAATCCTTTCAATGAAAATCCATAAAATATCAAAACCTAAAAGGAACCAACTCACATCGCCACAACTCGCACAAAATCCCATATGAGAAAAAACCCAGTCGGAAACCCTCAGGTGCTCTCCTTCCAACAGATCTCCGAAAAAAAATGAAATGAAAAGAAAGCGACGCGAAAAGCCCACAGATCTCCGAAAAAAAATGAAAAGAAAAGAAAGCGAAGCGAAAAGTAAAAAATTATTGGGAAAAGTTCCGACCTTTTATTTTTTTTCCGTCTTTCTTTTGTTTTCGTTGAGCTTTTCCTCTGTTTTCCCCCGTCCTCTGTTTTCCCGCGATGCTTCCTCTGTTTCTTCCGTTCTCACTTCTTAGGAGTCTCAACGGGGTGGGGCCGGGGGAGGCTTCGAGCGGCCGGATGGGGAAGTTTAGGTGGCCACGTTTTTGTGTTCGTAATGACGTGCGAGAGATCCAAGGATATAAATAAATCATTAATTAATTTAAAAATAGATATAATTTTATTGATTAAAATAGGCATGGAAATGTTTGGAGTTCAAATATTGATTTTAAGTTTAGATTTTAAATCCACTCTAAACTCTATAATGGATTAGATATCTGAAAAATCTGTCCGATTGCAATCCATTATAGTATTAGATCTGAATTAACCCATTATATTTTCGAGCCCATTATTTTATTTAAACATATTTTTTTTAGATTTTTTAAATGGATTTTAAGAATTTATATCCAAAAATACTAAAATATTTGAATTTATTATGTATGGGTAAAAAAATTAGAAAATTAAAAAATTAAAATTAATTGTATTAATTAGTAGAACTGTTAAAATGGGTCAGAGCCCATGGGCTAGTCCATTTGGCCCTAAAAATGGATTGGGCCAGACCAAAAAATTTTGGTCCATTTATGTAAGTGGGCTTTTTTGGCCCTGCCCCTGTTGCCCATGGGCTAAATCGAGTTAGGACTAGATCAATCTGTGGGCTAACCCACTCCCTGGCTGCTCCGCGGAGTCTGCACACCCTATCTCTCGTGGCACCGTGCCCGTCGTGCCTTTGGCACTGCCATTTGAGCCCCTCGACCGTTTGTGCATCCTCCCACCCTCCCGCACCGCCCCCTTGCCCTCTAGTGAGATTGCACGATCCACACCCTGCGCCTCCATCATCATCCTCTCCACCCATCCACTTCGCTGCCCTCAACTACCTGCATGGCTCCACTGCTTCATGCACCCAACCCTCCGAGGCCCATCGTGCCTTCGACATTGCCCCAGGTCATCTGCACCCCCGGCCATCCGTGCATCCTCCCACCCTCCTGCACCGCCCTCGGTCTCTCGATGAGATCACACTCACCTCGGTCCTTCAACACCGCACCCCAGCACCCCCCAGGTCGCTCGCACTATCCCTGCCCCTGGCCCTAGAAAAGAAAAATAAGAAGTAGACCGGCCTGGCCCTAACCTACAGCCCACGTGAGCTAGGATCGGGCTGAATTTTTGCAGCCTATTTTAATAAGTGGGCCAAGCCCGGCACGATCTACATAATCATAGCCCACGTGGGCTAGGATCGGGTTGGATCGTGCCGATCCATTTTGACAGCTCTATTAATTGGATGGCACTAATTCATCAAAAAAATATATATATATATATTGAGATTAATTCTAGAATCCTATATTGAAATATATAAAAATATTTAAATTTATTATATATGATCCAAAAACATCCAAAGATCAATATAAATAAAATTTATGATCTTATATAGAAATATATAAAAATATTTAAATTTATTATATATGATTCAAAAAAATTTAAAGATAGCTTTGGTTGTACGAAATAATAATATATATACATATTTGGTTTAGAAAATTGATATTTAGAAACTTAAATTTAAAATTATGGATTATATTTGTTGATTGATGTTAAAATTTGATATTTAATAATTAAATAATCTATTTATGGGTTTGGGTTGGCTCAGGACATATTAAGATAGATTGGTTTAGTATTTTACAAGAGATTGGGCTTGAAAAATCAGTAGCCAATGTTGGATTAAAATGTATAGTTCATTTATTTTTTTGATTTGGATTTGGATATGTTATTGGTTCAACTAGGGTTGATCTAGGGTTGGATTAGTAATATTTTATGTATAGAATAATATTTCATTATGTTCAATAACTTGCGTACACAAAATTTTTAAATTATTTAATTAATTTTAAGAAAATAAATTTACTTGTAAGGTAAGTTTAAAATCAATTGCCGCCTCATATGATTGGTAATATAAAGCAGGTTATAGTTGCAGAAAAATTTATGGTGATGCTTTTTAGTACAATCAATATGATAAAAATGATCGACCCACTGTACGATGGTAAAGATGCAATATATTTTTTTAATAATATATTTTATTTTTAAAAATAAATATATTATTTTATTTAAAAAATAATTTTAATGTATCTATTATCTCAAGGTATAAATTAAACAGTACTGTTGAAAATAAAATTAATATAGCAATCTTTATAATTTTTGAAAAATTAGCTTCGCATCTAATTGATATTCCAGCTCTTCATCTTGCAATGGATACAAAATGTAATAGATTTAGTCTACCGGCTGTTATCAAAAACATGCTCAATGGTATTGACATATTTTAGATTATACTTTGTTCACAAAGTTTCAATAATAGCATATATAATTTCAAGATTACCAATATATTTTTAGAAAGTGAATCTCGGCTTAATAATTTGTCATAAAGTTTTGGCTCCCAACCTTCTTCATCTCAAGTTCAACAAAAATATATTATTTCAACTCCTGAAAAATAAATTTATGATGAATAATTTTAGAAAAATACCTTTTAAAAATTTGTCTAGCATCATCCGATAACATACCTTAATTATTAGTCTTTCCTCTTTTCTTTTTTATTCCATTGGAGATAATTTAATTTTAAATATTACAGCTTATTTCTTCAATCATTTGTATTCATCTTTTGTTATGGAATCTTCTCAATTCAATAGTGCTCTAATAAATTTTATAAGTATTCATATTTTCAATTTAAATGAAAAGGTTATAAAAGATAAAGATTAGCATAAATGTAAGTTTATTAGATAATAAAAATACTATATATTATATTATATAAAAATTCTATATATTAATAAAATATTTTGAAGTTTATCTTTGATTTCAGTAAAAGCCTGCTGCGAAGCCCGGGTTGCGCTTAAAAGATTAAGGTGCATATAATTCAAATTGGAATTAGAATTGGAATATATTAAAATAAGAATTTAAATTGCTATATCTCAGTGCTTTTGGTTTGTGATTGGAATCGAAATGAGATTTGAATATCAAAAAAAAAAAAACTAAAATTTGGAGGATTGGGGCATATTCTTATTGTCACTAGAAATGGTAATTGAACTTCCTCTAACTAAATGGGTGGAATAAAAATCACACATTCTCATTCACATTCTTATTCTAAAGTTCAACTCTTCCTAATCAAATATGCACTTAACTACTTTAACAATAATATATGTTGTGAAAGGGATGATGAAAAGAATCTATTTGAACCAAACTAAACATCTCATTCTCCATCAAAACATTACAAAACCATATCATAAAATTTGATACATTTGAACAAAAAGAATTTTGAGATTAAGACTTTTAAAATTACATGGAATTTAATTAGTAAAACATCATGTGCAATATCAAAATTGATTCAAGGGAAAAAGTCCTTTTGTTTTGCCCTTTTTTTCATATCTCTATTTTTTAGTTAAGAAGGGAAGTCTTTTTTTTATTTATTTTTGGTATCTATTATTCCAAATGTAGAAAAAGCGTATACTATGCTAGGTCATTTTTGATTATTTTGTTTGGATATTTCAAAATACTTCAAACTTCTTATATTTTTAACCACCTATAACTAGCCTTTATATGCCTACCACTGCATGCTAATCTAAATAGTTGCTATCATTGGATTAGATGGTCACTTTCGTTGCCCATACTAGTATAAAACCTCTTCTATACATGTTTCATTTCAAATACATATATTTCTATTTTTTTCTAAAAATATCCTTTTTGTTTCTTTCTTTTATTCTTTGCAAAAAATTCCTCTATTTTTTCTCTTCTATTTTCTAAATAATACCACCAATCATTGATCTTGAGGAAAGGGGCAACAAGAAACAATTCAATCAAACCTTTGAAGTTCAAAGTGCATCCCTATAAAAATGCTACCATAAATCTTAAAGAATAGATATATTGGGGCCTTTCATGCAAATCATTAATTGCGATGAATGCAAAATCTATTTTTAAGGACCACATTATTTTCATATCTCTTTAGCTAAAATTTCTACTCAATCTATTCCTATTTATTTATTATTTTAATTAATTAATTATTTATAATTATTTATATTTAATATAAGATTCTGTACCTTAAAATTTCAACATCCACTATACGAAATGAATTGGCAGCGAGATTATTTATTTGGTCTAAGTTCATGTGAAAGCTAAGGTCATCTGATAGATGGGAATAGAAGGGATCATTGGATGGGTGGTGTGTATGAGATGGGAAGGGCACAGGTTGTGTGCATAATTAAGAAAAAGCTCCATCACACTTTACTTCTTGCTAATTTTTGAATAATAAGAATTGGTCCTACTCTCCAATTTAGGTGAATGAGGGGAAACCTGTTATGTGTGGTGTGTTTAGAATAAGTGGGTAATGTGGATAGTTTTCAATTCAGTTGAGTCAAATCAATTGTTAATTGAGTCATATTCGAGTTATATTTTTGTACGAAAGAATAATTAAACTTTTTTACGAGGTCAACTATTGGATTATATTTTGCACAACTTTTAAACCCCTCCAATCTCTTTCTTTTATCCGCACAAATAGAGACAGATATCATGTTGTGAAAGCTTTATAAAATGTGATCTAATAATTCACACCGCAAAAAAGACCCATCATTCTTCCACATGAAATATACAACCTATACCCGCAGTGGATTATAGGTAGGACTCTGGCAAAATATGATTTGACCTATCAATCCGATCCGCATTCGATCTATCTTAAGCAGATTTGGGTTGGGCCTAAACGATGAAGCCGATGGTGCGGCTAGGGACAAGAGAGAGCTCGGGGAGGATGGAGAGGCAATTGAGAGTGGGGTCGAGGCAACTAGAGAGGTCGGAGGACCTAGTGCAGGGGTCAACGAGGGCTAGGATGATAATGCGATCACTAGAGTAGAGGACTCAATTGTCAGTAAAGTCCTTCTCCCTTTGATAATTTTTCTCTTTGTTTTTCTTTTTTTATTTTTATAACTGGATCGGATTTGATTAGGTAAACCAGTTACCTATTTAATAGATAAGTTAAATTGATAGATTAAGTCGGTCATCGCTCGTGACTAACTTCCCGATACAAGAGGATTAATTATTTGGATACAAAAGTATGGAAATGTATTGATGACTGGGAAAAGAATCATGATAGTTTTTTTAATCTTTTTTTATATGGTAAGAATGGTTGGTCTGTTAAAAATGCATCATTGTATGTGTGAATTCAGATGTTGTTTCTTCAAAATTTAAACATGTTCTTTGCTGATTTTTCTACATTGGACTATCTTAAAAGCTTGTTTGATGAGTCCAGAGCTTTTCTTACCGCAGAAGTTGGTGCAAGAAAGATTTTTGTTATACAGAGTTCATATTGCACCGGATGAGAACATTTACTTAATCAACTGTAGAGTTTCCCTGATAGTTGAAATGGGAAGGATCTTGGATGACTCACCAAAGCATGAAAGCTAGGTTAGAAAATTAATTCCTATTTGAAGAGTGCATAACCGCATGAATAAGCTCACGCTAATCCATCAATTTTGGATCCAATTCAGGATTTTCCTTGGAAGATATTGGAAAAAAATTGGAATGTAATAATACAGAAGAAAAGGTTCTTTATTGATTCACACACTGTACCTATGGGATAGGGATAGAAAAAGAGGAAAAAAATTGAATATTTCACATAGTGCATGCTATTAATGAACTAATCCAATGAATCCACTCGTAACAAGTTTCTATATTATAAAATTTTTGGTAGAATCGGGAAGCATTAAGCACAAATACGATACACCTTTTTATTTGAAAATAGCAAAGGAATGCTCCTAATAGAACATGTAGAAATAGTAAGACCTATTGTTTGTTACAAAAGACGTCAAAATATACCACGGGCAAAGAAATTTTTTTTTCAACTCCTTGAAAAGAACTTGGTCAAGAAAGCATCACTAGGGCATCAGTGATGGAAATTTTGTGATAGAAAAATTCTATCATAAATTATGATGGATTTGCAATGGATCTGTGATTTGAAACTTGAATATATCTAATTTTTATTTAAGAAAATTGAATGCATCTAAATTTAAATCAGCAAGGGATATATAATTTTGAAATATTTAAAATATACTCTAGAGGTCTTGATGTGCTGGATGCTCATGTTTCTTGTGGTGATACATTTCACCTTGAAAGCAATTGGAGGAGTAAGAACAAAACAAAAACTCATTTAGTAGTCTCTTAAAAACGTAGGTATATGAAATAGAAAATATAAATATATTTGCATCAATTTTTCTCTTTTTAAAATTATGTTCCAAATCTAAATCGATCTAAATAATCAGATGCAGCGAAAATTTTGACTATGAACCCGATCTGACCTAAGTAATCCGTTGAAGTAAAATTTTTAACCATGATCCTAACACAATCCAATCCAATCTGAACTTCTATTGACTTGGATCTGACATTAAGTCCTGAATAAGAAATCAGGTTGAATTGAATAAGAAATCAGGTTGAATTGGAATCACTTTATGATCTAATTCGATCCAACCCATTTACACCTCTACTCACTTTATGATCTAATTC
The DNA here is from genome assembly GCA_006176705.1 of Cocos nucifera. Lineage (NCBI taxonomy): Eukaryota > Viridiplantae > Streptophyta > Magnoliopsida > Arecales > Arecaceae > Cocos > Cocos nucifera. The sequence continues at coordinate 69,967 of QRFJ01000970.1, read as the reverse complement.
GATCCAACCCATTTACACCTCTACTCACTCACGACATTACTAGTTTTCTCTCTTCTTGCCACGTAGCACAAAGCAGCATTCCACGTAGCACAAAGCAGCATTCCGCCGTGTGGAAGACCACAAGGCAAAGATTGGGGTTAAGCTCACGTTTGGAGATGTAACAAAACTTGTTCATGGCGATGAAGGAAATTAATGCTTGCCAACCTCCACGGCATGTGAATGCAGCGGGGGGAGACCCAACTTGACTGCAGATGAGAACGCACTCCCATTAGATTTTATCAAAAAGTTATAAATTTAAATATGATACTGATTTCTTATGGAAAAATTTTTCTTATCTGTAATTTGAGCTAGTGGATTTCGAATTACTTCAGGCAAATGCAAACAAGTTTACATATAAACCAGTTTTTTTTTTTGGGTAAGAAACCTAACCTGGCAATTTTAAAAAATATATATATATTTTACCAAAAAAAATTACATATTACTCTTATGAGTGGAGTTTGAACTGCATCAGCATATCTCTTGCCAGATCTCTATCCTAGAGAGAGATCCACTCTTTCCAGCCACAGATTTTCTTCAATACTCCGCTAATGCAAACAACTCCCTCTTTCATTTTCTCATCTCATTCCTATGAATTTTTGTGAACAATAAAATAAGCTATCATAGGAGAGATCAAGGGCATTTCCCCCAATTCTTAATCCAGGTTACTCTTAACTAATGTGTGGTTAGGAAATACTAAAAATAGAGGATGAATATATAAAAAAACCTTTCCTTTTTTAAGAAATACTAACAATAACGATGAAATAAAAAACCTGGGATACACACTTCTCTTGTTTCTTAAAAAAAATAATTAATTTAAGTAAGGCAGCCTTATTTATTAAGATTGGTAGTGGATATAACATGGAATGCCAACCTCGTGGAGCTTTACGGGGTAGGAGTTTGGGTTTGATTTAAGAATAAGATTACAAGAATTTACATAATAATGGCTTAACTTTCGTATTGTTCACCTAAATAGAATAATATTTCTAAATTCAAAAGTCCCCTCTTACATAAGTATTTCTTGTGGTGTATATATTGTAACTTCCTGACCTGCAAAAGAGTAACCGGACATCAAAGAGTGCTGGTGAGCAGAGAAGACTTGCATGCAGGATAGCTTCACTCGCCATGTATTCTATTATGCTGCTATTGATCTACATCCTCATATAGCAAAGGAGATCACTATACTTTCTGAGCAACTTCTGCTTGGATTGCTAGTTTTAGAAGTGATTTGTACTCCTGACTCGTCAACCATTCGTCAATCTCACGGGCACCATTAACAAGCAAAGGGTGGGATAACTGCCTCGTTTGAGCATTCCTGAAGATATATCAACATAAATTCTTATCAAAGGCCTAATAATAAAACTAAAAAGCATCATGGTGAGCATATTGACACCAATCTGATATACCATCCAACTGGACTTGAAGAAGCCTTGTCATACGACCGAGCTTGCTCCAAGAATGCATCAACATTCAGGTGGTCAGAAAGGGATGGACACCGTCCAGCCAGTTTCATCATAACAGAGATGACTACCTCTTGATGGGACATGGAAGGAAGACCATTAGATGCTAGTCAAACTTCAGAAGGGAAAAGATGAATAAAGCCAGAAATTGAAGTCAATTGTATCTTGCAATATGGCGTCAAAACAATATCCAGTACATTTATATCATAAAAAAAAAAGGAACAGAAAAAAGAATATCCAGTACCATATAGGATCATCCACCCCAGCTTTGCGTTCAAGTCATTACTACAGTAACAACAAATCAAGCAAACAATTATAGAACACTAACATTACACCATACTCGGGTCCGTCAATAATCTGAAGGGTTAGAAAAGAGATGAAAAAAAATATGCTAGCAGTTTTGAGCAAAATTGCTATCAGGACACTTCAGTGATCTATCCAAGAATAGCAGAATACAATCATGACATATATCCATGTAAACAGTTGGGATTTCTGACTCCTTTACATGGAATTAACCCCAGTCAGTTTCAAGGTAGGATGATCTTATAACTCATCAATGCATCAATATTTTCATTTTCTTACAAAATAAACAATTCAAAAATAAACATGTCCAAAAATATGAGAAGCTTAGTTCATGTCTGTTCATACAGAATACTCAATTCAGCGCTTCGTCCCATCAATAAATGATGAGCAAAGTTACAGTGGTATTGATATTTGTCTGAACCAAAACGTCATAGTACCTTTGGATCTTATTAAAATTAATGACAGACATCTAAAATTTAATGACAGACACAAGTCCCTTATTAGGAGATGTTTCGTTGAAGAAATTTGGGATTCAATCAAGTACCTTTGGATCTTGAGCAACAAGAAGAGCTGCCCTGTCACATGTTAGTTCAGCAGCTCGAAGCCACCTATACAGCTGTTCCTCCAACCTTTGAGCAATCAACCCACCAAGCCCTGCAGACCTCAGAATCATCAATACCTTAGCCCACAATTTAGCATTCAAAACAATCACAAAATTCCCCTTGCTTTGCAATAATAAATATGACCTACCAGGTACACTGTAAGCTCCCAGTGTTAGTATATTTGCAAATGTAAGCCACACGCCATGGTTGCATTTCAAGTGACCCAACTCATGAGCCAAAACAGCCTAATTAAAAGGTACACCTAAACAGATGCAAATTACTTGATCCCAGGTCAAAAATATAGACTTCAGAAATTACAATCAACTTGCAAATCTAATTATTCTACATGTTCCAGTGCTAGTGACATCAAAGTGACATTGAACATAATTTCTTAAGCATCACAACCAGTATACAAATGAGATATGCATGTTTGCTTTCATATTTGATGATGGCAAAAATTGTAAAAGAGATATAGAGATGAAAAAGATGGAAAAATGTGTGTGTGTGTGTGAGAGAGAGAGAGAGAGAGAGATGGCAAAAAGAAAGTAAAATCTACAAAAACCATCCTGAGTTTGGAAATGATGGGTGACCGAAAAATATCCCTGTTACTCTCTTTCCCCTATATTTGTGGCAGCAGCAGCAGCGGTTGTTTTTTGGTTAGTTTTTGCCTTCTTTTTTTTTTTTTGCTTTTTTTTTTTTTTTTTTTGGGTTGTGGTGTGTGGTTTTTTTTTCTTTCTTTCTTTTTTTTTTGGAAGGCGGGGTGGGGGGGGGCGTGGTTCTTCCAACTCAGCATCATTCCACTACTAAATTACTTACAAGGGGTTGACCAGTCAAACCTCCAAGCTCAAGAGTGATCAGCATAAATGTTAAGGATGGAAACAAGCCCAGTAGAACAACAAGAAGATGACACATTAGAAAGATGGCTCTCAGAAATCATATGCAAACGGAGGGGGCAAAAATCAAATATATTTCAATAAAGCATACAAAACCAGCCTCTTTTAAATGGCAGAAGATATTTTAAAGGCTTGTTTGGCATCATCATCATTATTGTGTTTTCATTTCGCTACAAATTAGTGAAATATTTACATGGAGACCGATGTTACAAATAGCCACCATGCAAAGACTCTGCTCTTTGTTGCTTTAATTTTCGCTCGTTTTTTCTGCTTCATTCCCAAAAACCCAAGTAGAAAGAGGAAGTAGACTGAACTACATGAATAATGAAACCTTTAATTTTTTTCAGAATGTTTGTAACGTCCGTAGAGCTTTTGGAAGAAAGGACCTATTGCTTTCAAAAAAGTCCATGTAGAAAGAGGAAGTGGACGAAACTACATGAATAATGGAACTCTTCAGTATTTTCAGTGTTTGTGATGTCCACAGAGCTTTTGGGACCACCCCCATGTTTTTTTTCCAATGTAAAGACAAACCAAGTTGGGTAGCGTTGTCATTAAAGCATTTTATAAAGAATCCAACTCCAGGATCTCATACAAAATAATCTATAATGCCTATATGCTTCCCAAGTGGAAGCACCTCTCAACCTCAGTTGAACCTGACCTACCTCAGGAGATCTAGGTATAACACCATCGTGTTAGCATATGATGCCAATTGTCTCCATGGTCCTCTGCAATTTGAAATATTACCAATAGCTTCCATCAAAATCTAATCCCAACAAGCTCTGAGATAAAGGAAACCACTTATAAGTGCTTCAAGTAGTTTTAGCTCACCACATCTAACAAAAAGTTCATATCTTCCATCAAAGCCATTAGAAATGGAGTTCAGAGACCTTCCGCTGTTAAACCCAGTTTCTTAGTACTGCTTTAGTCACTCCAAGAACTTAAAGATCTTCAAATAACCCCAACAATTGCCAAAAACCTTAAAAATAGCAGCATCTCAAACTCAGTTGACACAGAAGAATGTTATATTTGAATGGACTAAATAGTGTGAAAAGAGCATTTAGGAGTTAAGAACTAGACTGACCATAGCCCCTATGTTGACCATTCCTTCAGGCACTAGAGGTTTTATTTGTATTATGATGCTTCCTCAGAATGACCCCATTCATGACTTATTAGCAGCTATGATCTTTGCATCGAAGATCTGGAAACACTAATATTATAGAGAAACCTACGAAATTTATACTAACATAAGAGTCTAGCGTATTTGTTTTCTCAGAATGAACTGAATATGAGATTAAGAAGATGGCTGGATGAAATGATAGAAAGTATCCATAACTATTTCAAACATACGGTACGTCATATTTAGAGGAGGAAATTTCTTTTAAGAATATACTAGCTCCAACTACATGATCATTTGTATATGTGAGCTACATGCGTTATACCAACTAAAGATATGTGTAAATAAGACTATTATGGAAGTCAATCCCTCATATATGAATTATATTAGTAAGGACTCAAATTTAATGACAAAGAAGACCCTAAGATGGAATAAGAAAGGTTCATGAGCTAAATTGCCAATGCTAGATAATTAAGGCTAAAACTGCCACCTCATGCTTTGTAGCATCCCATACTCGTGCCCCTTCATGCTTATTCTGCCACCTCATACTTAATATTAAAGCAACCTCATGTTCATTAGAAACCACAACCTCATGCTCATTTCATTTAACCTACGACCTCATGCTTGTTACACCTCTTGGTAAACTGACCACCTTGTGCTAGAAAGTCAGCCATCTAGTTGAATATTGAATTGACACCTAGCCACTAAGTATCATGGCTAGACATCTCATGCTTAGAAGCCATCTAAAAATAAGAGAGTGCTGATCTCTTTCAAATATTTTGCAGCTCTAGATATCTCATCTACTTATAGGAGGTAGCCAGTAAAGCAAGGAAATAAAGTCTTTACACCCCCGCCCCTCCCCCCCCCCCCCCCCCCCCCCCGAAAAAAAAAAGCTAGGAGATAAAATAAGGAGTGAAAAGAAGCTAGAAGAAATAGAATTATTCTGTGAAGATCTGGAACAGAACTTACTTCTTACATTGTTAACCATCTATATCTTATCAAATAATTTGATGAAAAGTAAGTGTCCTTCTTACATTGTTGACCATCTATATCTTATCAAATAACTGATGAATTTTATATGGATTTAGAATTTTGGTTTCTACACTTTGCTATTTATGAATGGTCAAGCATCCTTGTTTCCAACTAAAAGTCAAGTCAGCATATAGATTCTAATTTCAGCAATGTGTTAGGTAATACAAATATTTTCTATGCTATATGTGCATGTTATCTGTAAACAACTAAAATTTTCATTTTCTGATATTTTCTCTAATCTTTTGTGGCAAGTGAATTTTGAAAAATATGCATGGTGAATAACAATTTGGCATCAGAATTTATCAAGTTTCAAGTTATCATGATCTGAATTTATGTCAATGTATCAAAGAGATTGCTTTTGACTTTAGTCATTTGAAATATTCATTAATCATTTTATTGCCTAAAAGTGAAATGTTTCATTTCTAGTTAATTGAAATGAGAATTCTGGTCAGTCCTATTGTGATAAGTGACCGTCACCGATAAGGGGTAAGTTATTGGACTTCGTGTTCTTAGTAGAGACACATGTAGTAGCCTTGGCCAATAGCGTGTAAGTTGTTGGACTTCGTATTCTCAATAAAGATATGATGCAATGACCCTGGCTAGTAGAGGATAAGTTGTTGTCTTTGTGTTCTCAATAGAGACATGATGCAATGAACCCTTGCCGACAGGTATAATTGTTGGTCCAGTGAACCTTAGCTAATGGGCCTAGTGACCAATGAACCCATGATCAGCGGGTATAATAGTTGGTTTTTGCGAACCCCTGACAAGCAATTATCAGGGCATACAGTACCGGATTGAAACACTCGATTCAATTAGTATTGTACCATGTTGACAATGAACTGGGATAGTTCATGGTATTTATCATATTGACCATGTACTGGGATATTTCATGGTCTCAGTATAGGTTTATACTTGAACTGATGCAAATTAATCCTTATCGTGGAACCAAGCATGGTTCAGGCATCAATTATTAGGGGAGAAAGGGCCTGATAGCCTTTTCTCCCTCTGTTTCAAGGTAAGAGAGGATAAAGAGAGGAGCGGAGAAAGAGAGAGAGAGCAGAACAGTGAGCGAGAAATATAATCAAGATATGTTCGTTTTTCTTTTTCTATTACATCACATAAATACATAAATAAGCGAAAATTGAAATTTGGGAAATTACATCAAATTTTGGATTTTAGAGTGATTTCATGATATGTTGTAGATCTTAGTCAAATCCATGCAATAATATAATTTTTGATTTTTGATATTTCTTTTATTTTTATTAAAAATATTTTTTGGGTAAAAATAAAAATAAAGATGATCTTAAATTCTGAAAATTAGTATTATGCTCACGATCTAACATGCTATTTACTCGCTTAATTTGATAGCAATTTGATTAATTTCTAGTATATTAATTGCTTCTCAAATAAAAGTCTAATTCTTAAGGATTTCTTAGATTAATGTCTATTAGTTCTTATTATAGGTAGCAAAATATACATAATACCTCCTATCAGAGGCTACATTAGACAAAATTAAAAATTAATTTATGATCAACTAACAGTAGTAAAAAAAATTATTAATTCAAAAAACTCATAAAATTTCAATGGTATGTAAAGATATTTCAGACGTTTTTGGAGGATGTATCATATATTTTCAATAGTTATGCAATTTATATATTTTTTAATATTTAAAATAAAAAATAATAATGCAATGAAAAATTGAATTATATAAATATTAGTTCTGAAGTATCTTTTGAGGCAAGTAACACCTTTTAAGAATTTTTGAATTTTTTGAATTGAATAATTTAAACTACAAAATTAATTAACCTACAAAAAATCCTGGATAATTCATAGATGCATCGTGATAATTGAAGCAACCATTTTGGAGTTGATGATGAGTGGATTGAAAAATTTCAGGATTAGATGGTCAATAATGGAGTTTGAAAAGAGAGTAAGAAATAGGATAGTAGGTAGTTGCATGGCAAGATAGTAAGGGGCCATCACAATTGGAGGTGCCAATGATGTTTCTCCAAGTCAAGGTAGTGGGATCATCAGATTGAAGTAACACAAGGCTGGTGGGTATTCCTATATTACGATCTGCAAAAAGTCCCCAGGAAATTTGTCAGCTTTCCAAACAAGCTATGCAAGACTTTAAGGAGGGCAAGAGGAGATCATAGGAAAAATAGTTCGACTTGGATAGGAAGGCAATAAAGTTCATTATAATGCACAGAACTATGGTTTGTATTTTCTCTTAGAATATTAATTTATATAACGAAAATCTAGCAACTAAATATATTTTCATGCTGAAGAGAAAAAGCTAGGTTCCTTGCTGACTTAATTTAGCAGCATATGAAAATAGAATTCAGTTGGAAAGCACGTAACATAATACCAACCAATGAAACTCTGCAAATTTTGATAATTAAACTGACAATATGTGATATTATGTCTTGCAATTATTACCGTATTTATGAAGATGCAAAAAAAATACAATTTCAACATGTGCATGATATGGTCATTGAAAACAGTCTCAGAAAGGGTCGGGTTGACCCGTGACCCGACCTGACTAACCCACTTAAATCCGATTCAACCTATGTTCAAGGACCGTAGGGCTAGGTTTGGTTCTAAAATTAGATCCATTCCATTTTCCAGGTCAGGTTTGGATTGGATTTATTGAATTTGGATCCAACCCGACCTGCTTGGTTTTATGGGTTGATTTGGATCTTATATTTAATGAGTCAACCCGACCCAAACTCAATATTTGACCCGAACCATCCATAAGTCCATTCCATATTCCATCTAGGATGTTTGGGATCTTTGTAATTTCTCCATATGATATGCATGTCCCTTCTATTGCACTGTCTTTTTCATGCTACAATGAAGGATTTGGGCTGCTATACTAGTGCAGATTTCAACATTACCAAGGTTCTACTCAAATATTTCAGCTAGTAGCAACACGTTCATTTTCTCCTTTATTTGAGCTTCTCTCAGCAACAGTTCAAAGCACAACTCGTCTAACTTTTCCTATGTTCTACTCATTTGTTACATTGCTTATGTGTTGCCATGATAAGGGTTCTTCTCAATATCTTGCATATTCCTATGAAACAAAGATCAAGATTCTTCTCCACTGTTGTATTGTTCTTCATCCTTGCTTTGCCAAGCAACAAATTCATTTTCTCGGATGCTATTCGAGCTTCTTCCAGGGGAACACAAAGGAGCAAGTCATCCATTTTCAGTTGTTTCATACTCAACTATTGTTGAAATAGTTCTATATGTTCCTAAGTTTTGTTTCCATATGTGATAGAGTCTCCTGTACCCATATATGTAATGGGATTTTTTGCTTTGCACTTTAACTTCTCCAGCTTTTGTACAACGTTTGGGTTTGTTGTCTTTTTGGCCTTTCATCCTCTCTTCATGTACAAGGACATTTTTTTTTAATATAACCTCTGGCTCCTTACCAAAAAAAAAAAAAAAAAAGGAAAAAGAAAAAGTAGACCAAAAATTATAAGCTTTGTGGAAGAGGCCTACATGGCATGTTTTGGGATTATAAATCCGGACTCGGACCAGGCCCAAATTTTTTAGATTAGGGCCGAGTTATACATGGACCTAACCTATCTTGATATTTTTGTCCATGGATCTGACCCAACCCGATCTTTTATTGGATTGGATCCGGGTCCAACATTAGGACTCGATCAAGGAATTGGATTGAGTCAACATCCTTCCTGACCCTATCTGACCCAACCCATTTGCACCCCTAGCTGGCAGAAAATCTTCTCCACCTGCTCTACTTCCTTAAGTACTCCTCTACATATAAAATCTCTGACATTAATTAAAAATAACGCTTAATAATTATAAATAAGGATTTAGTCGATTGACTTTGGTGCATTTTGAATGACTTGGTTAGGGAGATATCCAAAATTTTATTCTCCTAGAGCCAATTGCCAATTTAAAATCTTTACACCGGAAGAATAACATTATTTCCTTACATTCCCAATGCTAGTCCCAGAGTTTTCTTGCCAAAAAAAGATTTGGATCCTTGGCAAGAAAAATAGATAAAGGAATAACTGATTTACTGCTTTATCATGCTACAAAGCTCATGAACAGAAAGACATAAATGTAGCAGCACAGACAAGTCAGAAGCTTTTGCAGAGAAGCTGCTTTGTGCTCTTGTATTTTCTCCTCTTCTTCTTCTGTGTCTGTTGGGGGGAGGGGCAATAAGAAGCCTCCTCCTCCTCCTCCTTCTGTGTGTGTTGGGGGGAGGGGCAAGAATAAGAATGATTTTATTTGTATTTGAAGTTGAAGTGCACATAAAGCTTCTTTAGCTAAGATATTCTAATAAGAAGTATAAGGCTCATCCATCCAACAACATCTTTCAGGTATTGAGCAAATCTCATCCAAGTATCCAGATGTAGATTTTCTGAATTCTGCACACAAGAGAATCTGTGACTTTTGAGGAGCTATACTCTTGAGTCACATCCTCGATAATCAATCAAATGTGAGAAGACTAACCCCTCATAGCTTTATTGCTTCAATAACCAATAAAATATCTCCTCCCAGTCAACATCTGTAACGTCCAAATCCAGTCCAACTACAGCTGTCACGCACCGACCTTTTCATTGAGAGTTCTGTATCAAATTTCTTTTCTCAAAGAATTCATTTATCCCCCACAAATGCAATTGCTTACTAGTCTAAGTTGTTTCACAGTCACAAATTTCGCCACCAATGTAGGACAAGCAATCAAGCTATTGTGCAAACGCAACAAGTCCTCAGTTTTTATTCTATTTCAGTGTAGTTGATTAAATTAATTAGAATATCACATGGAGATTGGTGTTGAAGATAGAATTTGCACAAAACTGTTGCTATTCCTTACTTTTTATTGTCACACTTCTTTTGAAAGCAATAAAGTATCACTTCCAAAAGCTCTAAACATTTTACCAACAATTTTAAATAACAAAAAGTCTCATCGTACATGTTATCCAGTCTAAAAACAAGAACAGAAAACAAAAGCAATAGCAAACAAGCCCTAAAGTAAGTTATAATTATACGACATGAATTCTTGAACAATCCCATTCTACTGGACATCAGAAATTGTATAAATATGCACAGCCGAGCCACGGAATACCAACAAAAATATCGAATGATTAATCAAAATCCTCATACATGAAAGATTTTAATCACTAATTACCTAATAAAGCTTGCCAAGTTCATTTAACCCAGGAATTGCCCTCAGAAGTAACGTATTCTGAAAAGAAAAAAATATCAACAACAACAGAGCAATCATTAGAATCACCACAAAAAAGGTCCATGTCGAAGACATCCAAATTACCATTAAAAAACCAATTTTATCAAAAAAATATCACAAATTTCAGAACTTTGCAAAGAGATCAGGGGAGGAGTTTATAACCTGCTTGTCAAGGGGACGCCGGTAGTCATCGAGATCCGGGAAGACGGGTAGGTCCGGCCAACCGGCACCACAGAACCCCGCGATCCAACTCTTAGAGAAAGAGCTCCCCATCGGCGCCGGTTTCCGGCGGTCCAGTTAGGGTTTGGAACCGAGGGTTTGGGCCAAACGCGACACGAGGAAAGAACGATGGAGACCATCGAGAGAGAGGCCCTTCTAACTGGAGACTAGACTGGGGAGTTTAGAGATTCTGTTACGCTGGTCCGCAGGGTACTAATAAGGAAGTAATTTTTGTTTAGCCGACTGCTAGAGATGGGTGGAGAGGCGATGGTTTGATTAGATGGGACGAATGGGGTAACTTTGCACGAATGCTCTGCGGAGCGGTGTAGTCGGATAGCCCTTGGAGGGTTGGAGGTCCGGCGTCCACAGCAAATGGTTAGGGTAACGAACTAACGATTTCCTATTGACTAGCCAAATAAAAGCTTGTGTGCGTGCGCATGCGCGTGTTCATTTAGAGCGACCTTGCAAGGATAACGAAAAATCAAATATATTTTTTATTTTTCAGAGGAGAAGGTTCTACCCTAAGCCTGAATTTTTTTTTTTTAAATAAAACTGACAAAATATAATCCAATCTACTAGTCTGACTCGTGTTTCATCTATCATAAATAGACTTAAATTAAGATTAAATAAATTTAGATCATAAATAGATCGACATATTTAATCTATTTAATATTTAAATTAAATTTAAGTTTCAAATATATGATTTATTTAATTTATTTAATATTTAGATCAGATTGAATCAAATAATCTATTTAACCTATTTAATATCTCTTTAATCTATTTAAAATTTGATTAATCTATTTTTGATCCATTTAATCTGATCTATTTAATATGTTTAAATTATTTAATCTATTTAACTTATTTAATAAATAAATTAAATGGATTAGATCGGATTATCTATTTAATAAAAATATTAGGTTCATATTTGAATTTTTGATCTATTTAATAAATATATCAAACTTGGATTGATGAATTTCTGGCTAAACCCATATTGATTCGATCCATTTTTAATCCGATTCGATCCAATTGCCTCACCTAGTTAGGCAAGAGTAATTGCAAGAAATTTTTATTTTTATTTTTTTTATGTAAATAGAGCGAGGGCAAAAATAAAAGGATCATACGTATGAGCATAAACATGAGTATAATATGATGGGATCAAGACCAAAATACAAATTGGAACAATAGATATTTATACCATCATTTTGGATATTATCTTAAAAATTAAAATATCTTAAACACAGTAAGTGGATGGGTTTTAGTGCGGTGAAGTGTGAATAGATGAAATATCACAAAACTATCATGAGTTACGGGTGGAAATTTCAATCCATGTAAAATAATGGAAAGTTAGAGTAAGAATTAAGGATGGAAGAAAATGTTGGCTTCTTTGATAAGCTTTGAAGAATGATATTTAACCTGGTTAACGTGGTTTGAGATGATGGAGGAATACTGAGAATACAAGAAAAACAATCCAATCCAATTTCCTTGACGTACAAAATAAGCAATATCATAAAAAAACAATCATAATTTAATAAATAAATATGGAGAAAGAGGACCGAGATCTTAAGATTCATCCATATATTAATCTTTATACGCTCGTAGATGCGGGTGTAGATCTCCATCCAATTCTTTTTCAGCAGCATGTAGCGGTGGGATGGGGCCAGCACCATTCGGAACCATATCTTCCTATTCAAAATATCATTGGCTTCGAGATTTTGAACTTAGGGCACGAAGGAGCTAGAGGGTGGCTTCCTCAACTTGATAGTGGTGGTTGGTGCCTTGGAAAGCGAAGAGGATTTAGGAGAAGTTGTTATAATCTTAAATGGGTCTGAACTGTCCGATTGAACCCATTTATTATTAAAAATTATTAAAAATTCTAAAACTTATTTTTTTAAAAAAAATTGATATATTGTATGTATATAAAATTTCTATAAATTATTTAATTTAAATATACTAAAAGATTTTAGATGCATATGGTTCAAATCAGAATTTCAATTTGAATAGATTGAAATAAGAATTAAAATTTCTATTTTTGATGTCTTTAGTTTATGGTCGAAATCGGAATTAGAATCAAAATAAAATTTGAATATTAAGAAAGATAAGAAATTAAATTTTAGAGAATTGAGATATATTATATTTCCCAGAACCAAGGGAAATCCTTCTCATAAAAGTTATATATTCTTAAGTTATATATTCTTATTTCCATTCCAGCTTTTAACTCTCCCCAACCAAACATGTGCTTAATTTCTTTAACAGTAATATATATTGTGGAGCATGAAAGGGATGAGGAAAAGTATCTAATAGGACAAAACTAAACATCTCATTCTCTATCAAAACATTATAAAATCATATAATAAAATTTGCTACATTTGAACAAAAATTTTTTTGAGACTAAGACTTTTAAAATTGCATGGAATTTAATTAGGTAAAAAGTCATATGCAATATCAAAATAGATTCAAGGGAAAAAGTCCTTATGTTTTGCCCTTTTTTTCATATCTCTACTTTTCAATTAAGAAGGAGAGTCTTTTTATTTATTTATTCTTGGTCTCTATTGTTCCAAATGAAAAAAAAAAAAACATATGCTATACTTGGCCATTTTTGATTGTTTTGTTTGGATGTTTCAAAACAGTTCAAACTTCTAATATTTTTAACCACCTATAACTAGCTTTTATATATTTATTGCTACATGCTAATCTAAATGGTTGCTATCATTAGATTAGATGGTCACTTTCATTACCCAAACTAGTGTAAAACCTCTTCTGTACATTTCTCATTTCAAATATATATATTTTTATTTCTTTTCTAAAAATATCTTTTTCATTTCTTTCTTTTATTCTTCGCAAAACATTCCTCTATTTTTTTCTCTTCTATTTTCTAAAGAATATCACCAATCATTTATCTTGAAGCAAGGACAACAAGAAGCTATTCAATCAAATCTTTGAAGTTCGAAGTGTGTCCCTATAAAAGTAGGGCTATAAATTCTGAAGAATAGATATATTGGGGCCCTTCGTGCAGAATCATTAATTGTGATGAACGTAAAATCCATCTTTAAGGACAACATAATTTGCATATCATTTTAGCTAAATTTTCTACTCAATTTATTACTATTGATTCATAATTTTTAATTAAGTATTTATTTATAATTATTTATATTTAGTATAAAATTTTGCACCCATTACCTTAAAATAATTTTAATAAAATTTCAACAACCACTACATGGAATGAATTGGCAGTAATATTATCTATTTGCTTTGAGTTCATATGGAAGCTGAGGCTATTTGATAGATGGAAACATAAGCGATCATTGGATGGGTTGGGTGCATGAGATACGCTTCACATTTTGCTAATTTTTGAATAACAAGAAGTGGTCTCATTCTTCAATTTGGATGAATAAGGAAACCTGTCATGTGTGATGTGTTTGGAATAAGTAGGTCATGTATATAGTTTCCAATTCAGTCGAGTAAGATCAATTGTCAGTTGAGTCATATTCAAGTTGTATTTTTTGTATGAAAGAATGATTGATCTTTTTTCATGAGGTCAACTATTAGATCACATTTTACACAATCCAATGATTTGTAAAATGTTAGATCTTTCATACAAATCCAATGATTTGTATGAAAGAATGATTGATCAAAGGCAAATATCATGCTATGAAAGCTTTGTAAAATGCAATCCAATGATTTACACTGCAAAAAAGATCAATCATTCTTTCATGTGAAAGATACAATCTGCACCTACAGTGGATTACGGGGTTCCTCCAACGAATAGAGCTAATCATGGGCTGGGCCTTGGGCCTAAATTATATTTACTTTAGTTGGGCTTCTAACCAGACCTATCTCAAATTTGATGTTTTTTATATCCAAAAGACTTGATCCCAGATCAACTCCAGCAATGAGCGCTTTCATTGGGTTGCCTTCTAGAGTGTAGGTAGTCATTCCTAAATTCTAACTATTAGAGTTGCATGTGTAATCATGCAAGCTATGCATGTAATCATGGGTTATCCATAAAAGGGTGTTAATACCATGCACGAACGGAAAGGAAGCATCCAATTGTACATCCAACCATATCTCATGACTAAGACAAAAAAATAAATTGGGTTGACCAAGCAACACGATCCATTTAGACGCAATCCAAACTATGTTACAAGACCCATGGGCTAAGGTCGGGTTCTAGCTTGGATCCATTCCATTTTTCAGACCGAATCTTGGTTTACTAAATTCTATCCTGGCCTAATCCCATCCAACCTATTTGATTTATGGATCATATTTGGATTTGATGTTCTATGACCCAACCTGACCCAACCTGACCTAAAGCCAATATATCGGCTCGTAGGTTAAATCAGCTAACACTCGTGACTGACTCCCAATACAAGGGGATTGATTATTTGGATACAAAAGTATGGAAATGTATTGATGACTGGGAAGAGAACCATGATAGTTTTTTTGCCTTTTTTTATTCCGTAAGAATGGTTGCTCTGTTGAACAAATTTTACTGTATGTGTAAACCCAAATGTTGCTTCTTTGAAATTTAAACGTGTCTTTTGCTGAGTTTTCTACATCGGATCATCTTAAAAGCTTGTTTGACTAGTCTAGAGCTTTTTTTTATTTTTTTCATGTTGCCGTAGATGAAAACATTGGCTTAATCAACTGTAGACTTTCCCTGGTAGTGGAAATGGAGATGTATAAGCAAAACCTTGACAGAAGAACCTAATTAAGAAAGCATATATTCCAATAAGTAAAGGACATCTAGCTTTTATTTAAGAAACTTGAATGTATCTAAATTTAAATCGGCAAGAGATATATAATTTGGAAAAATTGGAAATGTACTCCGGAAGCTTTTGAGAAGCTGGGCCTTGATGTGGTGGATGCTAGTGTTTCTTGTGGTGATACATACCACCTAGAAGCAATTGGAGAAGAAGAAAACAAAAACTCATTTAGTAGCTTCTTTTAAGAAAAACATAGACATGAAAGAGAAAATGCAAACATATTTGCATCAAACCTCTTTTAAAAAAAAAAAAAATGGTTCTAAATTCGAACCAGTCCTAAATTTTTCAGGTTGAGACCAAGTTATATATAGATCTAATCCAACCTGAATCATCCATTCGAGTGAAATTTTTGATGATGGATCCCACTCAACCTGATTTAATCTTCTATTGGTTTGGGTTTGACATTAGATCCCGATTAAGGAACTAGGTTGAATTATGATCATTTATGTTTCAGTCTGACCTAACCCATTTACACCCCTGCTCACGACATCATTACTACAGAAAAGGGCTAGGTAATGGTTGCCAACCACTGCCGTAGCTCGAAAAATTGCTGTCATAGGCTATGACAACGATTAGCTAACTGCTATCACTACGGTCGTCGTCGTAGATCTATGGCAGCGGTTATGCAAATCGTTGCCATAGATTGCTTATAGCGGCGATTCAGTAATCGTTGTCATAGGTTGATCTTTGGAAACAGTTAGAAAACCGCTGCCATAGGTCGACCTATGGTAGCGATTTTCTAACCGCTTCCAAAGATCAACCTATGGTCGCTGCCATAGGTTATGGCAGCGATTGGCACGTAATCTATGGCAGTGATTTTACAACCACTGTCGTAGTTTTTGAATAATAAAAAAATATAAATTTTTTAATTTTTATTTTTTTATCTGATAAATATAGTATAATATATAACATAAAAAATATTATAAATATAAGAATATTTCTAAAATGCTCAAATTTTATTGCTGAATAAAATTTATTATAAATTTTTTTAAAAAAATATATCAAAAATTTTCTAAATCTACATCGTCATCAT
This sequence comes from Cocos nucifera, assembly GCA_006176705.1. Lineage (NCBI taxonomy): Eukaryota > Viridiplantae > Streptophyta > Magnoliopsida > Arecales > Arecaceae > Cocos > Cocos nucifera. Next base: position 53,294 of record QRFJ01000970.1, on the reverse strand, counting down.
CACTGAGAGATGGAGCACGAGCTAGAGGGGCTGGAGCTGGAGGAGCTGGAGTTGGAGGAGCTGAAGTTGGAACGCCGGTCAACATGTCCTCAAGGCTCATGAAGTCAGCTTCAAAATGCGTGTTGAGCTTTATCATTATGGCACTCAGGATGCCCTATAGCTAAGATGTGTGCTTCTCAGCCTGAGCAGCTCGCTCTGTAGCTTGATTTGCCCATGCCCTCGCCTGAGCTGCCTGCGCCAACATCTCCTCAAGCTGCTCTCGACTAATGAAATCAAAAGCATGTGAAGAGATGTTCGCCTCAGATCAGTAGCTCATCGATGTATATCTGAGCCTGCATCGGATTCTCTCAGAGTGCTCGACCCCAAGACCTGAGATAGATGATCATGGAGGCTAGAGGTGTCCGGACCCTCACTCACGAGTGCATCTAACTGCTCCTATAATTATAAATTTAAATAAAATATTATAAAAAAATTATAATACTAATCATACTAATATATTTATTACTTATAAAAATTCTTTTGATTACGATATTCATCGACTTGCTCTTCTTGTCCGCATGGCTGGATTGGAAGATCTCGCTATGACTGGATATTACCCCATCTCTCATCAGCTACAATAATAGATTAGTTTATTAAAAATATAAAAAATATTAATTTAATTTATCTAGTAAGATTCAGAATTCATTATCTTTCTATACATACGACTGGCCATAGACTCACGGCCATAGAATTCATTATCTCTCTATTACTTGAATTCATTACCTCTCTATTCACACGTTTTGATATGTTGCTTAAGTATCCATCTGGAACCTTTATATTCTCCAACACATGAGAAAATGTGGACCGTTCGGAGGTATTCATAATATAGCATGCATAAGAGAGCCTCTACTATTCTCTTCCTACCGACTCCGGATGGAGTAATCTTCTAATATCCCATTCTTTCAAGTTAAATCAGAAATTCAAGTCATCCTTGGTCTTATCCTTAATATTCAAGATACTTAATATTCAATATTGTTGCCAATAGGAGCTCGCATACATTCTTTTCAATATGTATTACATTTAAGCAGTGGCGCAATAAGTTTATCTCCCAATATGGCAAGTTAAACAATATGCTTTTTTTTTCTTCCAATTAAAGTGTGTCATCTTTCTTTGATCGACGCTTTTTCTTCTTACTATCAATTGAATTATCTTTCCCAAATTCAACACTGAGACCATCTAACTCTCTCAATATCTTACTTTCAGACATCCGACTATGCACCTCATCTTCTTCAGTAGTGCCATCGAAAGAGCATACATCCCTTATGTATGGATGGTTTCGATGGAGGAAACATCGCTATCCCATAAAGCTAAAGCTCCTCCAATGTGTCAACCTTCTAGATCGAGTATTTTTTTCATAAATCGAGCATGCTAGCTCATCTTTCATGCTTCAACCTGACATTAGGGCATAAGTTGGAAAGTCATTTATCGTCCACAAAAGTGCTGTGTATATGAAGAATGACTTATTCAGTAAAGCATCAAAAGTTGAAATACCTTGAATCCTCCACAACTATTTCAACTCGACAATAAGAGGCTGCAAATAGATATCAACATCATTATCTACCTTCATTGGTCCAAAGATGAGCACTATCATGAAAGCAAAAGATTTTTTCATACACATCCATGATGGAAGGTTGTAAATATAAATAAACACTGGTCATACACTGTGGATGGTATTTATATGCTTGAACGAATTGAAACCATCGCATGACAAGCCCAACCTCACATTACATATCTTTTGTGCGAAATCGAGATGTATTTCATTAAACTTCTGCCATGCCTCTCAATCAACTGGATGCCTCAATGCATCATCTTTTGTTCGGTCATCTTCATGCCATCTCATGTCCTTCGATATTCTTATCGACATAAACAACTTTTATAGTCTCGAAATCAAAGAAAAGTACCACATCAACTTTTAAGATATACGGATCAATGTGCCATCTTTATTCTATTTCCATCTTAATACACCGCACCTTGTGCACTTATTCTGGTGGGCATCCTCCTTCCAATAGAGCATGCAATCATTAAGACATGCATGTATCTTGGTGTAAGTAAAGTTCAACTGTTCAATAATCTTCGATGCCTTATAATTATTCTTCGAGATTTATGCATTATCTGGAGGAATATCCCTAAAAAGCTCTAGTATGCAGTTTACTCCATTATTACTGAATCCATTGGAGCATTTTGTATGGTACAATCGGATTAAGAACTCAAGCTTCATCATCTTTTCACATTTGGAATACAATGGAACATTAGCATCCTCCATCAATTGTGGACGTTCTTCACATCCCCACTGTTTGTCATTCCACCAACCATAGAATTAGGCATGGACGTAGATGCACCGTCATTATGGTCAATAAATGAAAAATATCATGAATCATTTGTTCCATTCCTCCATCATGTTGATCACTTTCTTGCGACTTGCCCTCACCATGTTAATCCCAATAAATTTTATAACTGAATTTAAAGCCATAAATAATGAGGTGATCATTTATATCTTGATGGGGTAGCCACAGTTCATCCATATACTTTTTATAAGAACATTGGATAAGTTCGTGGTCTCCAAATTTTTCTATAGCAAATCAAGAAATTTTTGAAGTCCAACCGTATATTCTGATGAGAGCCTACTAAACTTTATCCATCCCTTATCCATTATAAAAATTGATGATACTGTAATTAAATCATGCATGAAACTTACATTATATACTAATGTATTATAAATAAATATGCATTATAAACAAAAAATGCATCATAAATAGGGATCAAAATAAATATCATGTGTGGAACTCATATTAAATATCATTTTTAGATATGCAATAAATGTATCATATCACCAACTAATAGATAAAGATATGTCATATCCCATTTAAGAATTATATTAATTTTATAGGTTCATTACAGTAATCAAACGATATGCAATAGGAAGAAAATAAAAGGAAAATGCTATCTAAAATTTTATTCAAAATTTTTAGCATACCATTTAATTACTGTAATTATCTATAGAATTATTTATAATTTTTAAACTATCCAAATTGAACAATTAATTGATCATTGTACATAATTTTTCCATCCATACAAAAATATATAAATATATGGATGCTAGAGATTATGTATACTAATCAATTGATGGGTCTATGGTTATGCAATGCAATAAACAAAAGCAACAGATACCAACATTCAAAAAATATTATGCAATAAATTCTGTAACATTAATTACATCCATAAATAATTAAGGTGAAGCAACAAATAATTTTACTTTCTATTAGCGGTCAAAGGTTCACTTAGCGGTTCTATTTAATCATTGCCATAGATTGATCTATGGCAGCAGTTCTCCATAACTATTGTTGTAGATCCTATTGCAGTGATTTTTGAAACTGCTGTAATAGTGTGCGCTGCCGTAGTCCCATTCTATAGTAGTACATTACTCGTTTTCTAGAAGCAACCAACTCTCTCTCTTCTTGCCATGTAGCATAAAGCAATATTCCACCGTGTAGAATAGGGGTGCAATTGAGCCGAATCGAATCGAGTAATTAAAAGTTCGAGCTCGACTCGACTCAAAATACTCGAACTTGAAACTTGACTCGAGTTCGACCGAGCCTTAATATCTCAAGCTCGAACTTGGCTCAATAAAAAATAGATAAGGCTCGAGTTTGACCCGACTAGACTCGAATATGAACCGAGCCATACTCGAGCTTAAGTTCAAGCTTGAAATCGAGCTTTATCTTACTAATAATATATATATTAATATATATATTATAAATAAAAATAATATTATTAAAAATATATATATTCGAATAGGCTTGCGAGCTTTCGAGCCGACTATCTTACTACTCAAGCTCAACTCGAAAAGTTACTCGAGCTTGACTTGAACTTGATAATAACCGAGTCGAGTCGAGCTTGAACTTGAGTCGAGCTCAAGTAGCTTGCGAGTAGCTCTACTCATTTGTAGCTCTAGTGTAGAAGACTATAAGGCAAAGGTCAGGATTAAGCTCAAGTTTGGGGATGTAACAAAACTCATTCCTGGCGATAAAGGGAAGTAATGCTTGCCGACCTCCATGGCATGTGGAGTACTTATTGGGATTGGAGTAGTTGAGGGCAAGAAGATCAAATGGTGGAGAAATTATTCTATACTATATGCACCATATGGCCGTGCACCCTATCAATCCTAACCGCTCATTCTTATATAGTGCATCAAGATGCATGCTTGATGAATCAAGTGAACAAGTGGCTCATTTTGGTGGTGTGCATGCAGTATAGGATATTATATTTTTCTTTGGGGTAGAATCGAGATTGAGGAGGTGCAGAATATATAGATGAGAGAGAGCTTCTATTAGGTTTAATCAAAAAGTTATAAATTTAAATATGATGCTGGTTCCTCATGGGAAATTTTTCGTTATTTGAATTTGAGCTAGTTTCGGGGTTTCGAATTACTTCATACAAAATGCAAACAAGTTTACATATAAACCTGACCTAGTTTCTTTTTTGGGTAAGAAACCTATCCTGGTATTTTTTTTAAAAAATACACATTTTTAAAAAAATAATTATATATTACTCTAATGAGTTTAGTTTGAACTAGCATCAGCATATCTCTTGCCAGAATCTCTATCCTAGAGAGAGATATGCTCTTTCCAACCATAGATTCTCTTCAATGCTCCACTAATACAAACAACTCCCCTCGTATTTTCTCATCTCATTCCAATGATTTTTTGTGAACAATAAAATAAGTTATCATTGCAGAGATCAAGGGCATTTTTGCTAATTCTTAATCCAAGTTACTCTTAACTAATGTGTGGTTAAGAAATACTAAAAAGAAATCTAATCAAGATATTTTCCTTTTTCTTTTTTGTTGCATCACGTAAATAAGCAAAAATTGAAATATGGGAAATTACATCAAATTTTAGATTTTAGAGTGATTTCATTATATGTTGTAGATCTTAGTTAAATCCATGCAATAATATAATTTTTGATTTTTGATATTTATTTTATTTTTATTAAAAATGTTCTTTGGGTAAAAATAAAAAATAAAGAAGATCTTAAATTATGAAAATTAGTATTATGCTCATGATCTAACATGCTATTTACTCTCTTAATTTGATAGTAATTTGATTAATTTCTAGCATATCAATTGCTTCTCGAATAAAAGTCTAATTCCTAAGCAATTGTTAGATTAATGACAATTAGTGTTTATTATGGGCAGCAAAATATATTTAATACCTCCTATCAGAGGCTAGATTAGACAAAATTAAAAATTAATTTATGATCAACAAATAATAGTAAAACAAATATTATTAATTCAAAAAATTCATGAAATTTCAGTGGTATGTAAAGATATTTCAAACATTTTTGGTGCATGTATCATGTATTTTCAATAGTTATGCAATTTATATATTTTTTAATATTTAAAATAAAAAATAATAATGCAATGAAAATTTGAATTATATAAATATTAGTTCAGAAGTATCTTTTGAGGCAACTAACACTTTTTTAAGAAATATTTATGAAATTTTTAAATTAAATAATTTAAACTATAAAATTAATTAACCTACAAAAGTTTCTGGATAATTCATAGATGCATAGTGATAATTGAAGCAACCATTTTGGAGTTGAGGATGAGTGGGTTGAAAAATTTTAGGATTAGATGGTCAATAAGAGAGTTTAAAAAGAGAGTAAGGAATAGGATAGGTAGTTGCATGGCGAGATAGTAAGAAGCCATCACAATTTGAGGTGTCGATGATGTTTCTCCAAGTTGAGGTGGTGGGATCATTAGATTACACAAGATTGGTGGGTATTCCTATATTATGATCTGTAAAAAGCCTCCCTTCCAAATAAGCTATGCAAGACTTTGAGGGTAAGAGGAGATCATAGGAAAAAAGTTTGACTTAGATAGGAAGATAATAGTGCTGCCACCATCAACTATCACTCTAATAATCCAGTAGATTACAAGATGTTGTTGTAGAATCTGGTTGACGCCGAGAAAAAGAAATCTTAGAGAAAGCATATCTAAAAATTTTTTTTTTATAGACGAAGCTTGTAGCGAATTGATAGTGATAACTATAGCCATCTGATAGCGGGCCGCTCGAGGCTTGGTTGAGTCTGTCATAGAGGGGGCATTGCCTATAGCACCGTCTATAGCAGACTGATGGTGACAGTCATCACCGTCCGATAGCGGATCGCTATCGCCTACAGCGGATTGATAGTGACGGCCACAGCCATCCGATATTGAGGCGCTCGAGGCTGCATGAAGGGATGAAGAATTTTGACGTATGTTAATTTCAAAGGAGTTCGGACTTCCAAAGAAAATACGGCTAGAGGAGATCATCCAAAAGAAACACTAGCTGAAGGAGGAGTCTGAAAGAAGTTCGGCTCCTGTAGAAATTCCATTGAAGGAGAAATACGAAAGGAGTTTGGCTGCTATAAAAATTTGACTGAAGGAGAGATCTAGAAGGAGTTCGATTTATGTAGGAGTCCGACTGAAGGAGAAGTTTTGAAGAAATTTAGCTCCTATAGAAATTCAATTGAAGGAGAGATCTGGAAGGAGTTCGATCACTAAAGAGTTCAGCTAGGGCTCGATCGCTGAGAAGTTCGGCTGGGGTTTGATCGTCGGAGGAGTTTGGTTGGGTTCGACCATTGGAGAAGTTTGGCTACTGAATAAGTTCGACCGCTGAAGAAGATCGGATAGGGTTCGACTGTTAAAGAAAGAATTTCTGATTGAAGCTCTTCCATAATTACCAATTGCATTAGGCTAAGCATCAGATTGGACTTCGATGAGAGCGGAATTTATTTTTAATAATAGTCCTCTCCACTTTCAAGTTTGAAATTCAAAGGAAGGGAGTGTAAAAAAGATGACTGTTAAAATTCTTTTTCGGGCTCTACACCATTGAGGTTGAAGCTTGGGGGGAGATCTTATCTCCAGCTGAGGTTGACGTTGAAGTTGAAGCTCGAGGAAGATCTTATCTCCAGACGAGATTGAAGTTGAAGCTCGGAGAGATCTTATCTCCAGTTGAGGTTAAAGAAGATCTTATCTCCTATTGATATTGAAGTTAAAGCTCGGAGGAGATCTTATCTTCAGTTGAGATTGAAAGAGATCTTATCTCCTATAAAGTTGAAGTTGAGGCTTGGAGGAGATTTTATCTCCAGCTGAGGTTGAAGGATATCTTATCTCCTATTGACGTAGACGTTGAAACTCGGGAAAGATCTTATCTTCAATCGAAGGTTGAAGGAGATCTTATCTTCTGTTGACGTAGACATTGAAGCTCGGAAAAGATCTTATCTCCAACCGAGGTTGAAGTTGAAGTTGAAGCTCGGAGGAGATCTTATCTCCAATTGAGGTTGAAGGAGATCTTATCTCCTATTGAAGTTGAAGTTGAGGCTCGGAAGAGATCTTATCTCCAGTCGAGATTGAAGAAGATCTTATCTTCTATTATCGTAGAAGCTCGGAGGAGATCTTATTTTCAGTCGAGGTTGAAGAAGATCTTATCTCCTGTTGACGTAGACATTGAAGCTCGGGGAAGATCTTATCTCTAGTCGAGGTTGAAAGAGAGCTTATCTCCTATTGATGTAGACGCTGAAGCTCGAGGAAGATTTTATCTTCAATCGAGGTTAAAGTTGAAGTTGAAGCTCAAGGGAGATCTTATCTCCAGCCCAGATTAAAGGAGATCTTATCTTCTATTGATGTAGACTTTGAAGTTCGGAAGAGATCTTATCTGTAGCCGAGGTTGAAGGAGATCTTATCTCCTGTTGTCATAAACTTTGAAGCTCGGGAGAGATCTTATCTCCAGCCCAGATTGAAGAAGATCTTATCTCCTATTGACATAGACTTTGAAGCTCGGAAGAGATCTTATCTTCAGTCGAGATTGAAGGAGATCCTATCTCCTGTTATCGTAGACTTTGAAGCTCAGGGAAGATCTTATCTTCAGCCAAGGTTGAAGAAGATCTTATCTCCTGTTGATGTAGACTTTAAAGTTTGAAGGAGATCTTATCTTCAGCCGAGATTGAAGAAGATCTTATCTTCTATTGATGTAAACTTTGAAGCTCGGAGGAGATCTTATCTCCAGCCGAGATTGAAGAAGATCTTATCTCCTATTGACGTAGATGCTCGGGGAAGATCTTATCTCCAACCGAGGTTGAACGAGATCTTAGAAGATCTTATCTCCAACCGAGGTTGAACGAGATCTTATCTCCTGTTGACGTAGACTTTGAAACTCGGAGGAGATCTTATCTTCAGTCGAGGTTGAAGGAGATCTTATCTCCTATTGACGTAGATTTTGAAGCTCGAGAGAGATCTTATCTCCAATCAAGATTGAAGGAGATCTTATCTTCTGTTGACGTAAACTTTGAAGCTCGAAGGAGATCTTACTCACAAAAAAATATTAAAAAAAAAAGCGTTCAAGGAATGCAAGAGAAAAAAAATGCATTTTGTTCCGCTTCTGCAGAACGCGTAGAAGGAAGTGTTTAGATCACTGTATGCTCAGTGAAATGAGAAATTGTATGAGCCCCGGTTCACCTAAAGTAATCCGACCCAATTAGGGCCCATCTATTAGGTGGCGCCCACCCTCAAACTAAATCAGAAGGATCTATTTTTTTATGGATAAATATTATAAAAAAGTTAGTTAACTTTTTTATTGACCAATTTATCCATGTTCTTAGGTTTTTTAAGATGGATAAGTTACTTTTCATTGGTAGCATTTAGGAGGAAAACTTTTACCCACCTAGGGAGTGGTTAAATTATTTTCTGGTAGGCATTCAATTTTATTCCTAAAATATCATATCCTCATTTTCAATGCATCCATTAATTATTTAATATCCAATAACTGAATCATTCACTTTCTTCAAATCTAAAAAGTATAATGGATATTATGAAAAATATAGATAAATTTTAACAACTTATCCAAAAAAAAATAGTATTGCAAAAGAATATGAATAGCATATTTTGGAATAATTTTTTCATATATAAAAAAATATAGATAAATTATTTTTCTATCTAAATATTGTCTGAAAAATATTTACCTAGTAAAATATAAATTCATAGGTAATATTTTTTCCTTTAAAAGAATGGATATGAAAGGGAAAACTCATCCTTGTTCCACCGCCATCCATTGAACCTCCTCCTATATCTCTTTTGCATGCATTCTCTATCTTTCTCTCTCCCTCTCTCTCTCTCTCTCCCCTGCACACTCTCTCTTTGTTCCTAGGTATTTTTCTCATGTTCTTCCCCACATCTGCCTCTTCTTTTTCTTCTTCTTCTTCTTCCTCCTCCTCCTCCTCCTCCTCCTCCTTTCCTTTTTCCTTGATGTACATGGACTGCTGCTGTTTTTCCTTAGTTTAGGTAAGGCTCAAATTCTTTTCTTTTAACTCAACAAGATGATTTTGAAGCCTTGAAATGATAGGATAGGGTTAAGTTAGAGAAAAGATGTATTATGAAAGAATTGGGTTGATAGAATTTTACCTCTTTAATGGTTAAGTAATTCAATCTAAAAATTTAATTGAGGGTTATTAACTCGTTGCTCAACCAATTTATAAAATTTAAGAATTTTTTAATATTATTTATTATGATAAATAAATTTTGGAAGAGAGTTGTTGTGCAAGGTAGAATAGTTAACCAGAAATTTAGATTTTAGAAGTTTAAAGAATTCTATAAATTATTATCAAGATAATTATATAACACTGATTTCAGGTATATATGTATGTTTTGGATTATTAGATTTTAAGGAGATAAATAACTTTTATTTAATCAAAGTAATTATGTAAAATGATAAATATATATAATTTGAGAATGTTTATTGATTTAGATGCTACTAAATATTTTGAAACCTACATCATTTGCTTGTTGCACTAGTCATACTGAACCAAATATGAATATAAACAAACTACTTTGGTGATAAATATTCATGCTAACCCATAATTATTCATACAAGAAATTAAATGGCCAAACAAATACAAATCAGTATATTTGACTATATATATGCCTACAAATGATCAAGTCCAGAATGAGATACTGAACAACATGCACCTAAGTGATCATATTATAGCATAATATCACATTCCAAATATATAGTATCAGATTTTGTACAACTCAAATAAATAATTTAAGTTTTAGCCTATTTAACCTCCTAAAAAAAATTTGAAAATATATATAATTTAGGAAAAGTACATGCTATCAAAGGATCTATCATGAGAAATGAATCTTTTCAAGGAATAATTTGGAGTTTCTGTCGAACTATTATAAAATAACAAACTTCAATAGGGGCTAAATAGTAATACAAAAATTTTATACAATGAATGTTGCCATGGGGACTAAATACTAATTTTTCCTCTTATGTACTTAAATCAGATATTGAATTTGATAGGGACTAAATTGCAAAAATTTTATTGTAACACAATTACCTAAAGGGTTTGGAGTTTGCATTGAATCCAAAACCTAAATCCAAAATCCACGTATGGTTTCTTCTTCATGGTTTGGGTAGCATATCTTCCACCTCAAATCCAGCTTGACGGCCATTAGAAAAGGACCAACCGACGGACTACCGGCATCTCCAGTCATATGCCATCGATAGCTACCGGTGCTTAAGTAAGAAACGCCAGCATTCCTCTTTCCCTCCCTTTTTCTTGTTTGAAAAACAATGGGAAGAAGAGATGCCCATGTCTGGTGCCTCCTCCAATTGAGGTTACTGTCGGTGCTTGGATGAGGCCGCCATCCATGTGCCCATAGGTGGTGACGGCATGAGAGGAGGAGATGGACAGCACAGCGGTGGGAACTACCACCCCTCCCATTCACTTTTTTTTTTTTTTTTTGATGAGCGGCCCCTCCGATGGTGGTGAAGAAATGGTGCCGATCGTCGCAGCTAGCGCAATGCCAACCAATTGCCTGTGGCAAGAGAAAGTAGGGCGGGAGGCCGTAGCAAGAAAAGAAGGGCATGGTAGGGAAGAACCATTGGCCCTCTATCCTGGCTCTCTATTTTTTTTTAAAGATCCAAAAGAGATCTAGATGGGCTCTTCGTTGGTTGCTCCTGGTGGTAGCCGACCGTAATACCGCCACACTGGCGAGAAGATGAAGAGAAGAAAGGGCAGGATCCATCCTAATATTTTCTTAATTTTTTTAAAATTTTTATCTAATTGTATCAAAAGTAAATCAATATTTTATTTGATTCTAATCCCCTACAAAAAAATCCTATCCTCTGATTTTAATTGTTGGGGATTTTCCTATGGATCTTATGCAGCACACAAAACTATTTTTAGGAACAGATCTCTACATATAAAATAATCATAAATACCATATGGATTCAGCAAATAGAATTATTCTTAGGATGCGTACCTATGTTCACCATTGATTTTCAATCATAAATGTTCAAATGAATACTAGAGACAAAGTCCTTCTTTCCAGCTTCCTCTCAATATAGGCAACTATTTAATGGGACAAGCCTGAGAACTAAATCCCATATTTATATGAAGTGGATAAGAAATCTAGCCATTTAAAACCCTAACCCTAACAGACCCTCTCATCATGGGCTTAAGTCAGATTCATACCTACATTATGCCGTTCCAACCACACCATCCAACATAAGGTGTGCATAGCCCAAAACATAAGAATCACTAGCAACATTGGACTTGCATACATGTCTACTAAATCAAATCATATAATTAATCTATTTTTAATAAAATAAAATAAATAATTATTGACTACCTAAAATTAAAAAAAAATTTATATTGTACTTATTTATTTATTTTATTATAAGCCGTTGATGGGAGAGTCTAAAAGCCCTCCAGCACCATTGATTGCAAAGAAGAGACACCACATATATCACAAATGAGATGCACTATACATGTCACATAGTTGGGGTGGGGAGGCTTTGGACTCCGTTCATTGCAGTGAATAGATATTATAATTTTTAGTTATTAACAATAAGGTCAAACATGCCAGAATTCTCATATCGATGATAGCCATCTCCAAAATCCATAAATTTACAACCATACAATGAGTATTCATCATTTTATGTACATATGATTTTCTTTGAGTGTATTTCTAAGATACCTAAAAAAAGGAAGCCCATGACCACACCGAATATTCATCATTTTATGGATCTATGATATTCGTCTTTCTAAGATACCTAAAGGAAGGAAGCCCATATATATGCACTGTATGGCTATTCTATGTAATATAATTTTATTTTTTATGCTTAGATCATATTCCAATATTCATGTAAAATTAAAATAAATCATGTCTTGCGCCATCGTCTCACCAACACGATGATGACATAGCCTGCAGAGCATCTGATCCATAGGCGATTGATCTTCTCTCTTCTTAATCTCCACCTTAATGTGGACGATTTATGAGACTCATCACACCCTCCTAAAAGTTAGAGAAATGGATCCAAGCCATCTCTATTTATACCTGCATTGATCTTATCCCATCAAAAGACTTATTCCTAATTAGAATAAAAATTTTAGTCTAAGTCTTATCAGGAATATGACTCTCTAATTAATTAAATTTATTATAATTAATTTAGAACTTAACCCATTAACTTAAACCTAACTAAGTGATAATTAGACCACATTAGGAGCCAAATTTAACATTCTTCCACTTGGCTTGTATTATCACTTAAAATTAACTTTTTGATTTTACCAAAATATTTTAAAAATAAATAAAAATATTTTTTAATTTTTTAAAATAATAATCCTAAATCAAAATTTTGAAATTAATCCGATAAGTGCGCACTCATTTTTAAAATTTGCTCAATTAACTATTCCTTAAATCATACTCTTAAATTAACAAATTTATGCATAAACCTCAGCGTTAAATAAATATCAAAGTTTGGAAAAATCCTGATTTTTCCCAGGTTCGTAGATCTGATTAAAGAGATATTTCAAAATTTTTCTCTTGATCCAATCAGATCTTGATATTTAGATCTGATTCTTATTATTTTAATAAATAAAATAAAATTAAATAAATTAAATCAAATTTAATTTACCTGATTTGGGTAATCCTATTACCCTGTTGATGATCCTGATTGCAGCGGAAGGTTCTGGATCTAGCCACGCAAGCGCCTGGCCTCTACCGGTATCCACTCAGGGTTGGATCTGGAGATCCTCTTCTTCTCTATCACATCTCCAAAAATCAGATCTGGATCTGATCTGGAGGATCTTCAAAACTCTTTTGAAGATCAGCAGTCGTCCTTTGCAGCAGCGCAGCCTTCTTGCTTTTGATCGCCTTTCTCTTGATCTGGAATCGCACCAACCAAGGTCCAAAACTACTTTTGGACGTGGAGAGGAGAGGGAGAAGGTGGATTTGGCATGGAGGAAGGAGGGAGAGGCAGCCTTGGGGCATGGGAAATTGAATTCCTTTCAATAATCTTTGAGTTGGGCGCAGGGTCTTATTTATAGACTATCTGTGATCCAACTCCTCTTCTTTCCCAACCAATCACAACCCTTTGTGAAATCAGATCTAAATCTGATTGGTGGGAATAGAGTCCCCTGGATTCCTCCTTAGAGGGCGCCTAAGACCAGTCAAAGTTGGATTCTTAGGAGAACTCTAATTGGAATCCAAAAAGGAGATGGAGTCCTTGTCCAACAAGGACTCCTAGGCGCCTCCAACTTGGGCACACGCCAAGGGTGGCGTGCGCCCTCCTCCTTGCCAGGTTCTGGCAGGGGGACAAGGCCCCCACCAGCTCTCCAATAGGTGCATGACATGTGGTCAAAAGTCAAAGTGTCAATGGTCAACATTTGACCAGTCAAAGGTAGACTTTTGACCAAAGTCAAAGAACAAGAAATGGCAGGTGACCAAAAATGGCAGGTAATGTCTTACAAAATAAGACAACCTTTTCTGACTTGGACAACCTCCAGTCAGACCATATGAAGGCCTCTGATTGAGCACAAACTCCTTTGGCTCAGTCAGGACAACTTATTTATGATAGTAAAAGAAGAACGTTAGGTTCAATCGAGTGCTAGCACGATTTCCTTGAACCTAATTGAATCTCATTCAGATCAATTGAACTAGATCAGTTCAATTGATGATCACCAGATTCAAACCCTTGTTTGTGTGACCCAGTTAGGTTCAGTTCTGTATGGTAATGGGATATGTCATGATCTCTATCATCGACATCATCGAAACTCCTTTCGATGGATCAGAACTCTTCTGATTCGAACAGCTAGAATGATCGATCATCTAAATCATTCTAATTGCTCCCAAAATCCACCAGTGACACCTAGCAGTATATGGTGGCAACCCATCAGAGCTGAATGCGAACCTCTTGGTGCAGCTACCTGTGTGATTAAGTTCTTCTATCTTGAGCCCCGATCAGATTAGGGTTAAGGTGAACTCGTCAAACCCTAGTCTCTGTCATATGATGTAATCATTCGATTCGAGTCCAATGTGAAAATCTAAATAGAAACTCTTTCTATTATTTCACTCTGCCATGGCCATGGGCTTCTGGACTTGATTCTCATGATCATCATAGGGCTGCTCCTCTACCACCGAGGTAGATAGATTCCATCTTGATGCAATCCAGTTCCTACAATGAACATGCTATAGCCAACATACACCTCAGGGTTCCATATGGCTAGGAGACCGAGTAATGGTGTAGTCAAACTATAACACCCTCAAGGTGAACTGCCGATGCATCTCAGGTCAAAGAACCAGACACACTACTGCAGCATCGAGTCAGTCATTGACGAGAAGGTAGACTTCCTAATGACTACTCGAGGTGGTCACGCTCAGTGCCCTCGTTCTCTAACGAGTACCTGTACTCTCGCTCCGGTGTCTCCACACCGTAGACTCAAGACTCATCTACTAAAGAGAAGCGATTGTACACCAACCTTCCGGATCAATCACCATCCTCGTGATGATCCTATGGTCGGGAGCATTTTATGAGTTAATAATGATTATTCATGTCTTAAATTTTCAACTCTTGAAAATATGAATTATCATTACCATTAACTCAAAGGATGTATCACAGACACTAAATACACATATGTGATAGAAAATAACCCATTTTATTGATTATAGTCAAAATTATAATTTTGCCCCTAGAAGTGTATTACAAGTGTCAGCCAATTCTGGCTTCTAGGGCACATATATCTAACAATCTCCCACTTGTCCTAAAGCCAATTGGCTACAAGTCTAAGTCCCATCTTCTCAAGGTGGGCTTCGATCTTCTGCTGGCCCAACGGCTTTGTAAGTGGGTCTGCCACATTATCTGCGGAGTTGACTCTCTTGACCTCGAACGTAACCTTCTCGAGGTAATCGCGGATGAGGTGGTATCGCCGCTCAATGTGCTTGGATTTCTGGTGAGACCTCGGCTCCTTAGCAAGGGCTATGGCGCCATTGTTGTCGCAGTATAGAGGAATGGCATCTGATGGCATTACTCCAATTTCTGCAGCAAACTTCTTGTACCAGAATGCTTCCTTCGCAGCCTCTGATGCAGCGATATATTCTGCTTCCATGGTGGAATCTGCTATCACATTTTGCTTGGAACTCTTCCAGCTGACAGCACCACCATTGCACACAAACAGACTTCCAGATGTCGACTTTCGATCATCTATATCGGACATGAAATCCGAGTCTGTGTATCCCTGGACTTGGAGTTCTCCGTTTACCAAAGACCAACATCATATCCTTAGTTCTTCTCAAGTACTTAAGGATACATTTCACAGAAGTCCAGTGTTCTTCACCTGGATTTGACTGATATCTGCTTGTGACACTCACAGCATGGGCTATATCAGGTCGTGTACATAGCATGGCATACATGAGGCTCCCTATTGCAGAAGCATAAGGGATCTTGCTCATGCGTTCTATTTCCTCAGGTGTGCTGGGGCACATCTTCTTGGAAAGATGAATACCATGTCTGAAGGGTATTAATCCCCTCTTAGAGTTTTCCATACTAAACCTCTTTAGTACTTTCCTCTATGTACATCTTCTGTGAAAGTCCTAGCATCCTATTCGGTCTATCCCTATAGACCTTAATTCCTAGAATAAAGGATGCTTCACCTAGGTCTTTCATGGAGAATTCCTTGGACAACCACATTTTGACTGATGTCAACATGGGAATATCATTCCCAATAAGGAGGATGTCATCCACGTACAATACGAGGAAGACAACAGCGCTCCCACTGACCCTTTTGAAAACACATGGTTCCTCTTCATTTTTGATGAAACCAAACTTTTTGATCACATCATTGAAACGAGTGTTCCAGCTCCGAGATGCTTGCTTAAGTCCATATATGGACCTTTGCAGCTTGCAAACCTTGTGATCAGTATCACTGGATGTGAAACCTAGCGGCTGTTCCATATAGATATCTTCCTCAAGATATCCATTTAAGGAATGCCGTTTTTCACGTCCATTTGCCATATTTCATAATCGAAATAGGCTGCAACGGCAAGCAATGTGCGGATGGATTTTAGCATAGCTACTGGGGAAAAGGTATCCTGATAGTCAATGCCTTCGCGTTGACTATAACCTTTTGCCACTAGTCTAGCCTTGAATGTCTCCACATTCCCATCTGCACCAATCTTTCTCTTGAAGATCCATTTACACCCAATAGGTACTATACCTTCTGGTGGATCTACCAAGGTCCAGACTTGGTTTGAGTGCATCGAGTCAATTTCTGACTGCATTGCCTCTAAGCCATTTCTCGGAGTCGATATCTGATATCGCCTCGTTGTAGGTTTTGGGATCATCACCATGAGCACCATTACCTACGAGGAACATTTTCCTCTACTTCCTCTGAAATAATACCTAAGTATCTTTCAGGGGGACGGGAAAACTCTTTCCGATCTACGAGGTGGAGGAGGTAGTGTTCTTATTGGCTCAACCTGATTTGGTTCCAATTGGTCCTTAGCTCGTTGTACTTGTGAGACTTTCTCATCAAGCTTAATCTGCTTTCCAATGCCGCTATCTTGAATAAACTATTTTTCAAGAAAGATGGCATGTCGACTCACAATCACATTGTGGTCTTCTGGAATGTAGAAATAGTATCCTAATGACTCTTTAGGATATCCTATGAATCGAGCTCTGAAAGGACCTAAACTCTAACTTGTCCGCTTGTTGTCTTTTGACATGAGCCGGACAACCCCAAATTCTGAGATGACTCAGACTTGGTTTCTTACCGTGCCATATCTCATACGGTGTGGTAGGAACGGTTTTAGAGGGAACCCTATTCAGTAGATAAATTGAAGTTAACAATGAATGTCCCCAAAGAAAATCAGGGAGGTCTGTGAAGCTCATCATGGATCGAACCATATCCAATAGAGTCCGATTTCTCCGTTCTGAAACCCCGTTGAGTTGAGGTGTTCCTGGTGGAGTCCATTGAGAGACTATGCCATTTTTCCTTAAGATAGTCTAGGAATTCCCGGCTAAGGTATTCACCTCCTCGATCTGATCGAAGAACCTTAATGGGTTTTTCCAGTTTGTTTTTCTACTTCATGTCTGAATTCTTTGAACTTTTCAAAAGCTTCAGACTTGTGTCTCATAAGATACACATACCCATACCTAGACAGATCATCGGTAAAGGTAATGAAGTAGACAAAATTGCCTCTAGCCGGCACATCAAATGGGCCGCACACATCAGTATGTACTAGGGCAAGGAGATCTGTGGCCCTCTCCCCATGTCCAACAAAAGGGAGTTTAGTCATTTTGCCTTGAAGACAAGATTCACAAGTTGGATATGACTCGGAAAGTCAATGGACTCAATAGCCCATTTTTCTCCAATTTGTTGATCCTATCTTCTGCTATATGACCTAATCTCAGGTGCCATAGATATCTGTCGTTTGGACTATCCCTAGGTCGTTTGGCATTCACGTTTTGCTCGATAGTTAGAACAGGTACATCAATATGTAGCTGATAAAGACCATTAATAAGGAAACCATTTGCAATTTTATTTCTTTCATAAAGAATGTTACAATGGTCCTTAAAGAAGGTGATCACATAACCTTCTTGTGCTAAGCATGAAACAGAAATCAAATTCCTGCTAGCTGCAGGCACATAATAACAGTCTTTTCAAAACTAAGTCTAAACCAGATGGTAATCGAAGAGGGTATGTTCCCACGGCTACTGCAGCAACTCTTGCTCCATTACCGACGCGTAGGATCATGTCTCCATCCCTCAGCCTCCTGCTATCCTCAAGACCCTGCATGGAAGTGCACAGATGAGCACTAGAACCAGAGTCAAGCACCCAACTGGATGCAGAAGAAACCGTAAGGTTAGACTCAATAACGAGCATA
Source organism: Cocos nucifera (assembly GCA_006176705.1). Lineage (NCBI taxonomy): Eukaryota > Viridiplantae > Streptophyta > Magnoliopsida > Arecales > Arecaceae > Cocos > Cocos nucifera. The sequence continues at coordinate 35,047 of QRFJ01000970.1, read as the reverse complement.
CCTCCAGAAGGACCTTCCTTCTTGTTCTTCAGGGTGGCCAGGTAAGTAGGGCAGTTCCGCTTCCAATGGCCGTCGCTGTTGCAATGGAAACACTTTCCTTTGACATCGGCCTTCTTCTTCGGCTTCTGCCTTCTTCTTCTTTGATCCTTCCACTTTTGCTTTTTCACAGACTTCTTTTTCTTTCCATAAGACTTTCTTTTGGAAGAAGTCCGTTCCATAGCAAGAACTGAGCCTTTAGAACCTTTCATAGAAAGCTCAGCGGTAACCAGCATATTCATTAATTCGGCCAAGGAATTTTGAAGTTTATGCATGTGGTAATTCATGATGAATTGCCCATATGCATCAGTCAAGGATTGCAGAATAATATCGTTCTGCAGATCCAAGTCCAACTTCACACCGAGCTTCTCAAGCTCTTCCATGTCCTTGATCATTGTCAGACAGTGATCTTGGACTGACTGCCCATCACGCATCTTAGCCTTAAAAAGTCATTTCGTGACTTGATATTTGGCTGCGCGACTCTGTTCACCAAACATCTCCTGCAGGTGAGCCAACATTTGGCGAGCAGTCCCGATATCTTCATGTTGGCGCTGGAGCTCATCAGACATCGAGCCCAACATGTAATATCTGGCCTTATTATCTTCGTCAATCCATTTTTTCCAGAGACGCTCTCTGTTCAGTGGATGGACGGGCTGGTAAGGTGGGAGGGTCCTGGTCCAAAACATGGGTTAACTTCTCGAAACCCAAAATAATTTTGTAGTTCCTGAGCCAATCTTTATAATTGGGTCCAGTCAGTCTATGTGTGTCCAGGATACGTGCCAATGGGTTGGACGCAGACATTTTTCCTGTAGAGAGTCAAAGATTCTAGTTAGATACTGTAATTTTGACTTGACCAATTTATTTTAGGGATTTTATTTTTAAACAAATTAGCTCCCACTATTTTCTCGGATCCCTACACTCCCTCTGTAGAGATGCGAAAATCTCCATGATTAATGATTTCTAGTGGGTGGTGCGGTCTCACCAACTGACTCATCACCTCACCTAACAGTTATTGGTGATGGGTTAGCCAATGAGTGAACAACTCTTGTTCAATGATTCTCTAATCATGGTGCACCCAAACTTGGTCTCTAATTCATGAATCTCACCGTATCCGAATATTGATCCACTCCTTAGTTAAGTCAGACCCACCATTTGCATAGACTGGGTTCCTAATTGAGTCTCTCACCGTATCCAAATATTGAGCCCAACTCATCCTCCAGCCCATAGCATCCAATGCCTAATAGACATGGTTGCATCTTTCCCGGTGCAACTGAGCCACTGTATCCAGCCGAGAACAATCAACCCCGGGAAGGGCCCGCACATCTACAATGGTGGAAGACCTCAGACTTAATCTTTTCTTAGGGAGAATTGATTCAGGTCTCATTAAACTAGACTTGGCTTAGTCATAACAATTATGACTAACCTAGTGGCATGGGTTAGCTCGGATTATTGACCACCTCAGATCAGAACTGTGTCAACAGATATGGCCAGGTAAGTGAGACCGGTGGAAGGAATATGCCATTAACTCGTACAAGAACGCATTCAGGTCGAGTAGCTTCCAATTAAAAACCAGTCGGTCGTATGTGCCAAACTTACCTTAGACACCAAATTGTTGAGTCAGAACCAATTGGGTTAGCCTACAATCCAGACTCTAACCTCTGAGCTAATTAGGTCTTGCTTGATCGTGACTCGATCTTGACCCAGACTTAATCCTATTAGGCTGGTCAATTTAAGCATTGTTGATCCCATCTAACCAACTCTTGATTCGGTTTGATCAACCGCTTAGACCTAATTGAGCTACCCAAGCCCGAACCCAGTATTATGAATATGTCTTAGATCTGAAATTCTCAATTTTAGACCTAATTAATATTCCATAAACTTAATTCTTAATTAAGTAGGGTTCATAAACAAAATATGCACAATAAATCCTAGGGTTTCAGGATCTAGGGTTTTGCAGAAAGTAAGTTTTGGGTTTCTGATTAAGGACGAACACGCAGCACCCCTACACATCATAAGAACACCCCATCGAATGGGAAGAGAGGGCCTTTAAACCCTTCTTCGTTCTTATGACCGGACGGCCAAGAGGAACGCCTTAATCAGGAACATGCAATACTACAAAACAGTTTTAGATCTATATCATATATCTCATATACAAATTTAGATCTAATCATGGCATATTTTGCATACATCTCATGTATCAATCATGCATATTTTCAGATCTAAATTATCTCATAATAATCTAAAAAATTAGATTTAAATTGATCTAATCAAAATAAATTCTAATCTAGACAATTATGTAGAACTATTCTACAACTAGTCTAGACATGCATCAATCATATCTCATATGATATTTAAAATTAAATAATTTTTATTTGCTTTTTTAGATGTTATTATAACACTAATTATAATATCAAAAAATAGTAAATAAGATCTCTAAAATATGATTTAATCAGATTAAATCAAAACATGCAAAGACTATTCTATAGAACTATTCTATTTTAGAACTAGTCATGCATATTTTCTTCTAATCTTAGATCCAAATCATTTAATTTTAATTTTTTCTGATTTCAGATCTGATCACATCTCATGTGACATCTAAAATCACTTATTTTCTAATTAAAATAAATTTAAAATCAGATCTAAATAATTTTAGAACCATGGCTCTGATACCAGTTGAAGGGAAAATCCTGATTTTTCCGGTCCAGGTTCGTTCAGATCTGATCAGATCAAGAGATATATTTCAAAAATTTTTCTCTTGATCTCAATCAGATCTTGATATTTTAGATCTAATTCTTATTATTTTAATAAATAAAATAAAATAAGATAAATTAAATCAAATTTAATTTACCTGATTTGGGTAATCCTATTACCCTGTAGATGATCCTGTTGCAGCGGAAGGTTCTGGATCTAGCCACGCAAGCGCCTGGCCTCTACCGGTATCCACTCAGGGTTGGATCTGGAGATCCTCTTCTTCTCTATCACATCTCCAAAAATTAGATCTGGATCTGATCTGGAGGATCTTCAAAACTCCTTTTGAAGATCAGCAGTCGTCCTTTGCAGCAGCGCAGCCTTCTTGCTTTTGATCGCCTTTCTCTTGATCTGGAATCGCACCAACCAAGGTCCAAAACTCTTTTGGACGTGGAGAGGAGAGGGAGAAGAGGGTTTGGCATGGAGGAAGGAGGGGAGAGGCAGCCTTGGGGCATGGGAATTGAATTCCTTTCAATTACTCTTTGAGTTGGGCGCAGGGTCTTATTTATAGACTAAGCTGTGATCCAACTCCTCTTCTTCCCAACCAATCACAACCCTTTGTGAAATCAGATCTAAATCTGATTGGTGGGAATAGAGTCCCCTGGATTCCTCCTTAGAGGGTGCCTAAGACCAGTCAAAGTTGGTTCTTAGGAGAACTCTAATTGGAATCCAAAAAGGAGATGGAGTCCTTGTCCAACAAGGACTCCTAGGCGCCTCCAACTTGGGCACACGCCAAGGGTGGCGTGCGCCCTCCTCCTTGCCAGGTTCTGGCAGGGGGACAAGGCCCCCACCAGCTCTCCAATAGGTGCATGACATGTGGTCAAAAGTCAAAGTGTCAATGGTCAACATTTGACCAGTCAAAGGTAGACTTTTGACCAAAGTCAAAGAACAAGAAATGGCAGGTGACCAAAAATGGCAGGTAATGTCTTACAAATAAGACAACCTTTTCTGACTTGGACAACCTCCAGTCAGACCATATGAAGGCCTCTGATTGAGCACAAACTCCTTTGGCTCAGTCAGGACAACTTATTTATGATAGTAAAAGAAGAACGTTAGGTTCAATCGAGTGCTAGCACGATTTTCCTTGAACCTAATTGAATCTCATTCAGATCAATTGAACTAGATCAGTTCAATTGATGATCACCAGATTCAAACCCTTGTTTGTGTGACCCAGTTAGGTTCAGTTCTGTATGGTAATGGGATATGTCATGATCTCTATCATCGACATCATCGAAACTCCTTTCGATGGATCAGAACTCTTCTGATTCGAACAGCTAGAATGATCGATCATCTAAATCATTCTAATTGCTCCCAAAATCCACCAGTGACACCTAGCAGTATATGGTGGCAACCCATCAGAGCTGAATGCGAACCTCTTGGTGCAGCTACCTGTGTGATTAAGTTCTTCTATCTTGAGCCCCGATCAGATTAGGGTTAAGGTGAACTCGTCAAACCCTAGTCTCTGTCATATGATGTAATCATTCGATTCGAGTCCAATGTGAAAATCTAAATAGAAACTCTTTCTATTATTTCACTCTACCATGGCCATGGGCTTCTGGACTTGATTCTCATGATCATCATAGGGCTGCTCCTCTACCACCGAGGTAGATAGATTCCATCTTGATGCAATCCAGTTCCTACAATGAACATGCTATAGCCAACATACACCTCAGGGTTCCATATGGCTAGGAGACCGAGTAATGGTGTAGTCAAACTATAACACCCTCAAGGTGAACTGCCGATGCATCTCAGGTCAAAGAACCAGACACACTACTGCAGCATCGAGTCAGTCATTGACGAGAAGGTAGACTTCCTAATGACTACTCGAGGTGGTCACGCTCAGTGCCCTCGTTCTCTAACGAGTACCTGTACTCTCGCTCCGGTGTCTCCACACCGTAGACTCAAGACTCATCTACTAAAGAGAAGCGATTGTACACCAACCTTCCGGATCAATCACCATCCTCGTGATGATCCTATGGTCGGGAGCATTTTATGAGTTAATAATGATTATTCATGTCTTAAATTTTCAACTCTTGAAAATATGAATTATCATTACCATTAACTCAAAGGATGTATCACAGACACTAAATACACATATGTGATAGAAAATAACCCATTTTATTGATTATAGTCAAAATTATAATTTTGCCCCTAGAAGTGTATTACAAGTGTCAGCCAATTCTGGCTTCTAGGGCACATATATCTAACACTCAACGACTTGGAGTTGGTCGTAGGCATTGGTCATCTTGCTACTATTAGAGAAAGAAACTATAATAAAATTATCATAATAAATTCTCAGTGGCTTAAAAATAGAATTCATAACTCCGAGCTCTGAGATGAATTTTTTCAACCATAGAGCATGTGAGGAAGCCTTTTAACAGCTTATATATTCAGCCCCATAGTAGAGAAAGCAATAATGCATTATTTTGCACTCCTCTATGAGATTGGTCCACCAACTAATAGGAAGATGCAACATGATATGGACTTTCTACTATCAAGACAACTAGCATAATCTGTATTTGAATAACGAATTACTTTTAACCAAACAGTCATCCCATAAGAAAGCATGTTGTCTTTAGTTTCCTGATAATATCACATCATCTTTTTGGTAGCTTTCCAGTGGTCCATACCTGGATCACTCTGATATCTACCAAGCATATTCTCAAAGCAAAACTAATATCATGACAGGCATATACTTGAGCATATATCAGACTATCTACTGTAGATGCATGGGATATATCCTTCATTTGATTTCTTTCAATCTCGTTCTTGGGATACTAAAATTTACTGAATTTATCATCCTTAATGATTGATATTTCACTTAATGAACAGTTTGACATTTCAAATCTTTCTAGAATCCTAGTAATATATTTTTTCTGAGATAAATCAAGTAATATTTTATTTCTATTATGATGAATTTCTATATCCAAGAACATAAGAAGCATCTTTCATATCTTTCATATCAAAATGATTGGAAAGAAAATTTTTAGTTTATGCAAGAGATCCTGTAATTCATTACTAGCTAGTAAGATATCATCCATATATAGAATCAAAAATATAAACTTACTTTCATTTACCTTCAAATAAATATATTCATCAGCAATGTTTTTCTTAAATCCGAAAGAAACAATGATATGATTAAACTTTAAGTATCATTGCCTAAAAGCTTGTTTAAGACCATATATAGATTTCTTTCATTTATAAACCAGATTTTTATTTTTTTGTACTAAAAATCCTTCAAGCTATTCCATAACACCTCTTTCTTTAAATTTTCATTTAAGAATATGATAAGTGGTAAAAATATACTAATAAAAGTATTAAATTATAAAATAAATTAATCTATTTTATTAGAAATTGATACTTTTATTAATCTTATGTAGAAAAGAAGGCCACCAATGTGAAGATCTTATTTTTCTGATTCTGATGAAAAAAATTTTAGGCAAAATGGACTTCAAACGAGCCCAGAATCGAATTTCAAAAAAAAAAAAAAAAAAAAACCGCAGACGCGACATTGACGTCAGCATTTTTTGCGGCGCACGGTGGACCATCTGAAGGATAATTCAGAAATTTCATGGCATAAAGAGCGCGCTGATTGGTTGAAGAACGTGGCGGTCCATGCAACAAGGGGCTCGCGCACGGTCCACGGAGGGCAATTTGGGAATTCTGGCTGATCCAACGGGCGGTTTTCACTGAAGCTTGATCGGACGGACGAGAAGAAGGCGCTGATGGATGGCATCCGCAGCTCCCGATCGAGATCCAACGGTCGAGATTCATCCCGACGTAAAACTAAAGGTCTGAAGGCTTATTTCAACGCGATCGGACGGCCCAGATTCGATCCAATGGATGATCCAACGGCTGATATTAAATCCGACTTGATCTGGGTTATTTTAAGGGCTTTTTGAGTGGTTTTTGGACCGTTTGATCAAGATCTAACGGGCAGAATTACCCAGATCTTAATTTGAGTTGATTTAGGAGTCCTAAACCTAATTTTTGATGAATTTTGGGGGAAATAAAACTCTTTAACTATAAAAGAACCTAGTTGTCGTGAGAAAAGAAAAAGAAAAAGAGAGAGACGGGGAGAAAAAGAGAGAGACAAAGAGAGAGACGGGGAGAAAGAGAGAGAGGGAGAAAGAGAGAGAGAAAGAGAGAGGAGAGAGATAAAAAAAAGTGATTTGTGAGAAAATCAAAAAAGGTTTTTTTGATTTTTCTTCGACGATCAAGACATCGATCAAGGAGCCTCTTCTTCTTCGCCAAGTTCTCCACATCAAGAGCAGCAGACAATCAATTTCAGCAATCAAACAGTCTAATTTCTTCATGCTTTTTATTTTATTTGCTATTTTTGAATTTGTTATCATGAACTAAATTTTATTTTACTAAGGCTAAGGTGTAGCCACTCTTTTGATGCAATATTCAGTATGACTTATTTTTAAATTTTATTCATGAGGAGTATATAAATCTGATCTTAATGCTTTTAGATTACTGGCCATCTTCTAATTGATCTGATGAACATAGATGTTACGGACCAAGTACATCTATGTTAATGCTTCTTGATTATATACCTTGTATTATGAATCAAATTAGAATTCATATGCATGCGGAAATTTTAGTGCGCTTTGGACGCAGCGTATTTTAATTAGAGGGTTTCACAAAACCTAATGCATTAATATTTATTTAAATTACACCTGGACCAAAGGATAATTAATAAATATTAATAGTTTTGCTATGCCTGGACCAAAGGGTAGTGAATAAATTAGGAGACTCCACCGTCACATGAAATAAAATTAATCTAAAAATCTGAATATTGTATTGACTGAGTTGGTGAACCGATTGCCTTAGTAATCCATTGCTCTTGAATTTAAAACCCTAATAATTTACACTCTCTCTATTTAATTAAAAACTTTTAATTATTTTTTTTATTTTTTTAATTTCTTATTCTCATAAATCGATCTTCTAAATAAAGCATAGGAAAGAGCTTTTCAGTACTTATTTTTCCAATCCTCTAGGGACGATACTCTACTCATTCACTTTATTACTTGATCGACTGGTGCACTTGCCATAGCTATAAATTAGCACGCATCAAGTTTTTGGCGCCGTTGCCGGGGATTGTGTCTAAAATAATATTAAAATTTTGATCCTAGCTTTACTTTAGAAATTTATTTTTAATTTTTATTATTAAAAAAAAAAAATTTAGTGCATGACACGTACTGGACATAGTAACTTACTACCTCTAGATCCAGAAATTGAAAGGAACTATTAGAAGACTACAACAAGAGAGAAACATGGCAGCTGAAGATCCTAACGACATCAATCTAGGATTGGATATGGCGACTGAAGGACAGCATGAAGCTATTCGACCAGTACATCGTCCATTAAATGATTACATCACACCATCTGTAGCCGATGCAGCTTCGAGCATCAGGAGACCGCCTGTACGAGCAAACAACTTCGAAATAAAATCGGCGATGATCCAGATGATTCAATCAACTGTCCAATTCAGTGGACACATGCATGATGATCCGAATGCCCATATTTCTAATTTTCTTGAACTTTGCGATACTTTTAAAATTAATGGGGTGTCGGATGATGCTATTAGATTAAGGTTATTTCCTTTCTCTTTACGGGATAAAGCTAAAAATTGGCTTCATTCTCTTCCTGCAGGTTCTATCACAACTTGGGATGTCCTAGCCCAAAAATTCTTAGCCAAGTACTTTCCACCTTCCAAAACTGCTAAGATGCGCAACGATATCACTTCTTTTATGCAGATGGACATGGAGACACTATATGAGGCTTGGGAGCATTTCAAGGAACTGCTGAGGAGATGTCCACATCATCAACTATCCCGTATGGCTTCAGGTACAAACTTTCTATAATGGTTTATCTCCTACTAATCGATCTATGATTGATGCAGCAGCAGGAGGAACCATTAATCGAAAAAATGGAGGAAGAAGCCTTCGATCTGATCGATGAGATGGCATCAAATAGCTATCAATGGCAGACAGAGCGCATGATGCCAAAAAGACTAGCAGCTGTGCAGGGAGTAGATTGCGTGCCAACTTTACTAGCTGAAATTGCAGCCCTTAGAGCCGAAGTCAACAACTTAAAGGGAACAGCTATGCATGTTCAGAGCATGACTTGTGACCTATGTGGAGGAGGACACGATACGAGCAATTGCCAGACAGGTAATCCTTTTGCTAAAACAACTGATACAGCTAATTATATTGGTAATTTTTTCAGGCCGCAACAAAACAATCCCTACTCCAACACATACAATCAAGGGTGGAGGCAGCACCCAAATTTCTCATGGAGCAATCAAAATGCAGCACAACAGCCACCCCCGGGATTCCAAGTACCTGAAAAGAAGTCCAACATGGAAGAGCTGATGGTCAAATTTATGCAAAACCAAGAAGCAACTATAAAAAATTTGGAAGCCAAACTTAGGCAAGGACCAAACAGCAGCAATTCGAAACTTGGAGATGCAAATAGGTCAAATGGCTAAGATAATCTCCGAGAGACCTCAAGGATCCTTGCCAAGCAATACGGAGACAAATCCAAGGGAGCAAGTCAATGCTATCACCCTAAGAAGTGGTACAAAGCTGGAGGAGCTACATCAGAAGAAAGAGACTGAAGAGCCAACTACAAATAAGGAACCATCAACTCAAACTCGTCAGTCACCAAAACAACCAGCAGATGGATGGTCTCCAGGTATACGGTTTGCTGATCCAAATGTGAAGCCCTACGTGCCGCCACTACCATTCCCAGAGAGACAAATACAGCATCCAGATAAGGAATTTTCTAACTTTTTCAAAATTTTAAAGAATTTACATATTAATATTCCTTTTGTAGATGCTATTACTCAAATGCCCAGGTATGCCAAGTTTCTCAAAGAAATCTTAACAAATAAGAAAAAGCTGAAGGAGCATGAGAGAATAAATTTGAATGAAGAATGCTCAGCAATACTTCAAAATAAATTACCACAGAAGTTAAAAGATCCAGGGAGTTTTACTATCCCCTGCATTATTGGTGATTGTAGTTTTGATAAAGTTTTATGTGATTTAGGAGCAAGCATAAATCTCATGCCTTTTTCTATTTTCAGGAAAGCTGGGTCTAGGAGAACCAAAGCCTACCACTATTACTCTTCAATTAGCCGACAGATCCATTAAATATCCAAGAGGTATAGTGGAGGATGTCTTGGTAAAGGTAAACAAGTTTATTTTTCCTGTTGATTTTATTGTTCTTGATATGGAAGAAGATTATGATGTACCCCTTATTTTAGGGAGACCCTTTTTAGCTACTGGAGGAGCTTTAATAGATGTTCAACAAGGAAAAATTAATTCTTAGAGTCCAAGATGAACAAGTTACTTTTAATGTTTTCAAAGATACTAAACATCCTGATGATAATCAAACTTATTTTCTAATTGATATTATTGACAATCCATTATATGAGAATTCTGTAGAAAATAGGTTTGAGACTATAAAAGCGAGCAATGTCAAATTGAAAGAGGATTCGATCAAACATGAAAGTATTCCAATTGAAGTGGCACCAGGATTGATCCACTTTAGAACTTAAAGAAAGTCAAGCTGAAGACTATAAATCAGAACTACTAGATAGGTTGTTTCTTTTCTTTTTAGTTTTGATCATTTTTCTTTTCTTTTATTTTTCAGTAATTTGTTGTTGCTCTTTTACTGCTCTGGTGTGTATTTTCAATTTTGCAGAAAAATCAATGAGAACTCAAGCAAAATTTCAAAGCTCCAAAGAACCAGATTGAACCAAATCAGGTGTATTCTTTCCTATCCTTTATTACATCCTTTATTTTTCTTTCTCCTTTAAGACAATGTAGAACAATAATTAATAAAAAAAAAAAAAATCCATGTGTCAAGAAGAAAATCTTGAGCAAGATAAACTGGATAAGTGATAAAAGATAGAATTATTTGCTAATGAATGTAATGAGTTAAAGAAGTAGATTAGTTGGTCAACTTTTAGCAGCCTACTTAGGTCATTAAAAGATTATTAGCACTTTTTATTGCACATGCACACTAACAAGGCAAAGTAGGTATTGATTATAAGGCCAACTGAGGATTCAATTATCACTGAAAATTGGTAATTAATATACATTCTAATCAAAGAAACTTGAATTTAAGGAAAGAGCTACCTGCCTATAAATAAAGTGCAAAAGACAGAGTATATGTGGATTGCCCAAAGCCTAGTAACTGGATCTCTGCACCTAGGTCAAGTGTGAAAATTCACGTAAAATGGTGAAGGAAAGGCCAGGATGCTCAGCACAGTAAAAAAAAAAAAAGAAAAGAAAAAAAAAGAAAAGGCAGTGTGAAAGCTACCTTAATTCATGAGTATAAAATTGAGAATGTATAGAAAATTGACCAAAATAGGTGATAAGAGAGGATACTTTTGTTCTTTTAATTTAATACTGAAATGCTAAAGTTAGTCATCACGAACACAAGTGCTATAGATCTTTGATGTACTCTAAGAAAGTTTTTAATTGTATTGACTGAAAAATTTGCTTCTGAAGCTCAATGCTTAGTTAGCAGTATTTTCTAAACTTTTTGACCTTTAATCCTAGATTTTATCTTTGTGATGGATAATCTTATTGAAATATGGTATTAAATAAAACATTGCTAAGGGACTAGCAATGACTAAGTTGGGGGGTGTGATAAGTGGTAAAAATATACTAATAAAAGTATTAAATTATAAAATAAATTAATCTATTTTATTAGAAATTGATACTTTTATTAATCTTATGCAGGAAAGAAGGCCACCAATGTGAATATCTTATTTTTCTGGTTCTGATGAAAAAAATTTCAGACAAAACGGACTTCAAACGAGCCCAGAATCAAATTTCAAAAAAAAAAAAAAACCGTAGACGCAACGCTGACGTCAGCATTTTTCGCGGTGCACGATGGACCGGGTAATTCGGAAATTTCACGGCATAATGCAACACCAGGCTCGTGCACGGTCCATGGAGGGCAATTTGGGAATTCTGGCTGATCCAACGGGCGGTTTTCACTAAAGCTTGATCGGACGGACGAGAAGAAGGCCCTGATGGACGGCATCCGCAGCTCCCGATCGAGATCCAACGGCCGAGATTCATTCCGACGTAAAACTAAAGGTCTGAAGGCTTATTTCAATGCGATCGGATGGCCCAGATTCGATCCAATGGATGATCCAACGGCTGATATTAAATCCGACTTGATCTGGGTTATTTTAAAGGCTTTTTGAGTGGTTTTTGGACCGTTTGATCAAGATCTAACGGGCAGAATTATCCAGATCTTAATTTGAGTTGATTTAGGAGTCCTAAACCTAATTTTTGATGAATTTTGGGGGAAATAAAACTCTTTAACTATAAAAGAACCTAGTTGTCGTGAGAAAAGAAAAAGAAAAAGAGAGAGACAAAGAGAGAGACGGGGAGAAAAAGAGAGAGACAAAGAGAGAGACGGAGAGAAAGAGAGAGAGGGAGAGAGAGAGAGAAAGAGAGAGGAGAGAGATAAAAAAAAAGTGATTTGTGAGAAAATCAAAAAAAATTTTTGATTTTTCTTCGACGATCAAGACATCGATCAAGGAGCCTCTTCTTCTTCGCCAAGTTCTCCACATCAAGAGCAGCAGACAATCAATTTCAGCAATCAAACAGTCTAATTTCTTCATGCTTTTTATTTTATTTACTATTTTTGAATTTGTTATCATGAACTAAATTTTATTTTACTAAGGCTAAGGTGTAGCCACTCTTTTGATGCAATATTCAGTATGATTTATTTTTAAATTTTATTCATGAGGAGTATATAAATCTGATCTTAATGCTTTTAGATTACTGGCCATCTTCTAATTGATCTGATGAACATAGATGTTACGGACCAAGTACATCTATGTTAATGCTTCTTGATTATATACCTTGTATTATGAATCAAATTAGAATTCATATGCATGCGGGAATTTTAGTGCGCTTTGGACGCAGCGTATTTTAATTAGAGGGTTTCACAAAACCTAATGCATTAATATTTATTTAAATTACACCTGGACCAAAGGGTAATTAATAAATATTAATAGTTTTGCTATGCCTGGACCAAAGGGTAGTGAATAAATTAGGAGACTCCACCGTCACATGAAATAAAATTAATCTAAAAAACTGAATATTGTATTGACTGAGTTGGTGAACTGATTGCCTTAGTAATCCATTGCTCTTAAATTTAAAATCCTAATAATTTATACTCTCTCTATTTAATTAAAAACTTTTAATTATTTTTTTTATTTTTTTATTTCTTATTCTCATAAATCGATCTTCTAAATAAAGCATAGGAAAGAGCTTTTCAGTACTTGTTTTTAATCCTCTAGGGACGATACTCTACTCATTCACTTTATTACTTGATCGACTGGTGCACTTGCCATAGCTATAAATTAGCTCGCATCAGAATACAGTCTTGACATCCATTTGAAGTAGCTCTAAATCAAAATAAGCTACTAATGCCATAATGATTATGCATGAATCTTTTCTAAAAATAGAAAAAAAATATTTTATGATAATCAATACCTTTCTTTTAAGTGAATCTCTTTACTATAAATCTAACCTTATATCTCTTGATATTGACTTTGGAATGTCGTTTAGTTTAAAATATCTATTTCTAACCTATGGCTTAAATTCTTTAGCAGTTCGACAAGTTTTCAGAAATGATTCTTATTTATGGATTTCATTTCATTTTTCATGGCATCTAACTAAAGTTCAGAATCATCGCTATTCATGGCATCCTTAAATGAAACTGGATTATCCTTCATTCCAATATCATAATCATATTATTATAAGTAAATAATATAAGTAGGATATGGGACATGATGGCAGTTTCCAAGTTGATGGTGGATGATGGATTTTGATCAGGTTGCATGGCAATTGGTAGAAGAGAACCAGAGAGTTTCTTTGATTGTGTCTGCAACCATAAAGTAGATAGTTTATGTTAATTTCTTTTATGCACCAATGAACCCTTATACTCACAAGCAAAATCCAGCATACAGATGTAAAATTTCTTAATAAATAGATTCACATGTTCATGGTTTACATCAGTTGGTAAAATCAACTACCATCATGAGCTTCACACTCTACGACTTCCGACCAGGTACCAAGACGACCAGCAAATATATGTAATTCATTTTCTTAATCGGTCCTCTTAGACGAGAAACAAGAGCAAAAATAAGTCCATTTAATGGTTCCACCACCTATATTTAAAAAACACACAACTGGTTTAAAAAATGGAGCTTGGAAATACTGAAAAACTCGAACCTAATTATTACGATAACTGCATCTTGATTCAAAAGAAAAAAAAAAAAAAAAAGAAGAAGCATCTACTAAAGAAAATAATTACTCAAAATTAAGAAGGAACAAAGAAAATTTATACCAAAAGCAAAGTAAACTTTGACTTGATTCAAGGATTGCTTTTATGAACATCAATAGAGAAAATATCTTGGCACAAATTAGGGTGGAGCGATATGGCCACAGCACGGTGCTCTCCCCAGCTTAGACCTGTTCAAAGCAGTAACATCCCGAAGCACCCCAACCAACCAAAAGAATAGAACATGAAAGGAGGAAGAGTTGCAAACGGTGCAAAGAATGGAGAGATTAGATGGTGCTTGTTGTGGCTTGCTGGTCCTTTTATAGGACGGAATGCTTCATCCCCTTCTTTCTTTTGCGACGGTGCAACATAAAATATAATGAGCACATGGGGCTTATCTAAAAGTTCATGACTTTAGCGCTCATATCAAAAACCTGTTCTTTCATTTGTGACAGTGGCAACATTCTCCAAAGATAATGACGACTTTAATGTTATATCAACAAATTCAAGTCTTTAGGGCCTATATGAAAAAGTTTGTGACTTTGGGGCCGTAAATATTTATGAAAATATATATTTAATTCTACATCGATTATTCGCTGGAAAGATTTTGAATACTTATATAGACTAAGAAATTCAAATAATACTTTTCAGTTAGTCTTTTTGATGAGATAACTTATGGATTAGGAGCTACTATAACAGAACCAAGCTAACCATGGGCCTCCAAAAGATAGGCCTTAAACTATTCTTAAATTGTTAAATAATTCTTAAATGACAAAAAACAATCGTGCCGTACCACTATCACTCGTGCCGATTAAACTATTCTTAAGTGACAAAGATTCTCTTGCTATATTAGGACCGACAAAATATGATCCAACCCACTAATTCAATCCATATTCGATCCATCGTAAATAGATTTGGGTTTAAGCTAAATAGATTTGGATCATAAATAGGTCAACCCATTTAATCTATTTAATATTTGGATTAGATTTAAGTTTCAGATATCTGACCCATTCAACCCATTTAATATTTATATCAAGTTGAGTTAGATAATCTGTTTAACCCATTTAATCTATTTAACCCATTTAAGATGTATTTAATCGGTTTAAAATCTAATTAATCTGTTTCTAACCAATTTAACCTGTTTAACCTTTTTAACCTGTTTAATCTATTTAATAAATGGATTAAGTGGGTCGGATCGGGTTACCTATTTAATAAAAAGATTAGATTCAGATTTGAATTTTTGATCTATTTAATAAATAGGTCAAGTTTGAATTGATGATTTTCTGATCCGATATATTTTTTATCTAACTCGACCCAATTGCCACTCCTACCTGTATCACCATCACTCATGCTGTAATATCACTAAACTAATCTTAAATGACAAACTCATCTCCCGTGCCGTATCACTATCATACCGCTAAACTATTCTTAAATGATAAAAAAGATGCCTTGCAAGTATGCAAACACCCGAAGTTATGAAAATGACGGCCTTACCATACTTTACCAAAATCAATAGTCAATGCTGACTTTAGGGCTTGCATGACTATAGGGCATCGTTATGAACCCCAATGTATTTGGTGGCTGTTTTGGTAGCGATTGCTTAAATTTATAATTTTTGCTTGGGATGGGGATGCCACATTGTCCCTATCTCGATTGAAGTCGCGATGTTTGAATCCTTGCTGTTAGACTATGGAATGGAGCAGCCATTATCCCTCTCGACCTCGTGAGAAATTATTGCATGGATTAGGACCCTATGAGAAATTATTGCATGAACTAGGTCTAGTGGACTAGGACAAATCTTGAAGCATATGCACGGTGGATAATGCACAATCAAGAATTGGCCGGTGTTGGAATAGATCCTCATCACTCAGCCGACAATCTTTCTCTCTTGTCATCAGGTCGACTAAGTTTGTGATGGGTGTGCTTCTCTCGATTACATTTTGAATAATCTATCAAAATCTGATTGACTTAGAAGGAAGATTCTTAACCAGCGATCAACGACTAAATTTGAGAGGATTTTACCTGCTACTTTTGCCAAGCTTTCACCGAATGAGTGTTAATCAGCATGGCCAAGTTGGTATTCAACCGACTTAATTTACTTCCTTGAAGATATTCATCGTTCGACAGAGTTATTTCCCACACCACCCAGTATTCGATCGATTATGTACTCGGACCCTAGCCAACTAAATTCCAATCAAGTTGGTATTCAACCGATTTGATCTGACTTACTAAAAATATTCAATGCCTACCCAACTACTTCCTCAAAATCTTACCGACTATCAGAATCAATGATGATTATCCGATAAGAGAATTAATTACTCTTAAACATGGCACGCAATAATCACCCATGAGCAGCCCATTTACTCCATGTTAATGGTAGTTAATGAGGTAACCATCATCTAAATGCCATAACTCCCGCATCTTAAATATTTAGGGGTGAGAGTCACACAATAATAGCATTTTGTACTCTATAAATATCGGTAAGTTAAGAAGAACCTGGTAAGCTTTTCTGATTACAAGCTCTAGCTCTTATCTTTATTCTTTTTCTTGAGCTGTTCTCTTTCTCTGTCTGACTTAATCATCGGAGGGTCCACAGCCGAACAACTTTCGATAAGTGAACTTTCCTTTGTAGGTTACCTGCCTTTTGCCATATATGCATGCTCCTCGATTTCTAGCCAACTACTTCACCGGAGGAAGACTGTAATAGATTGGCATGCCAGGAAGGGGGGTGGTCGATTGAGAAAAATTTCTTTGCAAATACCCATTATGGCAAAGATAAGAGCTCAAAATGATTCCACTAGTTCTACACGACGTTTATCGTGGCATGCTGCACCGCCAACGGCTTCCAAAGAACTCAATGCTTCAAGGCCGGCATCAATACTAGAATAATAACAACTTACTGTGATAGTATAGTACATGAAGACTTTAATGGAAGCTATTCACAGTCTCCAGCAGCAGCATCAATGGCAATTGAAAGAATTGGTGCAGCATGACCTACCTCTTGGTGCAGTCACCAGCCCCACTCTCCGTCATGCCATTCAACTTGACATTCTCGATGAATGGATCATCGATTTATCCGATGGTCACCCTCGCTAGATTTCCTGCATATTCCATACTCTTATTCCAGCGATCGTCGGTTCCCTTCCCCTCGATGAGTTTCTCAAAAAATGAAGAGACCACGATCACCATCTAGTTCTTCCGAAGAAAGATCCACTCCAAGATTCTCCAAGCATCCCGACAAAAATCTCAACAATGTCAGGATGAATATGATCGTAACTCAAAGGAGTTCGACCACCTCCTGGAGTAGCTTAAGATGAGTGGTCGGGATCCTACCAGCAACTATGGTGTCAACACCTACCCACCATTCTCCCATCATATTCTTGATGAACCAATTTTCGATCGATTTAAGATGCTACAAATGGAACTGTATGATGGTTCTACCGATCTACTTGACCATCTGACAAGCTACAAAACTTTGATGCTCATCCAAGGAGCATCTGACGTCCTTCTCTACATTGCTTTTTCAGCTATCCTTCGAAAAATTATTCGAACATGGTATTCCGAACTTCAACCAGAGACTATCCACTCATTCAAGCAGTTTGAGCGACTTTTCATGGTTTATTTAGGAACCAACCGAAAGACGTTATAGACTTTCAACAGCCTCTTCTCCATCAGACAACAAGATGGAGAATCATTATGAGATTTCGTAGTGTATTTTAACGCTGCAACCCTCAAGATCCAAAATCTCGATCAGTCTATGACCGTAACGGCAATGAAAAGTAGATTGCAGAGTTTCAAGTTCATCTACTATCTGGACAAAAATACTCTCCATACGTATGCCGAACTTTTTGACTAAATGCAAAAGTACACTCGCATCGAGGAAGCCACCACTGATCGATGCCAATCTAAAGGCAAAGGTCGGAAGATAAAGATGAAGAAGGAAGAAAACTCTTCAAGACCTAGTCTCAAACACCCATCGAGAGAGAGCCTCCAACTTTTTGACAAAATCCGAAGCTTAAGAACTTCGATAATAGGTATGATTCTTACCACCCTCTAATCGTCCCTCATGCTTCAGACGATCGAAGACACTTAAGCAGGGGCAAGGACAATGATCTTCGATAAAGTTGGTTGTCAATAATTACATATTAGGATGCTAACTTCTTTATTCACCGTGCTTCGACAAGATCAGTCAGTATGGTATCATTGACAAGGAACTCGACGATTGGGTCAATCCGACTTGTGCTTGGTGGATTTCTTCTTCGGCGTCAATGCTTGGACCTTCAAGATGTTCGACAAAGATCTTTCCAAGTTCATCGCATCCAGAAGTAGCAAGTTGAGACAAAAAATCTACTCGGGCATTTTTTTAAACGAGGAATATGGAAGATTTTGAAGTAATCAAAATTTGCTTACGGGGATTTAAGCTTTTGCAGATACCTGAGAAGGATAGGATCTCGAGCCTCATATTCTTCTTGGGATTGTCCGACAACTAGCTGTGAGTTGATGAACACTTTTATGCACTTCACACCAAGATCTTTGGCAATCTTCAATCCAGCAATCAATGCTTTGTACTTGGCTTGGTTGTTTGAAGCTTTGAAGGTAAATTGAAGAGCATACTCAATCACCATCCCATCAATGTTGGCTAGAATGAGACCCACTCCGCATCCTTGGGCATTTGAAGCTCTATCTACATGTAGAATCCATGCAGGCTCCAGAGATTTTTTCAGGGATTGATTCTCAACATGGTCATCTTCGATGGGCACACATTCGATAGTCAAGTTAGCAAGCATCTGACCTTTCATTGAAGGTTGAGGAATATATGAAAGATCAAACTCACCGAGTTCGACTTTCCACTTAGCCATTCTCCCCGAAGTATCCGATCGTTGAAGTAGAGTTCTTAAAAGAAAATCTATAAAGACTTTTATCGAATGGGCCTGAAAGTATGGTCGCAGTCGCTGAATAGTTATGATGATGGCAAAGATGACTTTCTCGATCTAAGAATACCTAATTTCTACTCCATGGAGCATCCGACTTATATAATAAACTAGCTTCTGCACTTTATTTTCTTCTCGGACTAATACCAAGCTTACAGCTTTAGGGGCTGTAGCCAAATACAGGAATAATTCATTGCCGATGTTTGGCTTTGTCAAGAGTGGAGGTGAATTTAGATATTATTTCAGGTTGTCGAAAGCCTTGTGACATTCTTCTATCCAGGTGAAGTCTTTAATTCGTTTGAGAATCTTGAAAAAAGGAAGGCATTACTCTGCAGACTTTGAAATGAATCGACTTAAGGATGCGACGCATCCCACCAACGTTTAGATATCCCGACAAGAAGTCAGAGATTTCATATCAAGGATAGCCTTGATCTTCTCAGAATTGGTTTCAATACCGCACTTCATGACCATGAAGATGAGAAATATTTTCGAACTAACCTTGAAGGCACACTTAATTGGATTTAATTTCATTCGTTGTCTTCTCAAGGCATTAAAAGCTTCTGCTAGATCGTCAATATGGAAAGAAGCCTCGGTACTCTTAATGAGCATGTCGTCAATATACACCTTCATATTTTGACCAATTTGATTCTTGAAGACCTTATTGACTAACCTTTGATATGTGGCTCCAACATTTTTTAGGCCAAAAGGCAAAACTTTGTAATAGTATAAGCCCTTGTTGGTAATAAACGTCATCTTCTCCTCATCCTTAGGTGCCATCCGAATTTGATTATATCCAAAAAAAAGCATCCATGAAGTTGAGTAGCTGATGGTCTGACGTAGCATCGACCAATTGATCGATCCATGAAAGTAGAAAGCTGTCTTTGGGACAAGTTTTGTTCAAATCGAAGATCTAGTCCTTAGAAGAACCGAAGCCTCCAAGCTTACTGAGCGAGAAAAATTATCGCCAAATTGGAAAGGTCTCTACAAAATTTCGACAACCCTACGACCAAGAACATACAAAATCGAGAATTGGACAGCACAAAAATCTCTCGGATATGGAACGTCGAGAATCTATGCATGTATCATCAGTAAGAATACTTTATAAATAAAAAATTTCTTATTCTACAAATCTGTGCCGAAAAGTTTGACATCTCAAATACTCAATTTCATATCAAATAATTTGGTCGCTTGATACCCGGCCAGAACAATTACATCATTGGCTAGTACCTGACAAAATATTATTCAGCTAGTACCCGATTAGCATTGTGCAAAATTTGCTATAAGGCCCGATAATCATAAGCACATAAGCTATGATTCTTTCGTAGGCCAAAGCAAACAGAACTACTTAGTCGATCCAAAATCGATTAACTAATGAATTGAACATAGTCAAGGAAATACTCTCCAACAAAAATTCAATTTGATGAAATAGTCTATTGCTATGACTATGACTTAGCTATAAAAATCGACTATTGGACTAAAAAAAATTTTCAAGTCTATTTATTCAATTATCTATCTACGGCCTACCATCAATTGTCTTATCCTTATCGACCATGTTACTTAGCCATTCCATAGAAACACAAATAAAAGTTGCACAAAGATGAAGAAAGAAAACTATTTCATTAAAAAAGAAATTTCATTACAAAAAAAAAAGGAGTTACATAGCCGAAGAACAAAAAGACTACAAAGGAATCTATGAAGATAGAGGACGATCTTCCTTGGCACCGGCTTCTTCATCTCCTTCCGACTCTTCCTTGTTGGAAAGACTTTCTGGTGTCAATCCCTCCAAAATTATCTTGGGAGGCATCCAAGCTACAGCTTTTCTATGGTCGTAGAATCCTAGCCGGTATGCACCTGCAAAGTTCATAGAAAGTTCTCCTTCATACTCCTTGAACTCTCGAAACTCGGCAAGTGCCTGAGAAGCAGCTTCCTGGGCCCAAGTTTCTGCCACCGATTCTGTCATCAATAACTTTTTCATTAGCTCCACTCCCTTACTCCTTTCTTCGATAAGGGCAGATTTTGTCGACTCCATTTCTTTTTGAAAGTCAGCCTTCAGTCGTCCAGACTCCTCTTCTAAGTTGGTGGACTTGTTCCGACTAGCCCCCAACTCAGCCTCCAATAGGGCCAACTATTCTTGATACTTCTCCCACTCAGTAGCATGGAGAAGTTCCCCGGTGACTTCGGCCCAAGCATTGGTGGTTTGGGCCTTGTCCTTGAGTTTGGAGTTGAGCCAGGCAAAGCCATTCAATGCCTCATGCAAAATTGTTATGTCATGTGCTATCTGCACAAAAGAAATAGAAATATGACTAAGTTATGTACTTGGTGAAAAAGAGGATTCAATAAGAAGAAAGGTCGGACACTTACCATCAACAATGACATATAGGAGCTCGGAACAATTTTTGAAACTGGGTGGGCCTTTCTAACTTTCCAGTCTATGGGAAACATCACCATCTTCATCAACTCTTTCGTAAATTGACGATCTTGGAGTACTTGGTCGGTCGCCTTGATGCGCATACCAACAGTAATAATAGCCTCCTCAGAAGCAGTGTCGGAGCCATACTCAGCAGTGAAAGTGGGGGGCACTTGGACTTTTCCTTTGTCGGACTCTGCCCAACTAGACCCTTGACCATTGGCGGCACGAAACTAGATCGGTAAAGCTTGCACCACCACAGTCGGCCTAGTCGGTGCCTCGAGGATGACAATGTCATCGCCAACCGAAACTTCAATGGTGGGCGGAGGAGTGGATCGTACAGGTGGTGGTTGGGGAGGCGACGATGGCTGCATACTCCTCACTCGAGGAGGGGATCCCATTCTCGATTTATGAGACTCATCACACCCTCCTAAGAGTTGGAGAAAAGAAACCAAGCCATCTCTATTTATACCTACATTGATCTTATCCTATCAAAAGACTTATTCCTAATTAGAGTAGAAATTTCAATCTAAGTCTTATCAGGAATATGACTCTTTAATTAATTGAACTTATTATAATTAATTTAGGACTTGACCCATTAACTTAAACCTAACTAAGTGATAATTAGACCACATTAGGAGCCAAATTCAACATTCTTCCACTTGGCTTGTATTATCACTTAAAATTAACTTTTTGATTTTGCCAAAATATTTTAAAAATAAATAAAAATATTTTTTAATTTTTTAAAATAACAATTCTAAATCAAAATTTTGAAATTGATCCAATAAGTGTGCACTCATTTTTAAAATTTGCTCAATTAACTATTCCTTGAAAAATGCTTTATACTTTACTTAAGTAAAAATCATTAATATAGTTCATAGCGGTTATAGTTCTTAATTGATATACTTTCTTCCATGTATCATGATATCAATAATTATCACTTAATCTAATCTTATATACCGGAATATATAGGCTATCAAAAGTCATAACACCTATGATAATGGTTCCATTGTTATATCATATAAATAATAATTTTGTTTACTTTAATTTTGAAAAAAGTCAATCATAATGTATACACATAATAATTAAACAGAAATAATAGCAGTCATCAAACCATTAAGAGATCTCAAAATAAATATCTATTATAAATTAAATATTCTAATGATAAATATCTATAACTTTTATATGTTCTTTGAAAATTTAGGGCACTAAATCTTTCATCAAAGAATCAGTTATTATATAAGTAGTACCAATAAAATCAATAAATATCTGATGATGACTAATTCTCTCATCTACAGCAAGATATTTAATATCAATGTGCTTATTTGTATTGATCATCTTACTACTATTAGAGAAAGAAACTATAATAAAATTATCATAATAAATTCTTAGTGGCTTAAAAATAGAATCCATAACTCTGAGCCCAGAGATGAATTTTTTCAACCATAGAGCATGTGAAGAAGTCTTTTAACAGCTTATATATTCAGTCCCATAGTAGAGAAAGCAATAATGCATTATTTTGCACTCCTCTATGAGATTGGTCCACCAACTAATAGGAAGATGTAACATGATATGGACTTTCTACTATCAAGACAACTGGCATAATCTGCATCTGAATAACGAATTACTTTTAACCAAACAATCATCCCATAAGAAAGCATGTTGTCTTTAGTTTCCTAATAATATTGCATCATCTTTTTGGTAGCTTTCCAATGGTCCATACCTGGATCACTCTGATATCTACCAAGCATATTCTCAAAGCAAAACTAATATCATGACAGGCATATACTTGAGCATATATCAGACTATCCACTGCAGATGCATAGGATATATCTTTCATTTGATTTCTTTTAATCTCGTTCTTGAGACACTGAAATTTACTGAATTTATCATCCTTAATGATTGATATTTCACTTAATGAACAGCTTGATATTTCAAATCTTTCTAGGATCCTAGTAATATAATTTCTCTGAGATAAATCAAGTAATATTTTATTTCTATTACGATGGATTTCTATACCAAGAATATAAGAAGCATCTTTCATATCTTTCATATCAAAATAATTGGAAAGAAAATTTTTAGTTTATGCAAGAGATCTTGTAATTCATTGCTGGCTAGTAAGATATCATCCATATAAAGAATCAAAAATATAAACTTACTCCCATTTACCTTCAAATAAATACATTCATCAGTAATATTTTTCTTAAATCCGAAAGAAATAATGATATGATTAAACTTTAAGTATCATTGCCTAAAAGCTTGTTTAAGACCATATATAGATTTCTTTCATTTACAAACCAACTTTTTATTTTTTTGTACTAAAAATCCTTCAAGCTATTCCATAACACCTCTTTCTTTAAATTTTCATTTAAGAATGCAGTCTTGACATCCATTTGAAGTAGCTCTAAATCAAAATAAGCTACTAATGCCATAATGATTATGCATGAATCTTTTCTAAAAATAGAAAAAAAATATTTTATGATAATCAATACCTTTCTTTTGAGTGAATCTCTTTACTATAAGTCTAGCCTTATATCTCTTGATATTGACTTTGGAATGTCGTTTAGTTTAAAATATCTATTTACAACCTATGGCTTAAATTCTTTAGGCAGTTCGACAAGTTTTCAGACATGATTCTTATTTATAGATTCCATCTCATCTTTCATGGCATCTAACTAAAGTTCAGAATCATCGCTATTCATGGCATCCTTAAATGAAACTGGATCATCCTTCATTTCAATATCATAATCATATTATTGTAAGTAAATAATATAATCATCTAAAATAGTCAATCTTCTAATTCTAGTAGATCTCCATAATATCTCAGATTCAGTATTATTATGATTATTTTTAATCAGATCAGGTTCATTGATCATCTATTCAGAAAATGGTGTATCAATCATCTATTGATGTTCTATAATTCAGATTGAGCAGATTCAAGTGGAATACCTTTAGGTATTACTATAATAAAAAAAGATTCTCTTATTTTCTGTAATACTGTATTTACGTGGTTCACCACTCCTATTATTTTTACCATCCTCAATGAACCTAGCAGTTTTAGTTTTAATAATTCTAGTGATGCATGATAGATAATAAAATCTAAAATTTTTTGATCTTTCTGGATACTCTATAAAATAATAACTAATAATTCTAGGATCTTTTTTTTTATAGTTATATAATTGAGCTTCTACTGGACAATCTCAAATATGTAAATATTCTAAACTTGATTTTCTATCTATCCATAACTCAAAAGGAGTTTTAAAAATAACACTACTGGATACCTAATTTAGGATATAAATAGTGGATTTCAAGACTTCTTTTCATAAATTCAAGGATAATGAGGAATTACTAATTATACTCTTCACCATATCCATCAAGATGCGATTACACTTTTCAGTCACACCATTTTATTGAGAATTTTCTGGCATAATATATTATGCTATAATATCATGTTGTTCAAAAAAACTGGCAAAATATTTAGGATTATGGATGGATTCATCATATCAATCATAAAATTCACCATTCCTATCAAATTTCATAATCTTAATTTTTTAATTTAATTAATTTTCTACTTCAGCTTTATATACCTTAAAGACTTCAAAAGCTTTAGACTTTTTTTGCAATAGAAAAATATAATCATAACGTGAGAAATCATCAATAAAGATAATAAAATACTATTGTCCTTTAAAATAATATGTAAAATAGCTATAAATATTGATGTGTATCAAGTCTAAGAGTCCTTGATTTTTAGTGGCATTCTTTTTATGATTTTTATTTTTTTAATGTAATTGATGCACATATCAAAATTACTAAAATATAGATTTGGTAAAATATCTTTTTTAACCAATCGAGTCATCTTTTTTTTTGATATGTGATCTAATTGCCTATGCCATAATATTGAAGAACTCTTATTTACAATACCACATTTTATTCCTACATTGATATCCAATATAAGTAAAGATTATTAAAAAAAGAATCTAAATTTAATTTATATAATCCATTATATAATTTCCAATACCAACTAAAATAATATTTTTAATTAATTTAAAACTTGAATTTATAAAAGTAAATAAAAAATCTGCTAAATCAAGTTTTCATAAAAAAATTAAATTTCTAGATACTAAAGGAACATAAAAGACATCATGTAAATTTAATTAAAATCTGGTGTCTATAGTAAGTTTATTGGTCTCGACTATAATGATCTTGGACTTCATCCAATTTTCTATAAAGATCCACAGCTCTATCATTTGGCTTTTGGCTTGAAAGAAATTTCTGCATTGAATTGGAAACATGAATTGCAGCACCCGAGTCAATCCACCAAGTATTAGAAGGAACATCAATAAAATTGGTTTTGAAACAAACAAATGATAAGGGAATGCTTTTCTTTTTGAACCATTTCTTTCTTTTCTCACAATCCTTCTTCTTGCAGAAAAGATATTTTAATTTATGAGAACTTTTATTGATGGATTGCTGGATCCTTTATTTTCTTTTTTTATCTTCTTTCTTTTAGGATGCTCTTGTGAAACTACATGAACAACTGAAATCCTTTTATGTTTTAATATTTCTTCCTCTTGCACCCATTAGAAGAAGAGTTCATTCATTAACCATGATTTCTTGTGTGTTTTGTAGTAAATCTTAAATTGGATAAACTAAGATAAAAGAGAATTGAGAACAAGCTGAATGAGAAAGTTTTCAGATACCATCATATCCAAATCATTTAATATCTCAGCTATATCATGCATTTTCATAATATGCTTTCATACTCAAGAAAATTCATCATATTTCATAAAGATTAACTTATTCATTAGGATATCAGCTAAGGCTTTACTTTATCTAGTAAACTATTATTATACATAGAAAAGATACTAAGAGGTCAATTCGTTATCAAGAACAGATCCTCTAATATTTCTTGCTATAGAATTTTTAATAATCATGAGAGATAATCTATTAAAATGCTCCTACTTTTCTCATAATTTTTTATGATCATGAGAACTAGTGGGGATAAGTGTATCATGTTGAGGCTTATGGAGGGCCAAATCTAAGTCCAGCATCCTAAAATAATAAGAAGCTATTCGTGCCAATCAGAATAATTTAACCCATTTAGTAAAAAAATGTTAAACTAATACGACGAGAGTGAAATAGCGGTAATAGCTATAAATAACAAAACATGCTTATAATTACCATCATGATACAGATTTCATAATATAATTCTACTAATAACACTTATTATACAACTATAAAACATCTTTGGACAAGAATTATAGCATACAATAAGTATCACAACTAATTTAATCATAAATTTAAATATAATAAACAATACTAAAATATGCATCACATAAATCAAAATCAATAATAATATGAAATATATAAGCAAGAATAATAATTATAGCATACATACATAATTTATATTTAAACTATGATCCATCATATTAGTTACACTTTCAGTGGTTTAACTAACTCAATTATAAAAATTCGAGGTTATTCTCATATTTGGGTGTAGAATTTTTCGTCTTTATGCAATTCAAGTTAGTTAACTTTTAACTATTAATTTTATATCAAATTATAGTCATCTTTGAGTTAACTATAATAGATATATTTTTATATAATTTTAAAACTATAATGAGAAAAAATTATTAGCCCTCAATGACTCAGCTATTCAAAATTCATAGAGTGCTTCAGGCTCTTTGGGGTTACGCAAAAATATACTTGAATAGTATAATAGTAAGCAAAATTATCGATTAAATAATTTAATTATTTAAATATTTTATTTTATATAAAAAATTAATTATAATATTTTTTAAAATATCATAAGTTCAATGGTTCAAAAATCGCTCAAATTGGATAAAAAATGATCAAGTTATAACAATTTTATCAAAAACTTTAAAATTAAAAGACTTAACTATAAATAACAGAAGAATAGGGGCCTTTCTATAAAATAGTAGCTTTAAAACTATCATAGAGACTTTAATATAATTTATTAATTATAAGAGACTAAATTGCAAAAGTGTCCTAAAGATTTTTTTCAGAATTTAAAGTTTCAGGAGCTTAAATGCAAAATAGTTTTAAATAAAGCTCAAACTAACTGGTTTGGGTCTGATCCGAAACCTTAATAGATCAAATCCAAAACCCGTTTACCTTAATGGGTTGGATCAGCTTGGCTCTTATTAGGTTCGGATTAGGATCCATTAAAATTTGAAATTCAACACCCAAAAACCCCTTCCTTCTTTCCTTTCTTTCCCAATCAAGACCCTAATCCCCATGGCCGTCGCCTCCCCTTGCGCCGAATAGGGGGCCGAATGGCCGCCCCTTGCTTCCCCGACCATTGGAGGACTAACAGGGAGGGCAACAGACCAGGCACCGCCCCCCACCGCCACAGTGGAAGCTGCTGTTCATCCGGTCGAATCCAAAGACCGCATGCGATGGTGGCAGAACCGCCACTGCTAGGGAGCAAGAGCTCCCCTTTCGCCTGCGACCCACCACCGCAACCCACCATCACCACCGCTCGATCCGCCTACCATCGCCCCTAGTCCACCCCACCACCTTCCTACGCTGCGGCAAAAGCCATGGTTCAACCCACCGCAAAAGCGGTGGGCGGCACGGATAACTGCCGTCGCTGCCTCACTCTGCCACGGGCAGCGGCGGCCGTAGCTTTGGCCTACTACCGACATGGCAGCAGCCATAGCTACTGCCCTGCTAGTCGGTTGGCACGGCCGGCCCCAAATTTTTTTAAATTTTTTTATTTTATAGAAATCAATAAATTTTTAATTTAATTTTTAAAATTTTAATTAATTCTAAAAATTATAAAATCTTAATTTTTTATTTTTAAAAATAAATCAAAATTTATCGAAAAATTTTTTACATGAATACGAAGTATGGATCCTGTGTTCTAATACCACATATAATATAATTTTATCCTTTATGTCTGAATTAGCTTCAATATTCATGTAAAATCAAAATAAATCATATCTTATGCCATCGTCTTACAGCACAATGATCATGTAGTTCGTAGAGCATTTGATCTTTCTTTCGTAGGTGGCTAGTCTTTTCTCTCTTCATCCTCTATTTTAATGCGGACGATTGATGAAAAATCATCACATCCTTTTAAAAGTTGAAGGAAAGAAAATCTTATCCCATCAAAAAATTTATTCTTAATTAAAATAAAAATTTCAATCTAAATCTTTTTAGAAATATAATTCTTTAATTAATTAGACTTAATATAATTAATTTAGGACTTAATAAGTTAAATTTGATTAAGTAATAATTAGACCACATTAAGAGTCAAATTCAACATCCTACGCACTAAAATATTAGCAATAGCAAAAATATATTCTTTTCAAAGAAAATACAACCGAGGAGTTTCTACGGATATAAAACCGCTGAATACAAAACAGGGCTCGTCGTAGGAATGGAACTCGGACAAGTTCTAGCCGAGCCAATCAAGTGGATTGGGCCCTGACCATGATTCAATCTTTGACATTTCAACTTAGTTTTGATACGATAAGCTTGATTTGTATGTGTTCGGATCCTCCGCAATGCAACTTTGGCACACAAGGCACCATTATGCATTGCAGTGATGAAAGAGAACTATCTATGTGACGGCTATCCATATGGCACCATATTTTGTGGTGCAAAAATTGGACCAGTGAGGATCCCATTTCTTATTTGTATAACTTTTGTCAAATGGCTAATGCATTTAGCAGGTTTTTTTTTTCTCCCTTAACCTCAGCTTGCCTATTGATGACTAGAAGTGAAGCGAGGTAGCATCTTTCAAGCGGCATCCACTCAATCGTAGAACATGGATCCAAAATTTGCTGTAGTGATCCAAATGGAAGACTCAAAGCATTGTAAAACGTGGATCCAAAATTTGCTGAAATGATCCAAATGGAAGCTTCAAAGCATTGCAGAACATGAATCTAAAGATTAAAATGATCCAAATAGAAGTAAGATTGACAAAATATGATCCGATCCATTAATTTTTGATTTTATAAATAGATTTAAATTTTGGCTAATTGGATTCAGATCATAAATACATCAACTAATTTAATTTATTTAATATTTGAATAGAATTTAAATTTTAAATATATGATCCATTTAATCTATTTAATTCATTTAATATTCAGATCGAATTGAGTTAGATAATTTATTTAATTTATTTACTCTATTTAACTCATTTAAAACATATTTAATCTATTTAAAATCTATTTAATTTATTTTTTAATCATTTAACTCAACCTATTTAATTTGTTAAAAATTCTTTTAACCTATTTAATCTGTTTAACTTAATTTGATTCATTTGATAAATGGATTAAATAGATTGAATTAGATTACCTATTTAATAAATAAACTATATTCAAATATAAATTTTTAATTTATTAAATAAATGAATCAGATTTGAATTGATAATTTTTTAATCCGGTCCGTATCCAATTAAATCCAACCCAATTGCCACCCCCAAATGGGAGATAGGAAGGATCCACAAATGCGACTGCTTGGAAAAATTTCAAATCTAAAGTGAAATCTCAATTCACAATCCACAGCATTAAGGCACGTGCTGTATACCTTGGTTAAAGCAATGATTAAAACCAATTTGAAATGAAGCAATCCAGAACTCAAAGTCAGGGACAAACCTCTATTACATCAGGATAAACATAGCACACTGATATAAATTGAATGTCAATACTTTTCTGCCAATCTAGCGGTGACTGCCCTAAGTTTGGAGCAGACTTTACCAGCGGGTGAACCTAAAATTAGACTAGAAAGTGAAGAAGATCTCGCAATAACCGCCAAGAAAGATACCAAGATGTGGATCTTAGCATCCGCAATGACAATCCGAGTTTCAATGGCAAACTTTGTCTTGCCTCCTCTCCCGGGAAGCCTACCAATAGCTCGTGAAAGGTGCTCCCCACGAAGCGTCAAAAGAATCAACGTAGAGATCATCCAGATGCAGATGCAGCAGAGCGATGGCATCAGCAACATCAAATCCAAGCATAAACGCGTGGACGAAGTCAGCACATTTCTGCAGGTTACTCACATCTGGTGTGTCTGATCGCGTCTTAAGTTCCACTCTTCGAGCCTGAGAGAACCACAAAATACTTCAGAAGAAGAGGACAATCATAAGCGCAGAATCATAAAAATGAATAGGCATGGGAAGAATCAGTAAAATCAAATGGATAACAGTTAAAAAGAAATGTTAATTTCTTCAGTTATCCCAAAAAAACTGCTTGCTACCACAAAAGAAGAATTTCTTACAGCAACATTATAAGAGTAATAAGACACAAGTGGAAAACCAAGTCATATTTTCTTAGTAATGAATGTATTTATGCATGCATCCGTATACATATGTCTACAAATACATGTGTATATGTATAGGAGCAAAAATTATAGGCAAGCAGCTGCACAACCTTCATAGTATGACTTGGAGACTTTAGTTTCTCGGAATGACTTGAGAAACACAACATATCCATGACTTTATACTTTTGCTCATTTGAACCAAAACATAATCCAAATAGGCATTTTTTTGCCTATTAGAGTTTGGATCCAGGCAAAGATCCAAATGCTTAGCATGTAATTGACTTATGACTACAAGCCAAAATCAATCTAGCGGCAGACCTAAATTGTTATTGGATTAACATTTAGATATACAGTTGTTATTCCAGCATGAGTGCATTCTCAATTTTCTCTATATGAATCCTTTAGCAATTCTGTTCCTCCAGCTTGGTTTATCATGTTTCTTCTTCGCCAATAATGCATCAACTAATCCAGAAAAAAGATCCAATGCTCAAAACCCTTCTTAGGCAAGTTCATATATCTCCATGTGTGTATTTAAATTTGACAACCTGAAGAAAGCAACACGAAAGCACATTCCTAGCTCATCGTGTACTTGATCTGAAAACCTGTAAACCAAACAAATACACTAGAAGGCACCAGGTACTGCTATCTTGTTTACCAGTAGCCTAGATTAAAGGCACACACTCGAATTTTCATGCTGCAAGAATGAAATATAGATCAACCATATTCCAGTAAAGTTGATTACAGCCATTAAGTGGTCAACCAGAAAAGGAAAAGCTTATTTACATTGATTAAAATAACATTTCTTTCATCTTCTTATAAATAAACTCCATCCTACCAGAATAAATGGCAACATTTTCTATCTTGGATGACTGGCATTAAACCTCAAGTGTTTACATTAAAAAAAAAAAAAAAAAGTGAATGATTGCATATATGCCAATTTTAATTCAAAATTCATTTCTTCCATCTGCTAACAAAAATTGCCCCGATGACAATTTAACACTAGAATGCCAAAAAAAAAATGAAAAATAATTTGCTTTTGTGGATCAGAAGGATACAAGGGTTAAAGAGTGTGCGCTTCTGTATTGATGCATATAGTGTGTGTGTGCCTCTGTGTAGTCCATGGTGAGCCATATCACAACATATTAATTTGTATTGATACATGTCTAACAATACAAAGTCAAAAAAGCTTACCCAGCTTCTATATAAATGACCCTTGATCAGGATGATATGTAAATACCCCTAACTGATTTTGTTGGAGCCTTTTTCTACATGATTTGCAAACATGTTTTACAATTTGGACATGTTCATGACAGAAAATTCTCTTTCTGCACTAAACCAAAGGTTAACAAGTTGCCCTATCAGCTATGAACTTCCCATGGTAGTGGCCATACATATAAAACTCCAGAACATGTTCTTTTATGTAAATAGTCACATGCATGTCCCTTTATAGTTTTATGATAGATTTTGAGCTTTTCTGCATTTTCAATGGTCATGAAGCATCAACGTATACTGAAAATATGCGAAATAATGCAATGCACATATCAAATTGTAATCTGCAAATAAACTTAGTATGGTTTATGATCCTATATTTCCAAAAATAAGTTTGAGCTAATGTTAACTTGTTTCATACATGTCCTAGTCTATACTCAATTATAAACCACATAAAATTGGTCCGCAATGGGGGGGGGATAGAATGCAGCATATATGGGCCTGCACAAGAACTAAGAGTCAATTAATTGTAATGTACAAGAAAAATGGTGGAGGAAGCCGTGTTTGGGTTCTATTGGTAGTAGAGTTTTTGACAGTCATGCTTTTGGAAGTAGAGCTTTCGCTACTAGAGCTATTAATAAAAAATTATTTGCTGTTTGGTAACTATATTTATAAAGTACCATGAAACTTTAACATTTGTTTGCTAACTGCATTGAGAAAGTGCTTTTAGTATAAGAAAATGACAATAAAGGACATGCAATATAATAGTGATAGTAATGTTGTATTGTCATAATATTGATAATAATATAATATATTATATTATATTATAATGTAATTTAATATTGTATCATATGGTATTATAAAATAATGAAATAAAGTCATATAATATTGTATCGAAATAGGGGTTCCACCCCTTTTTTTTGAATTTTATTAAAGCAAGGTCAACTTCACTTAAAATATTCGTAAAAAAGGGGCGTAGCCCCTATTTACGTGCGAACAGAGGAGATTGGGGTTGGAAAGCCCTATCTCTCACTCTCCCTCCCTCCCTCCCCCCACCCCTATCTCCCTCCCTCCCTCTCTCTCTTTTCCTTTCATTCCTTCTCCCTCTCCCTCATTGGATTTCTTGAACCGAGAGGTGGAACCATGCTAGTCCACCCCGATATAGTTTGGTACAATACCGCCTTCCATGTTGATAACAATAACAGCTGACATTAAGTGCTTACTACCTAGGACTTTGATTCCTTATAGCAACAATTATAACACAATTAAAATTTTAACATTATTGACATCCTTATTCATTCTGCCAAAAATTCATATCCGACCTGACTATCAGTTTGCACCAGCTCCATCAACACAGGTCCACATGAGAGTGGGTTGCATGTTTAGTTCTATAATGCTAAGTGGGTAATATACAGCAATACAATGCTAACCTCATATGTGGCCACAACAATGCTAAGTAGACTACATTTTGGCCCATATGTATAATAGACACATATAAGCACTGCAGCATGGTTAGGGGCCGCATCCAAATTTGCGGCTACATGTAGTGCATTTGAAATATTCCCTTGACCGGTGTCATTGTTTGTTTTTCCTGCATGACTACATGCTGATTCTCTTCTTCTAGCAACCCTTGGGTGGTTTTTAGTCTGGTGTCCAGCTACCACTGAAACATTCTACTGCTAGTTTTGAATGGCCTAATCCAAACCTTCACTAACTTACAAATAAGCCTGAGTTTTCCCTCCAAATGCCAAAAATTTAAACTAGCCTTCAAGGTAACTAGTGTGGCATAAACAACTCATCCAACAACCCAACTTAAGAAGAAAAACAATGACAGTTCCAACTTGTCATGGAATCAGTTAGCTATAAACCACCCTTAGCACCACCTTTCTTTAGATTAAACAAGAAAGGAAGTCTAAAGACATGGCCTAACACTTTTCTACCTGCAGCAGCAAGATTCCAAATAGTCATTGCCAAGAAATGCTCTAAGATGTACATCCCTGCCTAGATACCTTAGTATCGATCATATGGATCATTGGCTTTCAGCATGTTCATCATTAAAACTTTCTTATATTGCTATCGACACTCTCTTGATAGACGTCAAATTTTTGCATTATTAACAAAGCAATACAATTTCCCCCTAAAATTCCGATCGTTTTTCCAAATAATTTGCACTATTTTTCTCAGCTAGCACCAGTAAAAATGCATTTTGATAGTTGGTGAAAGAAATAGTTAAATTGAGAAAGCATTTAGAATCCTGCATTTACAAACCAAGGAGTGGGAACAAGAGGCATATTTGTAAATCTTGTTAAATGAATTGTACCATAAAATTGGTAAATAATGAGTTATCATCCCGCACCACGAGTACATAAATCCAGTCTGCAATCTAGGAAGTTACTCCTGTAAGATAATAAGAAAGCAACCAAAGACCATGGTTAAAACTTGCTTTCTACATGCATCGTATTGTCTTCTTTAGGGAACGGCCATGAGTGATGACTGTCAATTTTGAAACTTTATATATGAAGAGGAATGGATTGAATGAAGCCACATTAGTAGCCCCCTTCCTGGCAATAATAGAGTGCAGATTTCCATCTGTCAAGAATTTGGTTACATCAGATACAGTCCTATCAAGAATCTAGGCTGCCAAAGCACATGATGTGCCAGCAAGAAGTGCCCAGATTTGATACATGTTGGTCTTGATCCATCACCTACTGGTGTCTGGCTCTGGAAAAGGCATCAAATGCACTCCTAGAATCTATCAACCTAAGCATAGACATAGAGCTTTCAATCACATCCTCATAACTGAATTCACATATTTACATTTATTTCTTCTAATTTAATTCAAGCAAGAATATCACGTTGGGACTAATGCTACTCATTGGTTAACCTAAACAAAGGATTTAATGTTTTCAACATTTCTGAATGTGACATATGGGAACAAGCTTGAAACAAACTAAAAGGAATCGTGAACAAATAAATAAAGGTACCATGATAGCAATCTCTTCTCCATGAATGAATGTGTATTAAACCCAGCCAGAGACCGGTTATAATCACAGAATGCAAAATAATTACCTCATGTTTAAAAGATTTTTAAAAATTTCTC